>JAVSCE010004490.1:0-95189 GCA_032199065.1 Smutsia gigantea
ACATACAGTTAACAATAGTATACCGTACACTTAAAAGTTTGTTAGGAGAATAGATCTCTACGGTTTTTTATCTGTTACCTAAAAAACTTAACCCCCTCTGGTCAGTTTTTTCCTTGTGTTTCATGCTTAGAATACCTAGGAAGAAAAATGACAACATTAGGAAGTTTTGAAAAATCCTGCAAAAAATAAAAAAGGCATAAGGCAGTCAGATGAATGAGTGTGAAACCATGCTCTTTGGTGGGTATATTACTTAGCATGGTGCAACTGAATAAATAATTCATTTTTAGTTACCAAATTTCAAATTTAACTTTAGAAAAGTAACACTCACTTTCTATAATTACCCTTGTCTAGATAGATTACTCAGAATCTGAAACCCCTCTGTAGCTAGAGATTTTAGATTACTCATCTGACAACCAAAATTTACTTCACATTTTTTATTAAGCCAAGATCTTTATAACACATCATGAAGCTCTTTATCGCCAAGCTTAACATTTAAGATAAAACTAAAATTCACAAGTAACAATACCAAACCACAAATCTGAATGTTCTACACAAGTGTAATTGTCAGCCCTTCTCTTGCACACCTTGGGAATGTTCCCCATATCAGAGAGAATTCTAGAGTGCAAGTTATGGTTTTTAGATCACATGGTAGGTATTTGTTGATAAAATATATTGTAATTTTACATATAATATGTATTAGTGCCCTGGAGCCCTTTCTTGTTGATTAGGTCCTAAAGCAGATGTAGGTAAGTGGGGTACAGATTGGAGTGTTGAATGATATGGTTCATTCACACACTTTTTCTACCCCCATACCAGCTACCCAGGGACCAGTCAGAAGAACGAAGTTATCAGGTCAGTTAGGATATTATATTCTTTTTGGTTTCAGTGGAGGGATTCACCTCAGTTACATCAAGTGATGGAAATCTGGTGTAAGGTTACGAACAGGCATACCTCAGCTACTTCTCACAAAAACCCTGGAGAGGTGAAACAGTCAAGCAGAAATTGATGGACAGAAAACTGCATATAGCTAGGGTGGTCTGACTACACCTGGCACTCAGTCCGTCAGCCTGGTTACCTTGTAATCCTTCAGTACAGCAGTCCCATGAACTTTACTCTAAAACTGTCCCTAAACATCTTTGTGCATCTGTCTTTATGTAGCTATTTTGAATGTGTGTTTTTGTCTTCTGCTTTCTCACTTACAACACTATAACAGGACTGCTGTCTGGTGAATCTGGATCATCCCGCTTCGGGGAGTGCCTTGAAAGACCACATTATGAGGTGCTGTCCAGTAGACAGATTATCTGGGAACAAGTGCCAGTTCTGGGATCAAAAATTAGGAACCAGAAGTGTGTTGTTAGTTCTGTGGAAGGAGTCCCTTAAAAAGGACTCTGTGTGGATACAGGAGGGAGGTCGTTGAGAAGACAGGACCACAGGCTGACCCACGGCAGGATCAGGACTATTAGGCGCTCCCCACTACCTCCCCTGTTCTTGTAATGTGCATTCCACTTGCTTTCTCTGTTTTCAGACCTTGACCCAAGGAGACAGACTTGAGATAGAACTGTGGATTTGAGGCTGTCTCGAAGGTGCATGTGACTGAAATCAGTGAAGGCCTCTCTATGAACATCTAAGATTTGGCAGGTCAGTGTGGAAATCTGCTCCTCCTGTGGCCACCCGAGGAGACAAACTAAATTTGGTAAGGTCCCTTGCTTATGAAAACTTCCCACCTACCAGTCTGGAGTGGCCTGCCACTTCCCTCGCTCTCTTCTAGCCTCTGCATACAGGGCTGGTGTGCAAACCAACAGGAAGAACTTCAGGAAAAAGAGCTTGGCCCAGGATAGCGGCAGGCATTCTGTCCAGTACTCACGGGGAGAGGTCCAGTTAGAAAAGGTAATGTGGTGAAAGGGGAAAGGGGTTGACAGCCAGAGCGGCCACTAAGTGAGCTTGCCACACTGAAGAAGCTGTAGTAGGGTAGAAAAAATAGGAGATGCATAACCAAGTGTCAACTGAAAAAGAAAAACAGTAAAGATGGTGGTGAGAGCCACAGGTAGAGGGCGCTAATTGGTGCGAGGCTGCCAACACTGGGCTTATCTACTTATACCTCTTACCTGAGTATCATGGGCTTTTTAATTTATTGAGTTTAGAGAGTTCCAAAACTCCTGATTCTAAATTTGCTTAGCCACTCATACATGGACTATGAACCTGGCAGTGTGAGTCCAGCAACTGCTCCTTCCAAGGCTTTTGGACCTCAGTTATTTCCATGCAAGGAAGGTAATAGGGTCCAACAAAAATTTTAGTCCATGATGTACGGCTTGCTTTGGGTGGTTGCCAGAGGCATGGGATGGGGACCGAGATGATCTCTTTTTACTATTTATACATTCATTAAATAGTGGGATTATACGTGATTGTTTTTTCAAGTAAAAATTTTAAAAAGCAAGAAGTTACATAGTAACCATTCTGGATATAGGTATAATTTCTAAGTGTATATTTATAGACAGGACATTTTATATGTGGGAATTACATCACTCTGAGTAAAAATATTATGGCTGAGTAGGGAAAGCTTCTCTTTTACCACTTTGTAATTCTAGCCTTGGTATGAATAAAAAGCTCAGAGATAGGCACCGGAAGTATAATATTATCAATGAAAGATGGGAAAGGAAGAAAAAAAAGATGAAGTTGATTTGAGCACAAATATGCTTTACAAAAATCTTCATAATAAGTCATAAAGGTATGATATTAGTAAAATGATGCACTTATATGTTCACATTTAAATATTTTAATTCTTTTATAATCAAAAAAATATAGCTTCAAACTATAGTTCTTACTGAAGTTCAAGGATATAGATATTTGGTTAATTTCATGCTATTTTGGTGATCTAATTAGAAATCAGGCAAATACACAGATACATTACCGTAAGTTGACTTTGAACAGGGGTTCTGCAGATGGCTACCTACAGCCACAGTGAAATTAGACATTGTTTTACTTGAGTAATTGCTTCAGATAAGATCCGTCTTCTATTTCCATTTAATCAGAATGTACTGTTTAATGTTTGATCACATCAGAACTAAGGAGGAAATTATGTTCTATTAAGTCAAAGGAAGTTATAACTGAAATATTTTTCCTTGTGGCTGAAACAAAATTTTAAAAATTAGAAGATAATTGCTGTGTTCTTAAGAAAAACACATTCATTGTTCTTTCCAAATAGCAAGTTATTTATGGAATAGATTCTTGTTATTAACATTTATAATAATTGATAAAAGATTCTTTAGTTTATAATACCATAAAAAGAATTTGGGAAGATTAAATGCTACATTTAACTGAGTTTTTATGAAGAGTTGTTCTTACATATTATTTAGGTCTTATATATAATCTCATATATATAATATACATGATTATTGAAAGCTGGATGTTTACAAACCATATAAAAGAATGCAGCAAAGGCCGAAAGACAAAAGGGTTGAATCACCACTCCAGTCCAGTTGTTCCCGGATTTAAAGGAATGATAAGCTTCCTTTTTCTGAATAGTAAAGGCTCGTGAGAGAGAGACGGAGAGACAGAGCAGAAGAGAGGAAGGAATTCTGCTCAGCCTTCCTCCCACAAAAGACCAAAAAATATATAAATTGATTAGGGTATGATGCAAATTCTTGGCCACCTACAACCGGGGCTGTGGAATAATAAACTTAGACCTTTCTGTCTGCCTTCTAAAACAATGAAGTCAAATGTAATTCAGATCACATAGCTGATATAAACTATCTCTAGGTAGTGGAAAATTGTGAGAAGTAAGAAAGTGTCAGAATTCAAACTTTATATAGACACATTGAGGGAATCAACAAAATTTGTATTTCCAGACTGACTTTTTTTTTTTAAGTAAAATGCATTTGAAAGTGTGAGCAGCAAGGCCTGAAAGAACATACAGTGAACACTGTGGTAGAAGAATGAGTATTTTGGGGAAGTATTGTTTTGTAAAAGTTGTCTTGAGCTATCATGGTGCCTTTGGCTATTTTGTGGTACCAAGGAAGCCTTGGGAATCCCCCTGAGGCTGCAAACACAAGAAAAGAAAATCCTAAGTAACAGCCAGTAAGAGGAGTGAGAATAGACGAGATGAAGAATCTTCTAGGGATCCCACAGAAAATTTAGGGACTCGTTTTCCTCCAACCCACATTGATCATGTGTTCCGGTTCCTCTGCATGCTGCTGAATGGGTTTAGTTAGAATATTTATCATCCAAATTTGATCCAGCGCTCCAATACCTGGCTAAACGTCCACACGGTTTAATAAGCTGACTCACTCTTTATGGATAAATCCCTTTGAAAACTTCGTAAGGAAATAAGTCAATGCTTAGGTGGAAAAAAATTGTTCTACTCCGATTCTGCATTTCATGACAATCCGAAGTGACACGGTTGGGGTCACCAATAACAGTTGAGCAGCTGCCAACCTCAGAGTTCATCCTGACCTCTCTGTCCAGAAGGTAACCTGAGGCTACTCTCCATCTGTCCCAGGGTGATAGCCCATTATCGGGCTCAGACACAGTCTCTAAAATACGGATTCTACCCTCTGGGCCGCTCACAGACCAGCCTTCTACACTCTCTTCTAATAGGGGCCTTTAATTTTATGCAACTCTGTTTCAGAGAGCTGCAGTTACATCCCCTACCTGAGAGGAGCGGTCCCTCAGCAGGCTGATCAACCAAAGCCACAGGCATCTCCTCGGAAGACTGGGTGGCCTTTAATCCCCCTGGGCAGTAGCTGACTCTCTCTGCAACCTTCTGACCAGAATAACAGACCATGCCACTCACCCAGACTATTATCGGGAAGCCCCGAGAGATAAGCAGTTCTGATGCTCTGCTTTCCCGATCATTATCACATACACACCACTCACTTCTTCCTCTTCTCTGACCAAACTATGACCCTTGTTCTACAGCTGTTTCACTAGGGCCTCCTCCAGTTTTGTGTCATAATAGAAAACCTCTCTGCTTCCCACTCTTCACCAGCTGTTTGCTTCACCACCATGCTCTAACTGATCCCCGCTCCTCCACAGCCTGGAACAGGCAGTTCTGTATGTAGCTCACTAAATTCAGAATTACAAAGTGAGATTAGCGCTGGTATCACTTACCCTTTCCAGTACTATAGCCATTCTCCTCCACCTTCTTATATAAAAAGAAGAGATTCCCTAGACCCTCTGGCCTTTCAGCCGTACCGTACTGCCACACTGTCCCTCGAGGAAGATGCACAGGCCCGGAGAACAGTATCTCTCTTGGCTCCATAGCAGGCATAGCTCACCTTCCTGTGCTTCACTCACTGAGCTTTGCAGACACCGTGTTCTTTTTACAAACTGAAGGTTGTGGCAACCCCTGCATCCAGCAAGTCTGTCTGCACCGTTTTTCCAACAGTCTCTGTCACTTCACATCTCTGTGTCACAGTTTGGCAATTCCCACACTATTTCAAATTTTTAATTATTATTATATTTGTGATGGTGATATGTGATCTGTGGATCTTTGTAATTGTTTTGGGGAACCACACACCGTGCTTACATCATGGCGAACTTAATCAGTGAATGTTGTGTGTTTTCACTGCTCGGCTGGCCAGCTGTTCTGCGTCTCTCCCCCTCTCCTCAGGCCTGCCTATTCTCTGAGACACAGCCATATTGAAACTAGGCCAGTTACTAACCCTAAAATGGCCTCTAAGTGTTCAAGGGAAAATGTATCTTTCACTTTAAATCAAAACCTAGAGATTATTAAATTTAGAGAGGAAGACATATCGAAAGCCAAGACAGGCTGAAGGCTGGGCCCTCTGGCACCAGTGAGCCAAACTGTGAATGCAAAGGAAGATTTCTTGAGGGAAGTTAAAAGTGAACACACACCTGGTAAGAAAGAAAAACAGCCTTATTGCTGATTTGGGGAAAGTTTTACTGGTCTGGACAGAAGATCAAACCAGTCACAATATTCCCGTTAGCCAGAACCCATCCAGAGCAAGGCCCAAACTCTCCTCAAGTCTATGGAGGCTGAGAGAGGGGAGGAGGCTGCAGAAGAAAAGTAGGAAGCTAGCAGAGGCTGGTTCATGAGGTTTAAGGAGAGAAGCTGTCTCTATAATATAAAAGTACAAGGGGAAGCAGCAAGTGCTGATGGGGAAGCTGCAGCAAGTTATCCAGAAGACAGAGCTACACTAAGCAACAGATTTTCCATGTAGACAAAACTGAGGAAGAAGATGCCATCTAGGACTTGCATAGCTAGAGAGTAGAAGTCAGTGCCTGGCTTCAAAGCTTCAAAGGACAGACTGACTCTCTTGTTAGGAGTTAATGCAGCTGCTGACCTTAAGTTGAGGTCAGTACTCAATTACCATCCTGAAAGTCTGAGGGCCCATGAGAATTACACTAAATCTATGCCACTTGTGATGTATAAAGGGAACAGCTAAGCCTGGATGACAGCACATCTGTTTATGACATGGTTTGCTGAATATGTCGAGACTTAGTACTCAGAAAATGTTGCCTTTAAAAATTTTACTCTTCATTGACAATGCACTGGTCGTACCCAAGAGGTCTGATGGAGATGGACAGTGAGATTAATGCTTTTTCATGTCCACTAACACAACATCCATTCTGCATCCCATGGATCAAGAATTTCAACTTTCAAGTCTTAATTATTTGAGAAATACATTTGTAAGGCTATAGCTTCCATTGATAGTAATTCCTCTGATGGACCTGGGAAAAGAAAATTGAAAACCTTCTGGAAAGGATTCACCATCTAGATACCATTAAGCACATGTGTGATTCATGGGAAGCAGTCAGAATGTCAACATGCAGAGGAGTTTGGAAGAATTTGATTCCAACCCTCATGGATGGCTTTGAGGGATTTTTAAGACTTTGTGGAGGAAGTAACTGCTGATGTGGAAACAGCAAGAGAACTGGGATTAGACATGAACCCTAACAACATGACTGAGCTGCTGCCGTCTCATGATAGAAGGTGAGTGGGTGAGGAGTTACTCCTTACAGATGAGCAAGGGGAATGGTTTACTAAAATGAAATCTCCTGGTGAGGCTGCTGTGAAAACTGTTGAAATAACAGGGGATTTACAATATTACATAAACTTAGTTGATAAAACATCAGCAGGGTTTGGGATGATTGACTCCAGTCTTGAAAGAAATTCTTCTGTGGGTAAAATGCTCTCCAACAGCATCACATGCTGCAGAGAAATCGCTCATGAAAGGAAGTCAGTTGGTATGACAAGCTTTGGTATCGTCTTCTTTTTAAGAGCTTCCCACGGCCACCCCAGCATTCAACAACCACCAGCCTGATCGGTCAGCAGCCATCAAGGTCGGAGCAAGACCCTCACCAGAAAAAAAGATCACGACCCGTTCAAAGCTCAGATGCTGGTGAGCATTTTTTTAGCAACAGCATATTTTTTAATTAAGGTGTGTCCATTGTCTTTCAGACATGATTCTTGTCCACACGTGGTAGACTGCAACACAATGTAAACTTTATGCGATGGGAAGACAAAAAATAAAAAAACATTCATTGAGTTCCTTTCCTGCAACATTCACTTTATTGCAGTGGTCTGGAACCAAACCCACAACATCTCTGAGTCATGCCCGTACCTGAACAATACGAAATTGCTCCAGCACCCACGGGAAAGCCGATCTCATTCTGTTCTTTCTTGCGTCCTTGATCTCCTTACCTCCCATGGACTTGATCTCTAGCCCGCTTCATCCTCCCGCTCATATCGCCACAGAAAAACAGTCACGGACCAGGACCACTTTATCTCAGAAATATTAAATCCAGATGTTCCATCTTCTTATCATAATATGACTTTCACACATTTTACCACCGTACATGTTCTTCAAACTCCTGAGACTCAAGAAATTATTCTTCTTACTTCTCTCTTTAACATGAATGCTTCCCTTCTTCACCTACCCAGTTTGAATTGTGTAACTCATCCCTTTCCAAATCCAGCCTCCTCCCCACTTTACCTTCTGTTGTTCTAGGTCAGAAACATCAAAAATTGGGATCAACTAAAATATGTTCTTGTCAGAAAATCACACAAGCATGTAAATTAATGCCACTAATTCCTTAATGCCTAAGAACCATCCCTCTTCCTGTTTGTCTTCTCTATTATCCTCTACCCATACGTATTAAACCTAATCATGCCTACTCCGTAATGTTGGGGCTACTTCCTATACTTCAATATACCTCCTTCCAAATGTTAACCTATTTTTATCTTTCAAAATCAAAGCAAAACATCCATACATCTTGGAAAACAGATCTGTACTTTATTTTTATAGACATAATTCTATACGTCTTTCACACCCCCACCTCCCTTTTATTCCTCATCTGAATTCCAACACAAACTGTTACACTCTGCCAGATGTGAAATGGCTCCTGAGGAAGACTGCTAGAGGTTACATCCATTAGAGTCTTCCATGTCTTTCTTGGGCTCTTACCAGCTGTTAGCACTTTTGACCACTATTTCTTCTTCAGACGGTTGGTTCTCTTTATTTCCAGGGTAACACTCTCCCCCACTTTATTGTCCTCCTATTTTTTTTTCTTGTGCCTTCATATGAATTAGGCTCTTCTTACTTTGTCCATGTTTTTGTACCCAGCAGGTCTTTGTTCTATGCCCACATCACACATTACAATGCTTTTTTCTGGAATTATCTCATTCAGGTCCATAGCCTCAATTAATAACACACTGAAGACTCGGCAAGAGAAATTGAGACTGATCTCCCTACAAAGCTCCCTAGTATTACATCTAACTTCCTTCCAGATGGTTCAACGTGGCAGTCCTCAAACACCAAGTGCACTAAATCCAAACCTGAACATCTTTCACTTTTGTATTCCATCTTCTTTCATTCTTACTATCACCCAAATTGCTCCAGTCTTGAAACTTACTCCTCATCTTTGGCTTCCCTTTCCAATCTATACCCCTTATCTAATCAATCAACTGGTTCCATCTCCTGGATATCATTGTACTGGTTTCTTTATGTGCTAATTCCCTGGTTCAGGCCATTAATTCTTTCCTAGGTTACTGGCAGACTGCTACACCATCTGATGAGTTCTGTAAATTCAATTTAAAAAATTTTAAATGAAAATCTGATTCCAACACTCTGTGTCTTAAAATTCTTAATTGCTTCCCATCATCCTGTGGATAATGTCCGAACTCTGTGCTGCTCACTCATGGCCTTTCTTTAAATGTCACTTCTCACCATCTCAGATTATTTCGTATCTTTCCCTTACAGGCCTAATGCTATGCTGTGTCTCAGTGAAGACAGCCTACTCTTTCCTTATGTTACATATAGCACAGTTCCCTCCCATCCCCAACCTTGTTTCTGAGCAGGATTGCTGAAATACACTGTCTGATCTATCACCAGACCACCTCATTCTTGACTTTGTGTTTCCACTCAGATGCATCCCTGAGCATCCCCATGGACACCTAAATTCAGATTGATGCATTAAAGCACTAGTCCTTTGTACTCCAGGCATACATTCTACACTTGATGCATCGTAATATGTATTTCCCACATTGTCACTTGTTTGTGAGTCACATGATATGGTTGTAAATTCCTAGAAAGCAGAGACCATATCTGTCTTACCATATTCATCTCTATATCCCAGTAATTTGCATATATGATACATTGTTATTTGTTGAAATATAAATGAATGAGTGAAAAAATAAATGTAATATCTCAAGAGACAGATTCTAATTGTTTGGCAAGACATAATCTAGCAGACTCTGTTCTCGGATAGAGAGCTCAGGTGAGGACACTTCATGGGCTGCTGTCTTGTTAATAGAAGGCCCATTTTGCTTCAGTCATCCATTTCTAATCCAACCATCTGTGTCCAGCATAATGGGATCATGTACTATAAGCAGGCAAATTATGCACAAAAAGTCCCTACGAGGAAGTGATAGGCCTAGATATTGCTCATGTTCACACTTCCTACAAGATAGCAATGCACATGACAGGGTACCTCCTTCATCTGTCAAAGGTACCATCATTCAAGCCTCCACTAACATACCCATTTTTCTAAGAAGCTCTTGGTGCCCATTCCCAAAACTGAAAGAGGATAACTCTTCTAGACATTTTCTGTGTTTATTTAATTTTATTTATTTATTTTATTTATTTATTTTGGTATCATTAATATACAGTTACATGAGCAACATTATGGTTACTAGACTCCCCCCATTATCAAGACCCCCCACATAACCCCACTACAGTCACTGCTCATCCCCATAGTAAGATGCTATAGAATCACTGTTGTCTTCTCTGTGTTGTACAGCCCTCCCCATGTTACGCCCTCTACATTATGTTTGCTAATCGTAATGCCCCTTTTTGCCCCTTGTCCCTCCCTTCCCACCCATCCTCCCCAGTCCCTTTCTCGTTGGTAACTGTTATTCCATTCTTGGGTTCTGTGAGTCTGCTGCTGTTTTTGTTCCTTCAGTTTTTTCTTTGTTCTTATACTACATAGATGAGTGAATTCATTTGATACTTGTCTTTCTCTGCCTGCTTATTTCACTGAGCATAATACCCTCTCGCTCCATCCATGTTGTTGCAAATGGTAGGATTTGTTCTCTCCCCATGCCTGAATAACATTCCACTGTGCATATGTACCACGTCTTCTCCATCCATATTTTTCTAGGTCATAAGCTATTGAAGATAATAGACTAACTTGGGTACTTAGTAGCTGATAAGATTTCTGGTTAATAGTAGATGCTTAATGTATCCAAGTTGAACGTTGAATGAAGGACTCAATGATCATATGAATGAAGAAACAAATTCCTAAACCAAATCATATGAAAATTTTAAAAGGTCACAGCACATTTGTATTGTTGCTTTAAATACACATTCACCTAGAGGGTAGATAGGTGACAGCTTTACTGGTCCTTTGACAAACTTAGGTTTCCAAAAAGTAAAGAATGCTCCCAATTATTTATGTCACTGTAATTCATTGCTCATTGCTTGAATGCACTCAGCTCTTTGCTTTTCAGTACACTGCTCTGCACGGAGTATATGTGCAACATGCATATTCAGCTAAATTAACCAAGTAATTAAACTGCATTGAACTTAGATAGAGTGTCTCCACATAAGATACTGAAGGAGACTAAATCACAAAATTCTGGGGCTTCTTTATTCAGTGAATTGAACCACACCGTAAATAATTAACAAAAATTAATAACATAACTCATGCTGGAATCTAAACTATACAAGACTTTTTTTTTAACATATCTATATAAACTTACCTCCCCTGTGAAAATTGTTCTTAATGAATTGGTAGATCAAGTCTTTATTACTTATTAGAATTGTAAACCCAAATAAGAATCAGTAATAGTTCTAAATCAAATTGAAATAATAATTGTCTTTTGGAATATGTGATTATTCCTTAGCAAACTGATAGAGTTGTCATCTGCAACATTACCCCTAATGTACTAAAAACGACTATGACTCCCAAATTAAAATATGTCTGGTGACAGATGGTCAGATCTTTTTTTAAATGTAGGAGGCCAATAGTGTATAATAACTGTATGTAAATTTTTTTCTTTTTCATCCAGTAGCAGAGAGGTCTATGAGGAACAGAAGTCTGTTTCTCCTGCTTAAAGTGAGATACAGTTCTGACCACTTTTTGAGTGAGTTTTTATGTAAAAAGTGTTCTCAAAATATAATTTTTGATAAACTCTTCAGTATCAGTTCTTTTATGGAACTGCTCCCTCAGTATCCTTGAATCTGATCCATTTTCTATAATATAAATGCAATGAAATAAAGATGCCAAGTGGTGTGATGTTCACTTTTTTCTACCTTCTTATAATTGTTACCCAGTATTTACAGTCTGGAGAGTTTTTTTAAATGCTAATGAAATTACTACTAAAAAGGCTGTTTCTGCTGCTTAAAATGTCACTGCTCCTTGATAAATAGTATTTTAGTTCAGGCTTAATGTACACTTGCTTGAGCCTCCCCCATTCATCAAAATCACCCATTTCTCCTCCTGGAACCCGTCCTTTATCCATTTCACTGAGAGACAGTTCAGCAATCATATTAACCAAGAGGGATTTGAAATGCTCTTTGTCTTACTCTGGAAGCGCTGGCCCTCCTGAGACCTGCAGACAGGGCCCCCAACACTCCCATGACACTGCAGACCTGCTTACCTGGTCCATTTCTGCTCAGGCTTCCTGCCTTGGTAGGGTCTCCACCATCCCCAGAGCGATGGCACTTGCCATGTGTCTCAGAGGAGGCTTCTGGCCCTTTCGGCTTTACCTCTCAGTGGCCAAGTCCTGCTCTTTTTGTCATACTTGAGATGGGATTGTGGAGCTAGCTGATCGTGTCCCACATTGACACCATTTTCACTCTGTGCTTTCAGAAGTGGACCCTTGCCTAATTTCTTCCTGTTGAACACCTTTTAGTTATCAAAACCCAGGACAGAAATATACAGGGTTCTTGGGTTCCTGTATGGATGTGATTTGTCAATCCCTCTCCAGGATATAGTCATTTCTGTCCTGTTTTTCACCTGTGGTACTGCTATTTTCTCCTGTTCCTCCTTACTTTAGAAATAGGTACCTTTCCCCTCAGCGTGCCATATGGCAGTAAATATATGACCTATCATTGGGGGCCAACATTGACGGAAAAGAATACAAGTCCCACTTCAGTTTATTTTATATTTGTGATAATTTTAGAATTGTATTATTTTCCTGATTATATTGTATGAACTTGATTTGTTTTAAGAGTTGACCCACACAAGTTATTTTTCTTCAATGTCTTTGCTTCACCTGATTATTTTAGTGTGTCCATGTATTTTTTTTCCTTGAGATGTTACACATTTCAGGTTTGTCATATTCTGACTTCTCACTCTATGTGTAGACATAGCTGGTTGACATGGTGGCCCAGTCAGTGCCTGCCTGACATTTAGAAAGTTGTCTGTAAATATTTTTGTGAATTACATAGCCTATGTTCTTGAATCCAAGATCTGATTTAATATGGCATTATAATAAGAAAAAGCCTAGGTCAAAGAGCATAATTTATCCCTATAAGGACGTATGTCCCTGTGAGGAAGTATAATTATGATACTATACAAATAAGCCTTCCCCTTATTTTGCGTCCTGTTTTACTCTCGGTTCTCTGCAGTTATGCATAGCAAAAGAACGCATGCTCTCAGTCAGAACCTCCTTAGCATTCTTAAGAGAGACAGTAAGATATCAAGATAAAAATCAAAGCTTTGGCTTAATTCTTGCAAGTATAAGTAATAACTACTTTTGAATTTAATCATCTATCTTGAGAATCTCATTTTTTGGACATCAACTTAACTACCATTCCAACAGAAATGCAAAACTGTCAGCAACAATAAGAGAGCAGTGTTTTATGAATGCTTTTGTGCCCAAGTCTCCTACTAATATTACGGAGCTTAAACTTTTTCTTTTTCAGTAAATGAATTTCCCACTTGCTTCTCAACACAATGCATTCTTTCAAAGAGCCTGAGCACAGTAAAAGAGCAGCAATGAAGCCCATTCATTTTCAGTACTGAAAGGAATTCAGCACTTTATTCACGGTGTTTTATTTCTCATTCGTATAGTCGGTGGCATCATTGTTGAATTATATGGAGATTACCTTAGTCCCTCATTGCATAAAAATATATGTGGGGAAAATGGGCTCTGTCTATGCATGTAGTAAAAGGTCAGAATTTGACAAAAATTAAAACAAGTAATTATGCTCCCCCCCAAAAATACAGATATGGTGAAATATCAAGGTCACTAGTGAGGCAAAGAGTTTTTCTTTAACTTTTCACCCTGAATATTTATCAATACCTTAAAAATGGGTCAAGTTCTCACGAGATAATGGGATCCTGACAAAACTTCAGGGAACTTGTTTTTTTCATTATTTTATGGAGATAAGTTGATTTTAAAGTCCACATATGGACATATAAACAGACTGGAATAGGTAAGATACACTGACAAAAACAGTGAGGGGCTGGCTACAGAGTGAATTCTTTACAACTGACCATTAAACATGTGAAGCGTTGCTCAACTTGAGGAAAAATAAAGAAACACAAACTAAGACACCCTGAGGTACTGTTTCCTTTCCGACTGGCAGACTTCCACAAGTTTAAGAACATACTTTGTTAGTGAAGCTGCAGGAAAACAGGCATTCTCAAATGCAAGGTTACAAATTACTGCAACTTAATGGGGGAGAATTTGGCAGAACTTCACCAAATTAGCCATTCACCTTTGACCCAGCAGCCCTACATCTATAAGTTTACACTGAAATATTATGTTCTATTAACACAAAACAATATGTATGCAAGGGTATTCATTGTGGGATTATTTATAAAAGTAAAATATTGAATATCATCTAAATGCTCATCTGTAACATTTCTGCTTTCAGCCAAATTGAATAGTTAGGACTGTATTTACCCTCCTGCCTGGAAAAAAAAATTAACTAAATGAAAAATAACCAAATACATAAAATAACAGCTTTCATTATCCTAATTATTGAGAAACAAAAGACAGTGATCCCTCAAAGTTGGTGTATTATTCAGGGATCTCTACAGAAACAGAATCAACAAGATACATAAATAGAGAGAAAGAGAATGAAAATGTTATTGCTAGGTATTGGCTCACACAAATATGGAAGCTGAGAAGGTCCATGATTTATCACGGGAGGCCCAGGAAATCAGGTGATGTAGTTCAAAGGCCTGAGAGACCTAGAGCAAACGATGTAGATTCTAAGCCAAGGCTGAAGGCTTGGGAACTGGACTGGGATGCTGATGTCCCAGGTGAGCCAGGTGTGCAGAGACCAACTTCATCCTTCCTCTACCTTTCTGTTCTACTCAGGTCCTCAACTGACTGGATAATGTCCACCTACACTGGGGAGGATAAACTCCTTTTTTTTCAGCCCGCCTATTCAAATGCTGATTTCATCCAGAAAAACCCTCACACACATACCACAAATAATGTTTAACCAGATATCTATGCATCTTGTGACCCAGTCAAGTTGATATACTCACCATCGCAGATAGAAAACAAATGAAGTGAACCCTGCGCCAGGTCCAGAGGGCTGCCTTGAGAGAGTTCCCAGGCCCTGGCACGGCCAGTAGGTACTGAGGTGGACCCAGCAGCCTCTTTGTGTTGAGGGAGATACGACTGAGCAGGAGAAACCAAAGTGACCAGGGTCGTAGAACAGAGGACCAGAGAAGTGAGCCCTGCACAGGAAAAGAATCCCAGATGTCTACAGAAGGGTCACCATGTGTGTGAGCAGAATCAGCCAGAGGCCAGGGGAAAAGCATCTCAAATGATAGAGGGAGTAGGGTCCGGCACTCACACAGAGCCCAATAGTGCATTCCTACCAGCAAGACTCACAATGCATGAGGCATCAGGTCCAGTACCCGGGAAGGTCTTGCCTCAGTAGAGGAAAACAACTAGCCCTAGACTGAGCACTGCTCCAGACCCTCCTAACAAATCACGAATCATACAAGCATAACCCAAAAGGATCGAACTGTTTCCAAGTCACATAACTGCGTCCCAGAGCAAAGATCAAGAATAGGGCCCTGGCTGTTGGCTTAAAAATTCTGAGGTTAGGAATTAGGGAAAAGCAGCTCAGCTAACAGATAATACGAATAAACTCATATTTCTCAAAGCGCATGAAAATGTTAGCCCCTGAGGCTGATCACTTGTCACAGGATCCCATCCATCCATCCTTCCGCCCTGCCCATCTTTCTCCATGCCCAGGCTTTGGAGTCTCACTTCCGTGTCAGCTTGAATGAACTGACCTTGCTTGACCTTCCTGCTGTGCCAGGCTCAGGTTTTCCCATTAACTCTCCTGCTTTAGCCCAGCAGTTACTGGATCAATGGTTGGACCAATTTCCTATCTAACTTTGAATCTGATTCTAAGGACAGAAAACTGAATAAAACCCAATTTAGTATTTATATCTAGTGAGGTTCAATAAAAGCTCATCAGTTTCAATTTAATGTATATTAGCTAGCCTTTTCTTGTGGTTTCTGCATCATCAAATAGCTTCCAAGCATGTCTATTTTTGTGGCTAGAAATCTCTTGGTCCTACTTGTAAGAACACAGATCTTTACTAAAATACTTGAATGGCACTGTATTTCTTTTAGCAGGGCTACAGCCGACTGGATGAGATGTATACACAATCATAGGGTTAGCAGTAGCTTTAAACAAACACAAGTGGAAACCCAAAATGAAATGGGAACCACAAAGTAAGAGATCTTTGCAGACAGACAGTTCACTCACAGCAGGATTCGTATTGGTTATATGATCCTGGTCTGTATCAAGCAGGGTTTCTGAAGACACTTTACACTCCAGCTATTTATTACACATGCCAGTAGCCCAAGTCAAGGGGAGGATGGGTGAGGAGGGAAGAGAAGGCTGTTCCTAAAACAGGCTCTTAGAAGTCTCTGGTTCTTAAAGGAGGAATTATCTTCATAACAAAAAGATTTCTGTAATGTTAACCATGCTTTGCTTTGCTTTGCTTATCAGGAAAGGGGGACAGACATATTTCTGTTTATGGTTTTCTGAGAACTCAGAAAGGAGAGATATATGAAAACATGAGCACAGACTGTAGACCACTTCTCAGCTTTTACTACTTCTGCTATTTTTTGCCTGTATCGAAGTCATCAATATGACTTTATGATCTTAATTGCCAACATCAGAAAAACGAATGCCTTCAAGAAGGCTAGGCATTCCAGGGAAGTCTGCCACAGGAAGCGTATTTATTTTCAATGAAAAAAAAGGTCATAAAGGGTCATTTTTTATTTTCTTGTTTGTATATCCTTAAAACACTGGACAGAACTATATCTAAGATAGAAATTACCTCAGGCGATTGTGATCCCATGTGCATTTTTCTTTAAACTCAGCAGGGCTCACTTATAAAACATAGTTTTTGAAAGGAATCAATTATACCACAGGGCAAAACAAAAGCCTCCTAAATACAAGGATGATAGAATTTCTTACTCGGACATACAAAATTAGTCATGCAATATGAAAGCCAAGCACGCAGAGGGTCCTAATATTTGAGTGCCTTCTCCCAACAAATGACACAGTGACATGGCGGCCGCAGTCATCACTTATACAGGACACATAGTGTCTCCATCAATATATGATGATTGCCTACTTCTGTTGCTGTCTAGAAAAATTCTCCACTATTGGACAAATTTATGGACTAGTTTGGGATATATTTTAAAATTTGGGCAGAAAATCTCTTATTAACAGTTCTCAAACTTGGCTGCATTTTAAAGTTGCCAGACCTTAACCAGACCCTGGCATCAGCACTAAGGAAGCACGAAGGTGATTTCTACATTCAGGCAGGGGTGTAATCTGTAGGGTTCATCAAAATCACCTGAAGGTGTCAAAACAATCCTGAGAAGGAAGAACAAAGCTGGGGGGATTACGCTCCCTGACTTCAAGCTCTACTACAAAGCCACAGTACTCAAAACAATTTGGTACTGGCACAAGAACAGACCCATAGACCAATGGAACAAAGAGCCCAGGTATAAACCCAAGCATATGTGGCCAATTAATATATGATAAGGAGCTATGGACATACAATGGGGAAATGACAGCGTCTTCAACAAACTAGTGTTGGCAAAACTGGACAGCTACATGTAAGAGAATGAAACTGGATTATTGTCCAACCCCACACACAAAAGTAAACTCAAATAGATCAAAGACCTGACTATAAGTCATGAAACCATAAAACTCATAGAAGAAAACATAGGCAAAATCTCTTGAATATGAACATGAGCAACTTTTTCCTGAACCCATCTCCTCAGGCAAGGGAAACAAAATAAAAAATTAACAAATGGACTACATCATACTAAAAAGCTTCTGTACAGCAAAGGACACCATCAGTAGAACAAAAAGGCATCCTACAGTATGGGAGAATATATTCATAAATGACATATCTGATAAGGGGTTGACGTGCAAAATATATAAAGAACTCCACCTCAACACCCTAAAAACAAATAACCTGATCAAAAAGTGGGCAGAGGACCTGAACAGACACTTCTCCAGAGAAGAAATCTGGATGGCCAACAAGCACATAAAAAGATGCTCCACATCACTAGTCATCAGAGAAATGCAAATTAAAACCACAATGAGATATCACCTCACACCAGTTAGAATGGCCACTATCCAAAAGACAGAAATAACAAATGCTGGCAAGTGTGCAGAGAAATAGGAACCCTTCTACTTGTTGGTGGGACTGCAAATTGATGCAACTGCTGGGGAAAGCAGTATGGAGCTTCCCCAGAAAGTGAAAATAGAAATACCATTTGACCCAGTAATTCCACTCGTAGGAATTTACCCAAAGAAAACAAAATCCCTGATTCAAAAAGACATATGCACCCCTATGCTTATTGCAGCACTATTTACAATAGCCAAGATATGGAAACAACCAAAGTGTCCATCAGTAGATGAATGGATAAAGAAGAAGTGGTACATATCCACAATGGAATATTACTCAGCCATAAGAAGAAAAGAAAACCTGACATTTGCAACAACATGGATGGATCTAGAGGGTATTATGCTCAGTGAAATAAGCCAGGTGGAGAAAGACAAATACATATGATTTTACTTATTTGTGGAACATAAAAACAAAGCAAAACAGAAGGAACAAAACAGCATTAGACTCACAGACACTGAGAAGTGACTATCACCAGGAGGGAAGTGAGGGGGCGTCCACCTTGGGCACATCTGCATGCAGCAGTCTGGCCTCTGCTCCCTCGCCTGTCCACCACCTTGCAGCCCCAAAGCAGAACTCCTTATATAGTCATGAAACCGTAAAACTGGGCAGAACTCTATATAGTCAGTAATTAATAACTCATTGCCCACATGTGTGCAAGCCTGTGCCCACAAGCCTTGCATGTTCACAGTGTGTAAGCAGACCAGGATCAGGTGAGAACCCTGGCCATGGAACCTCCATTTTCTCTACACTGGGCTATAGTCTAGGTCCTACGGCAGGGTTTTTTATTAAGTAGGTGTTGTAGATGGAGTATGTCACTCTCAAAGTCACATTAAGGGATTGAAGCCCTAAGCCACCATGTAATGGTATTTGGAGGAGGAGGCTTTGGGAAGGCATTGGGGTCAGTGAGGTCCTGAGGTTGGGGCCTAGACTGGTGTGGAACGTTGTAGGATCAGTGCTTTGATAGAAGGACATGCAGGAGAGCTCTGCTGCCCAGTGCAAAGAAGGGGTTATATGAGCACACAGAGCTGGCTGCTCCCTGCAAGCCAAGAGAAGACACCCCAGAATGGTACCTTTGTCACTGGCAACTTGACCTTGGACTCTTCAGCCTCCTGAACTGTGAGAAGTAGGATTTTGTACTTTGCTATGGCAGCCAAAGTAGACTAATACGTGAGGTCTGGGAATCTGCATTTGTTATGAGGTCCCAAATGGTGCTGATGCCACTGGTCTGGCAAGCGCACTTTATGGCCATGTCTGTGAAGCACGGCCCCAAACATTGACGCAAACACAGTCACCTGGGAGTCTCATTAAAGTCCAAGTTTGATCCAGTAGTTTAAGAATGGGTGGGGTACCGATACTGCATTTTTAACCCGTTCCCAGGTGATGTTAATGGACTATATTTTGGGTTCTTAGGCCACAGAGACTGAACATTCAGTGTGTTACCTTTGAGCTGCAAGACGGTGCCTGGAATAACTGCACCAACCCCTCCCAATATCTCCCCAAACCCCCACCGGTTTCACAACCTAGCTGAAGTCTCACCTCCTAGGAAAAGTCTTCCGTGAGCAACGTCAGAAGTAAATTATCTCTTAAATTGTAACCATTATTTATTAGCTTTGCCTCTCAGTTACTGTTTTTACTGTCCTTGCTACCTATTCTTGAACATTAGCTAGATTCATGACTATGTGAAATGCTTTGCAAATCCTCGGAACACTAGGATGAAATGTTGTTAGCTCCAACTTAAAGTGACCAAAAGAAGAGGCCCAGAGAGTTTAAATACATGTCCTGAAGATGCAAAATCAAAGTGTGATAGCTGAGGGGTTTGCTGTGTAGGTCCTACAAATGCCTGGCAGCCGAACCATGCCTTTATCTCAATGCTCAGCGGCCTTCTTTTGAAGTGAAGTACAGTTTCATATTAAATATGTGATCCAGTATGCTGAATATGTGGTTACAGATGAGAGACAGAAAGAGTCGTCACAGAGTTTACCATGTAGTAGAGGAGACAGATATTGATGCTATAATTGCATTAATTAATTCATAGTTGCAGAATGAGCTAAGTGCTCTGAAATAAATAAACTGCACTATTTGAGGGAGCATAGCAGTAAACCTAAGGTGGGGAGCAGGAAGTTGGGGGGTGGGGGTACTCTAGGTCAGGGAGTGTATCCAGGAGCCTGAGATGCCTGAGCTGTCTAAGGATGATGTGTTTGGAGATGAGCAGGTGGTGGTTCCTTTCAAGTAGATGAAATCACAGATAACCTATCATGAGACAGAAATCTGCTACTTACCATTGAAACAATACCACTATGGCTGTACTACAAGGAGCTGGGGAAAGGGGTAAAAGTTACGCTAAGTGTGTGTTATTTTTATTATTATAATTACTTTTTGATTACACATAAATGACTTTATTCTTGATTACTGAGAGTTTTTACTTTCTTTGTCTTCGTGTTGGGGTTGCCAGATAAAATATAAGACATGCAGTTCAATTTTAATTTCAGGTCAACAATTTCTTTTAGTGTGTCATGCATTGTTGAGACATACTTACAATAAAAAAAAATCATTGTTGACCTGAGATTAAAATTGAACTGGGTGTCCTGTAAATCTGGCAACCTTTATATTGGCATCTTTCATTTATTTTCTCTTAGTTGCTATCCAGCAATAGTTTGGCACATTCACTAGCTCAACACATCTGAGAAATGCCTCTGTCACACGCACGTAGGCACAGAACACATGCACCCCTGTAAATGTTACAGAGCACATACTACACAGCACAGATGTTCTAAGTGCTGGGGATATCACTTAAGTGAGTAAGACAGGCAACTTGCTTGTACATACATTCACATCACACATCCCAAATACATATTGAACCTACCATGTATCAACAGCCAGGGGTGGTGCTGTATATACATCATTTAATTTAACCCCAACAGAGTTACTACTATTACATACATCACTTCAAGATAATTCTGACAGGTAATATGCATTAGGTCTTATTAACCACGTTATTATTGTGGTTCAAAAGTTGAAGAAATTGAGGCTTAGGGAGGTTAAATAAGTTGCCTGTTGTAACACAGCCAAGGGTCAGTGCATCTGTGTAGCTGGAGAGCTAACTATGCTTATGTGT
This sequence comes from Smutsia gigantea, assembly GCA_032199065.1. NCBI lineage: Eukaryota > Metazoa > Chordata > Mammalia > Pholidota > Manidae > Smutsia > Smutsia gigantea. Next base: position 21,281 of record JAVSCE010004490.1, read on the forward strand.
CCTACTACACTCCCTCTAAAAATGAAAACCCTGCACTTCTCCCCAGTTATGGTTTGGATATTAAGTTTCTTATTAGTTTATTTTGTTGTTTTTACTTTGCCACTTTTAAATGCACAAGCAGAAAATAGAACTTCCTTAAAATGCAATTATGTGATTATTTATTGCTTATGTGTTATTCCAGTGATGCAAGGTATCTTGTAAAGGATTCTGTTTCAATATTAAGTTTTACTTTCTACCAAACTAGTCACTAATGAGGAGACAGATTAATGGTTTTTTAGATCATGTGCTTTCCCTAGTCTCAGATGGAAGCATTATAACTTTCCCTCCCTGCAAATTGACATTGTTGTGTTCTTTAAAAACTCTTCAAGCTGATGCTTATAAAATGATATTTGAAAAATTTATGGTCTTAAAATTCTACTATAAAGCCCCAAACCACAACATCTTATAATGGAGTAGCAAGAGTAGAATTTTTGTATTATTTATAATTTAATCATTTGTTGCCATACTTTTCCTATTCTGGAATTGTGGCTGTTCTGACAAAACTGCTGTGAAACTTTTGAGGTTATTTATTGTTAGGTGACAGCCTGTAACATAGCTAGATAAACTGCAGTTTTACAGTGCTTTGGATTTAAACGTAGCCTTAGAGCTCCCGGACTACAACATTTAATGTGATTTATGGTTTGTGATGTAAAAATACTAGGGCTCAGATGGCTTTAAGTAACTTTGAAAATTAAATAAAGAAGAAAATGTAACGACTAATCTAAACTTGCTGTGAAATATTAATTATGCATTTCAAGTGAAGGAAGTAAGCTAGCAATAATTTAATCTGTGCCATAAAATAAATCCCAAACTGTACTCTTTCGGAAGGCATTTTCTAAATAAACACTTGATTTTTAAGTCACAAAGGAACTGGAGTTGAAACCATTAGTTACTGCATTCTGAGCTGTTTATTAAAACATTTTCCCCCAGATATCTGTTTTTTAAAAAAATCTAATTTGAAAGGTAAGAGAGTTAGGGTAAAAGAACAGGTCTTACCTAAAGTGGAATAGAGCATCTTTTAATAGTTTGCTTGGTGAAACTTCTTAATGATCCATGACATTGTAAAATGACAGCTGCTACGCCTGAGTCAGTATAGAAGAAAATCTGAATGTAGGAGGAATTGTCACCTTTATTAATGACCTGCTAGGAATGTGGGCAAAAAGCCAGAACCAGCCATGCATCAATACTTCTCTGATAACTGAGCATTCCAAACCTCCTAGATATAAATTTCCCCAAAATACCTAAGCCAGAAATAATATCCTAAGTATTTTGAATTAAGCAAGACACACAGGCATGTCATCCATATTATATTAATCTTTGAAACATATTGCCCAAGGAGGAGACATAAAAGAGAGCAGATGATCTCTATTGGAGGAATTAACACTTGAAAAGAAAAAGGGTTTTAAAGAATGCATCAGAAGGAAACACAACTCATCTTAACCCTGCAACTTTGTAGGAATTTGCTTTTCCCAGGTGGATGTCCAAAAAAATTCTGTGATAAGGCAAATATTTTGCCATAGCGATTACAAGAGTTTCTTTTTTCCTTGAAGTCTCAAAATTACGGTAAATGCCTCACTCAGAATTTGGATGGCAGTGTTACTGGAGACAGGCTCTTGGTCTCATTGCGAGAAAAAAATTCAAGAATGGACACAAAAAGCCATTGAGCATTAAGAGTTTATTTGGCAAACAAGATTACAGAAAAAGGCAAGAGTACAGGGCCGAGAGCTGGGCTGTGAGAAGACCCACAAGAGGTAAAGCCCAGGGAACAACAGGGAGGCGTTTTTATGTACCCGGAGATGAACATTCACTAAGGGAGGTGAGCTTTCAGAGGGCGCAGGCTGCGTCTTCCTGGAGTTTGGGCTTGCGCCACCCTCCCTGGGCAGAGGGTTTTTAGCTACCTTTGGTCCCCATGGGTGCTGTCAGGCACGGGGAGGTGTGATTTTTTTTACCATGCTAATGACAGAGGGGTGTGATTTTTACTATGTTAATGGATTTTGAGGGAAGTTTGGGGCAGTTTCTCCTCCATGTGGAACTAGCCTGTTTTGACCATTCTGTTACCTATCTTCTTACTCCCCATCCTGCCTGAACAGCTTGCACAGAATGTGTCGCATGTAAGCAAGCATCCGGCCACAGCCGCCTCCCTCTTCCTGTTTATCTCCCGCTGACTACCTACTGTAACAAAAAGCAGTATCGTTTTGTTTCTTTTAAAGATAAAGAGAGTTGAGTTACTCTAACTTATCCATTGGACATATGAGGAGGCTTTAGTTTATTTATATTTAAGATAAATATCAGCAACTTTGAACTATTATTCAGAAGTTGAGCTCTCAGTCCAAGTCAGTTTGGGTGAAGTCGAGTATGTCCACGAAGTATTTGGAAACTTCTAATCAAAAATGGGTATTTATGAAGCCAGCAACAAATGCAAACTATTTGGACATAAAGAGATGAAACAGTAAAACTGAGGAAGAGGAAAAAGAAGGGTCTTCCCTAAAATACCTCTCAAAGTATGGTTCCCTAACCAGCAACAGGCATTACCTGGCAGGCAGCTTGTTAGGAATGCAAGTTCTCAGGCCTCACCCCCACCTCTGGAACAGAGTGAATCAGAAACTCTGCGGTGTGGCTGTGCATAGATACTTTAACTGTCTCTCCAAGTGACCCCAGTGCAGCTAAATGCAGGAACACTGCTAAATTTCTGATTTGATCTGAGAGAAAAATATCCAGGACTCACTTATGCAGACAAATGTGAAAACTCACCTGGAATAGTGTCGTCCCCTATCTTTGGCCCAAAGACAAAGTTCTTTAAGGGCAGATAAAAGATTAGTAATTAAAAAAAAGAAAATGGTGTCATGGTCCTGAAGAGCTTTTTAAAAAGACTATAGAATAAGGCCACATTTGAAAGTAAACATGAAACAACATTTAAAAATACAGTTTTTCTGATTCGATATGTTGTTAAAAGGAAAAGACTATAAAATAGAGTGGTCAGTATGACAGTCTTTGTTAAGCAAAAAAATACTTGCATATACACACACTCTTATTAATATTTAGATTGGTTGAAAATATCTAAAATATCTAAATCTATTTACAGTGGTTATCGGTTGGGGAGATTATAGTTAACTTAATTTCAGTGCTTTTTATGTTTGCTATGTTAAATATTTATAACTTCTATCACCTTTGAATTAAAATAGTGCTATTTGCTCTACTGAGCATTCTCTAATATAAATCCAGGTTGAATAAAACCTCTGTTGAGAGGTTGGCATGGTAACCTTATTAAAATTCTTAAATAATTGTGAGTGGTTCCCAATTTGTCTGCAGATTTAGATTCACCTGGGATATTCAACAAATTCTGAAGGCTGTATCCGAGCCCCAAAGATTATGATTTAATTGTTCTGGGCTGTGGCCTGTGCTTTAGAAATGTTAAAAGATCCCCAGATGATTCTAACCTGTTTGGAAACCAATGATCTACATGGTTTTAAATGTATTTGTTAAAGTGCCACCTTCAAAAGGTAGAATTAGGGCCATCAGATTGTGATCCCAGAGATGCCTAACAGGAGTGTAGAAGGACAAATTTCTGGTTTTTACCTTATTCTGATACTCCCAAACAAATTTTTAGGATCCTGCCCTCATTTGGAACAATCAGTGCTGACACAGTCTTGGATGCATTAAATATTATCTATTCATCAGAAAGAGGAAACTCGTTTGCACTGCTAGACACAAAGCCTTGGGCAGGCGTGCTCCGACAGGATTTATTTAACAGTAGAACCAGGGTGTTCTTGTTTGAACAGCTCTTCTGTGTTGGTCTATTCCAAGGAGCAGTTTAGAAAAGGGGTCCTTCCATTTTATGGCAACACTTGGCCCTCAAGTTTACCATGAAGCCCTCTGCCTTCTAATTAGCAAGAAAAGACCACATAAAGGATCTCATGTGGCAGATTTATGTAGGCCAAGCCTCAAAGCGAGCAGGAAGTCCAGCTCAGGATGAGGCCAAAAGGAGGCTGGGAGATTTAGCTGCCATTTCCAGATAGAAGAAATGCAACTGATGGTTAGCTAGAACTCTCTTTGAAGATACCCAATTATCTGGGTTTGTTAAAAAAGTTGAGCAATGTCATCAAAGTGGAATTCTCACTGAGCATTTGATTTAAAATTCATGCAAACATTATTTTAATTTTACTACTTTAAACAGTCTCTTTCCTGCTTGGTACAATATTGTAGAGCATACCCAGTTTGACGCTATTGGAAATTATTATTGGGAACCTTAAAGGCTATTAAAGTTTCATGTGGTTACCGCTCTTTTAGTTACCAAACAAAAACAAAGTAAACATCATACCACTGAAAAAACTCTCACAAAGCCATTGCTCCTGGACAACATCAAAACACTATGATGAAGAATTACCAGAATGTGTATTTTTTGCACATTTTAGAGTTAATCAGCAGATTAATGGCTTAGCAAAAAAATATCATGGTCTTGCAAAAGAAATTACATTATTGTCCTTTTTTAGCGTTAAGTTTTTTTAAGTGTCTGATTATTTTATTAACAGCTTCATTGAGGTGTAATTGATAGACAAACTGATAATTTTTAATGCATGTAATTTGATGGGTTTGAATATATGCATACAACTATGAAACCATCCCTACAATCAAAGTAATAAACACATCCATCACCTCCTTAGTCTGCAGTCTTTTCAGAGGCACACCTCCTTTTGAATACACTACTGCTGGAGGGACTTTGACAGGGTGCATATTCTCATAAAGAAGAACAGCTGCTGATCAAAGCCTAGAGACCACCACCGATGCTGATGATTATTTGAAGCCATGTCACACCCACATACATGCACGTGCACATGTGTACGTATAAACTCATACATATATTCGAGTTTATAGTCTCAAAAGTCTGGGTTCAAAATAAAAAATGTTGATTACTTAAACAGAAAAATTGCACTTTTATTGGGATACTCTGTGTCATTCACTTGTTAAGCACTTGCTCAGAAGTCCCTGGACCGTGACCTCACTACGGTACTTCAGTTTCAACCATAAGATGGTCAATGGCATAAAAAATAAGTCAAAATCAAATTACTTTTATTGTTCTGTGAACATTTTCGTATTGATTGCAAAATCCTTTTTTTTGCACATTGAGGATTTTTTGTTGACAAAGAGATATAAATATCCACAGATTCATGAGCTGAAACATGCCGTTGTCCTGTTCTTTGGACTACCAGGGAAAAGACCAACTGCTTCAGACTTTTATAAAGATAAATTTCAGGGGAGCCCAGTGTATTTGAAAGATACAGTTAAAACTTTAAATACAATGAATGTAGAACTTCAAGGACCAGGAGCAACATCATTTTTGTCATATTATATATCAAGAACTTAGAGCTAAAATACCACTAGGAGTGGAGTGTACTAGTTCTAAAAATACATCAGTTTTTGACTTAGTGATACACTCAAAGAAAAGATTCATGGAAATGATTTCAAGAAAATATATAAAATTGAATTTAGTTTGTTTCACAGGATGAATTTATGTGATAGATTCCTGATGTGATAGCTTCCAGTCTCACAGACCCAAGAAAGGAAATACCTTCCTGGTGTCCCATTTTCACCTCATGGTAGCCAAGAAAAATATTTGGAACTCAAAGTTGACCAGTTGTCTGAATGACTGAAGAAGTCTCCTGGAAAAAGGCTGGGCAGGAGTAAGAAATACAGCTTTGTTTTCTCACAAGTCAGTCCCTATTCCTTTTTTACATATTTGGGAAATTGTGGGGTTTTTTTTTTTCCCCGTTCTCTCAACTTCCACTATGAAAGCAAGTGTACAAGTTTGGTGTTCAACATGCTCTATATTCTCCCCACACAGAAAAATCTTGTACAGACAGTAAATAATCACACTGATATCAGAAAATCCAAGGTGTGGGAGGCTATCTTAAATCCAAATGACTTACATTCTAAAATTGCCATTGCTTTAATTTATCTTTAGTTTTATTTAACTTATTTCAAAATTTCTGATAGTATTCAAGAAAGGCATGAGCTAATTATGTTTATCAAAATAGTTCCACCACTTGTACTAATGGTTAGCCTTTCTAAAACAAGACTCAGGGTCTCTACCACTCCAAGGGTGTTTTCTGTTGTAGGAAAGAAAGCTTTCACCAGCCTTCATATTAGCCTTCTGATAGGATCCCACTGTTTTCCACCCAAACATTTAATCCATCCTTAACAAGGAAATCCTAGTTATTAACCGTATGTTTATTCTGGCAGTTGGGAAGGAGATATCCTGTATTACAGGTATAATAATTTGGTCAGTGGAAGGGGTTATCCGACATTGTAAACCAACACGTTAGCATTCTGCTGTGGAGAAAGCCAAGACCTTGAATTCATTCAGCTTCACGTTCTGTCTCTGTCCGCTTGCTTCCTGAGACACCTTGGGCAGGTAGCCAACACGCAGATTCATTCCTTCAATGATGAGCAGCCCACCCTGTTTCTAAATGCTGCGGTGAATACTGCGTGAGATAACATAAGCACTCGGTTTGTTAAATTTGACATAGTCATAAATACAAAATAAATGGCAGTTATTAGATCAATCCCTTTTCATACCCATTAGCTTGAGCCAGCCCTTAGTATAAGAAGTATCTCTTGAATTACTAACCACTGATTTTTCTGGACCACAGAATAGGACCAATCCTGTTAAATGTTGCTGAGCCTTTGACAGTCATAGTCCATCCACTGATTGGTGGCAATCTCTAGGTGAATGAGGTTGCAGCCACCTCCTTGTAGGACCTGAGGGGCTACCCAACACTGAGAAGGAGAACTTGCTGTAAGTTTCCTTCATCCCCAGCTGTTCCGTGGGTATCTTGTGTCTTTTTGTGATAGACAGAATAATGGCCCCCAAAGGTGTTCATGTCCTCATCCCTGGCACCTGTGCATATGTTGCCTGACCTGGCAGAGGGGCCTCTCAGATATGATTCTATTGAAGATCTTGAGATGGGGAGAGGACAGCCAGAAGCTCACCCCTGGTCTCTGGGGCTCTGCTCCAGGCACCCATTTCCTCGCAGTTTTCTCTGGTTCCTTTGCTGCAGTGTGATTTGTGAAATAAACCATAACCATTCTGTGACAGCTATTCTGAACTCTGTTAATCATTCTAGCCAATCCTCAAGCTTGAGGGTGGCCTCAGGGCCCTCCAACAGGTCATAGACTTTGTTGATGCTTAAATGATGAGACATATGAATAAAACCAGCTCTTCATAAACTTGCTAATTTTAGAATTTCATGATCAAATAACTTCATCTCCAATCCTAATTTACCACTTCCTACACATACACACATATACACACACTCATATACAGCTGCATGTGTGAGCACACACACAAACATACAAGCCACATTATAATGCCTTGAATAACAAGATTATTAGTCTGCATTCGCTGTGTCTCTTCCCTGATGAACAATCTAGTCAACTAAACAGCCTACTTTACCGGAACATTTCATAGACAAGCACTTCTATCTCTACTTTTGATAGATTGGTACACATCTGCATTATCCCCTTTCAAATACTTTGATTGAATATGAAATAAGCTAACATGGTAAAATGACAGTGACTATCAGGGAAACACTTATTAAAGGTCCCTTTCTTCCTTTCTTCCTTCTTTTCCTTCTTTCCATGTTGGGACCAGGGGAAATTTTTTCCTGTTGAGCCCTCAGTTACAATCTCTGAAAACTGTTTAATTTAAAAATGTTCCTGAATTTTGAATCTATTGAATTAGAGGTATAGTGTCATGTTGATATGCTCTTGGAAAATTTTAAGAGGTGATGTAAAATTGAATTTCTTTGTGCCCGTCACCAGTCGCAGTAGCATATTCCCACAACATTACTTCATACAACAGTTTTAGACCATCCTGTAGAAATGGGGCAAAGTTAAATGGTTGGTGCCCATAATCTCCAAACTGGATGAGTAGATTATTTAATTGCAACAAAAAAATAAAGGTCTTTGTTTTTCTCACATACTAACTAATATCTACATGAAGTCTATTGTTTGTACCTTTGCAGGGTCATGGTTTCTGCAAAAAATTTAGCAGTGTGTTATTTGAAACAGCATGTTTCCTGAAGAAATAAGTGCAACTACACTTGTGTCCTTTGGGAATTTGTTTTAGTTGATAGTTTAAAAACACTATAAACACAGCTTTCCACTGGTTGAGTTAATATAGCCTTCTAAATGTGATTTTAGCTTCCAAATGTGTGCCTGTAGTGTCAACGTAATTGGTAACCCTAAAAACATTCATGTGTGTACTCACATGAACACACTATTTCGGTAGCATTTTAATTGAATTTACTACAGTTTCATAGTGATAGTCTCTCTATAAATTACATGTTATAAAAAATGAGACAGCATGAAGTATGGTTGTGCAGATGACGAATGATCAAAATGACTTAAATATATGCATTTAATATTCTGAGTCTTTTTCATGTAAATAGAACTGATCATGGCAGTATACTCAAAATGTTAAATAATTAATTTATGACTTCATAAAACCCAGATTTATGGAAGTCATGCTTGTCTTACTTTTAAATACAGTATTTGTACTTCAGTTGGAAGTGCCGTAAACTAATTTTAAAACAAAGCATATGGCCCCAGACAGTGTTTTAAATGAAATCCTACCTGCTAGGACAATAAAACATCTCAGGACATTGAGTACTTCTAGCACTCAAGAATGTTTTGTTCAGATTTACAAATGTAACACACAACTCTTTCTAACTGCTGATTTTCAAAAGGCATAACTAGAAAAGGAGGGAAATACTCCCTTAGAATATGCATGCTTAAACATTAGGTAGGTATTTTCTTACTCAGAAGTTAAGTTTCTTAATACAGTTTTATCCAAAACTAATTTTAGTGAGCTCTTCATTGAATAAATATTGACTTCCTATAATAATCTTAAATACATTATAATAATTTTATTCAAAAACTGATAAACATCGGTAGGCATATGTCTGCGTGGAGATTCTGACTTCTACATAGCAAGCAGGAAGAGCCTTAGACTTGAAGCCAAGTCTATTTGGTTTCAGTCTGGGACTGGCCCCTCCCTTATCTACCAAATGACTTTGATCAAATTCATTATTCATTTTAATCCCATTTGATCTATTACATGAGGAGTCTATGTTTTTAATGACTTTTTAACCTGATGGCCACAAACATAACAAACTGGAAAATAACTACTAACAGCAAAAGGGACAAAAAAATGCCATCAACCTGAGCAGAGTTCTGACTTCTATGAGTTTCCCTCTTTACAATTTCAAACTCAGAAAATTCTGCTAAACTTTAAAAATAATTTAACAAGATGGCCATGGCAGTGGTACATAGTGTAGGAAAGTTGGGGGTGGAGGGTCAGATGATCAATTCAGTATTTTCCAATATCATCTCAGGATGATAAAAGAATCAAGATGAATTTCTTTCATCCTTTTTTGAGGTGACCTCCATCTGTGTTATGTTTTGAGAAAGATAGCAAATGCATATTAGAATGAAAACATGTTGACATGAGATATATACTGGAAGTCCTGTGTTTTTGTAGTTGAGAAATGAACCTGAGTCTTTGAGAGCAGAAATCCTAAGAAATATTTTACTGTAAAATATTTGATTTCAACAGATTGGATTTGGACTATGATGGAGGTTTGGCTTGTATCCTACTGGCAGTCCAGTCCAGGGAGATCTCCTCACACTGGGTGAGACCTCAACTGGCGAGAGAGTCTTCACTCTGATCAAGAGAGAGTTCACGAGCAGGCTGAGCGGATGCAAGCAAAGAGCCGTCTAATAACACAGAAGTACACACCCAAGGAGGGGTGCGGGGGTGCTCCAGAGGTGAACAGCACAGTGGGGTTCCAGTTGGGTGGCCTTATAGCCGGAGTTTAAGCAGGGTGTGGGGTGTTCATTGGGATAGGTGGGGTTTTCTTGGAATAGGGAGGGGATCTTCGGGATGTGGGGTGATGCCCTCTTGTAGTCCTTAGCTGGTCGGCCTCAGAACTGTCATGGGGCCAAGGAGTGTGATTTTAGTATGCGAATAGGTGTATAATGTACTTTGAGGTGAAGTCTGGGTCACCTCCATGTTGGAACCAGTCTGGTTTTGGCAGGTCCATTACCTGTACCTTCCCTCCCTACATCCCTGGAGAACAGTTTACAACCCCCTCACTGCTCATGCCTGGCTATCTACCTACTATAACAGTGCTAAAACCATTTCTATTAACATTATAATTACTATTATAATGTTTCCTACATTCTTTATATCATGTGTACTTGTGAAATAACTGTTATATCATTTTATTCATGACTTTAAAAAGCAGTATTTCTGATGGACAGTGACTGTAATGGGGTTGGTGGGGGGGACCTGATGAAGGGGTAGTTTAATAATCGTAATATTGCACATGTAATTGTAAATTAATGATAATAAAATAAATTATATTAAAAAAAATCAAACAAACAAAAAATAAATAAATAAATAAAAAGCAGTATTTCAAGAGAGAAGAAAACTATAAGGAAAAGTACCCTCCTAACCCAACAGATGGATTAGAGGAAATAGTGTTCCTAGTATGATAGAACTTAGAAAATTTTTTGTAATCTTGTAAAGAGACAAGAACAACATATTCTGAGGAAGTCATTTAATTTGGTTTATGTTCTTTAAACACAATGTATTTTTCTCTTAAAGCATACTTTAGATCTCACTATATTGTTTGTGACTTTTAGAAGTTAATTGAAATGCCAAAGTTTTGAGCATGAAGCATAAATTTCATTTGACCTTTTAGGGAAAATTGTTCTTGTATATTCTTCAGAAGATGAATTTGTCTCCTCTACCAATCATGTTAGAATGAGCCAGGTGGCAGATTACTTAAATATCTCGTGTTTCACCTCTGGAGACTGGAGTTTAAATGTGGCTTAAAAGAAAAACCCAGGAGTGATTTGAGTGTATCTGGAAGCCCATACAGTTGAGCTTAAGTAGCAATTACTTGCAGCTGTGGAGATGCTCTTTCAAAAAACATCAGAAATGTCATGGGACAAGATTGCAGGATTTCAATAAAGGTGGAAAGGCCATCCAGACAATCCAGATGGGATAAAGCTTATCAAAATAATGAACCTGAAGGTCTAGAACTTTCCTGGTCAATGAAAACTACCAAATGAGCTTATTGGTCTTAAAAAAAAAGTAGCAACAAATAAAGAAAAACGAGTGGTCTTAAATAGATGAGATTAAGCAGTGAAAGCCTGCCTAAAGACATGCTAATTATAATGGCATATGAAAATAAATACAAAGGATAGCTTACTAGCGCCCTCTAGTGTACCTTCTCTGCTGTTTTTATGTGGAGTATGTGGTTTTGGGGGGGTTTTTTCATTTTCTTTTTCCTACAGTCTTAGTACAGGCTTGAACATAAATTCTAGAACAACTGAAAACTTAAAAAAAAGAAAGAAAGAAAGAAAGAAAGAAAAAGAAAGGCATGATAGCTGTAAATTCTAAAAAATCAAATATTAATGTCATTAGGAAAAAATAAAAACAACAGCTAACCTAATAATATAATTACATTGTATTAGTGTCAGTAAACTGACACTGGTAGCAAATTAAAGAAGGACTGACAGAATGGTGTCATTTCTCCCTCCCCATGCTTGGGCAAAACAGCCTTCTCCCAGGAAAATGTCTTGCTTCACAGTCATTCTGTTTTGCATCCTGGTTGTATCGTGTACCAACAAAACAGATTGTTTGCTAATTGATACCATAAAGCAAGACAGCCCAGTGAAGGCTGATGATTCTGACTGCAGCTAGCAGCAGCTGATGTAGAGCTGGATAGAAATGCTGTCATCTTCAACACCAACTGCTTAGAACTGACTTTTCACTGTAAATGCATAGAGACATGACAGAAGCCTCAGACACCCACCTGGGATTTTTTTTTTAATGAAATGATGATTCTGCTACAATATTTTTTACCAGCTGGTAGCATCTTAAAATAAGTGCAGAAGTATCATTTATTTTCTGTACAAAGCATATATAGATAAGGTAAAAACTTTAGCCCCTTGCCAGATGCAAGCTCAGGAAAAAAATGATGTTTACTTATGGATTTTTCGAAGGAAATAAAATAAATAAAATAGCCAGTGCATGAACTTTTTCTCTATTAAAAATTTGCAAGATGTAAATAAATCAGAACAGTAAAAGGTATATGTTACTTCAAGTATTTATAAATTCAACTGCAGCGTATTTGAAAAACAAAAATTATTTTCACATGTGTATGCATCTTTCACAGCAGAATACTGTATATCCCAATGGGACTTAGCCTCTGGACATAGAAAAGTAGTACTTCAGTGAAGCATTTGTAGGTGTGTAAACTGATATTATTAGGCGTTAATAAATGTCTAGAGTGACATCAAATGCGATTCCACACAGAACAGTCTTTTGGATCTAGGTCCCTAAAGAACAGTGGCCATAATATACAAGCAATTCAGAGAACAGTGGCAAATGAGACAATAGAGGTGTGTGAGAAAGGAGGCACAGCGAGGAAAGGATCCGGAGACCTGCAGCCTACTTCTCGAGGAACACTGAGCCAAAGGAACATACCACATGCCATAGTATGCAGCAGTCTAGTTTGTGTGTTCAAAAGAGCAATTATTTGTGATATTAGGAACTCATTTATCCTCTCTAGTTATTTGTACTTGATTAAGTAATTTCACCTCATCTCAACCGCAACTCTTCTTTTATGCAGAGTAAAATCTCATTAGTAACAATAGATGGATTACACTCTGAGAATTTTCAAAGTAGAGGGAACCTCATATCATCTGTCTAATGTATCCACCCCCAGACCCCAATACTTAGCAAATGAGAAACTGAGGCACAGAGAGGTAAAATTAGATATGTTTCAGATCATGCAACTTAGCAGCAGAAGTGAAAGTAAAAGAAATCTCAGGTACTCTATCCAATTTTCAAACTATCTAATTTTTGCTGCAGTGCAAAGTCGTTTTAAAAGGCCTTAAAAATAGCTCAATTTTCTAACTTTTTAAGCTTAAGTTTTTACAATTTAGCTCTTAAAATGAGCAAAGGAGCAGACTCAAGGGACCAAGCTGCAGAATGGATTCAAATCCCATCACAGCTGATGGCAAATTGTTTTGCAGTGTAAAGTTAATCCTACGGTAGTACTTGAAGGACTTTTAATTGAGTAATAATGAACATCTACACATTTATGAGCCTGACTATTTACACTCTGGACACTGAGTTGAAAACCATTAACTGACACAATCTAGCAGTTTGGCTATATAACGAGTAACTCCACACCTCCATTTTTCTTCTTACTATAATCTCTCCTCTCTACCCTAAATTCATAAGGCAATTTGTAAAGACAGTCTTTTTATTTATGGTCACTATTGAATACAGTCTTAACATTATTCATTCCCACTGCTTTTTTCATATATTATTTTTATACTCTATCCAAAAGGTTTTTCCAGATTTCTAAAGGATCCTAACTGAATGTCTGCCTGTACCTTTGGGCTCAGCTCCCAGGTTTCTGAGGGAGGAAGCTGATTTCTTAGTATACAGGGCCTACGTGATGCCATCGAAGTTGGATCCTTTGTGAGCACCGCCCACAGGCCCAAGAAGTGAGGGAGATCTAGATCACGATGTGTCAAGCAACACGGTGACTGAGAAGCATTCAAACCTCCCCCTTCCCACTCCTAACAGGACATGCTTAACCTAAGAAGAGAGGGCGGAGCAAAATGCCCAGACCAAAAACAAAAAGGAAGGGGAATTTGAGTTCAGCATCCACTTTCATTTCATTTCAAAGTTATAATCCATGTGATTTTTTTTTTCCCCCTTTCTAGTGAGCATTACTGCCACTGTGCCATATGCCACTGTTTGGAGCCATGCTTCCCTTGTTATCCTTTAATTGGCTTGACCTGTGGGAAAAACGGTTTGCAACCAAGTTAATTACATAAATCCACTCCAGGCTCTATAAATTCCACTATAGACTGCTCTTCTGGGAGAATAAAAGAAAGAACAATCTATCCAGAGTTTCAAACCTCCTCATATGTTTCGTATGCCAAAAGTGCTCATTTCATAGCATGATGAAAGACGAATTCTCCTTGCTGATGATTTGAGTTTTCTTCCCCCATATAGTTAACACATAATTAAGATTTAAAACTGTACTAATGTATGGAAAGCACAATTTAAGCAGCTAGTCAAAACTTTAGTTAGAAAACTAATATTTTAATTTAAGAAATTCTGAAAGGGAAAAAATGATTGGATGCTAGTTTCTCTTAAGTATTAGCTAAGTAAAAACAATGGGAAATAGTCAAGTTAGCAAAGAAAACTCATTTATGGCTCTATTAACATAGACAATTAAAAAGCAATAATACAAAATAGCCACACATCAGAAAAACAGAAAAATTGCCAAAAGCAATAAGTATAGGAAAACTACCTGAAACCTGTAGTTAAGACCCCAAATCACATGTCCCTTGCAATCTGGGCATATGTTTTTTTTTATTGATACATTTTTTATTGACACATCTGCCACACACATTTTATGGAGTGATAGCAAAATTTTACAGAATTTGGGTACATACTGAATAGTATCTCTTAAATGTTTTGAACTGTGAAAATGTTTAAATAGACCCATCTAGGAATGGAATTTGAAGCATGTGCGCTACTCCTCATGTTAGCAGAATAAAGATAAATAATTATTGAAATATTGAGAAGTATTATGCATGCATTTCATTAAAAAAATGTTCTATGGATTTATCTGTGCCCACCAAGATCTCTGTTTAAGCATGTCAAGTGATAGTGCCTGAGGATAACTTTAAATAATCATTTAGTTTAAATGTATTTTGGGAAACGACAAAAAGAACTCTTACGTAGTAATACTGCATTACTTGAAAATAACTAAGCATTTCTTTTCAAAACCATCAGCCTAATTTGTGGCTACTTTTTGATAGTGCTTTAGTGTTTTGGTTAAATATGTGTCATTTTTAAATTACTTCAAAATATTTTCTTCAGTGGATCCGTCTTTTGAAAGAGTAAGGGGATTGATTATCTTGTGATACAAGTTAGAAAAAATAAACTGAACAACAGCAACGAAAGGTTATGCTCATGACATTCAGAGCTGTCACTTATTTCAAGGAACCATCAGCCCGGCAGCATTATGTCCAAAGAGTACTACTACTCTTTGAAAATGTTTTCCATGAGATATATGGACGATGCTGAATGAAGAACTGAGTACTTGTGAGAGTACTGTCATACCAAAGGACTTAAAAATTGAATTAAACATTTTCTGTGTAGCTACAGGAAGCTAGATTTTGACGAAAATAAAATGGCTTTGCTCCAAATGAAGGACTAATAACCACAACGGAAATGCTGGTAAAGCTTTCTGGGTGACCCTGCGAATAGAACTAATTGAAAAAAGCATGGCATTTTCATTGCACATAGTTCCAAGTTTTGCACTTTATGGAAATACAGACTCCCAAGCAGAAAGGACTCCAGGCATTTTCTAGACTAATGTCAGCCTAGTAGAGTTAGGATGACATACAGGTGCTTTATCCATTCTATTGATGGGAGGAGAATTCATTAGTTCACAAGGCAGAGCCGTATGTTCTTGTTTTTGTTTCCTTGAAATTTGAACGATTTGATCAGTTTTTCCCATATATTCAGAAGGTGGATACTAACATCCTCTCTGTATTACAGACCGGGAAACTAAATTTTAGAGAGATTTAGCAACTTGGGCAACACCGTACAGATAGCAATCGGCAAACCTGGAGTTTAAACGAACCCAAATCCTATTTTAACTCTTATATTCTCTCTAAGATGACCTTAAATTGTATATCCCAACAACATTCCTTCTGTTGTAGATGGCAGGGTTTCCAAGTGACTTTAAGTCAAAGCCTATAGATACAGACTTTGTCCAGTACTCATCCCGAAAATGATAAAAGTAAATATGAGACTAAGAAAAATATGACATAGCATCATTAAAAGGTGTACTTTGTTTTTCTGTACTGAATTGGCATTAGATCTGTAAGCAACCAAATCACTGTGGTTATTGCATATTGTTAACGAACTTCTGATCAATGTTGGGTACTTACTTTTCATATGAAATAGTCATGGCTGGCTTAATTGACTTTCTAAATTTATACAAATATATTTTGACCCTTATTATTAATGTACAATGAGTGTAATTTATGTTCCTGCTAAATTTCATCATTTTAGTTATATATCTGCATACAGGTAGGAAAAATAGCTACCCTTCCTAACTTTTTAATATGTATAAGTTTAATACCTATTCGCAATGTGCCTTCATTCAAGGAACTGATCAGAATGTTGGAAAATACATGATCAAGAACAGCCCGTTAGAGCAAGAATATTTGCATTAATACAATAATTCATATTATATGCACCATGATAAGTAACACTTTTTTAACATTTAGCTTTGGCAAACACACTGCAGTTAATATTCATTTCCTTATTTACTCTTTACAACACCTATAAAGTTGGCCCTCTTATTAACATCGTCTTACATTGAGAACCCTTAAAGGGAAGTTCAGTCGTTTGCCTGAGGTGACATAGCCAGTAGAAGCAGAACCTGACTGAAAACAGGCCTGACTCCGCAGAGTCCGTCCCAGTATTTTCCAGTCTAGACCTGGAAGCAAGAAGCCACTTTCTGCTGGGGTCCAAAATGGTGAGGACTTGAGCCTAATGGTGTCAGCAGCTCAGGTCCCAGCTTTGTGGTAGTTTTCAGACTGGGAAAAGGAAGCCAAAACGGGGAACAAAAACAGGCAAGAAAGATACATACAAGAAAAAGAAGTGCTGATTTGTATAATTTGGAAAAGGGGTAATGCTCTTGGAGTTCCAGATTCCAGACCATTTCAGCCATCACCAGGGAGTGGCATCTCCTTGGTTTCACTACATCACCTGCCACTAAAGTGTCTGCAATATAAGAATATATGGGAGAGGAGGGAGGGGAGAGGGGAAGGGGATTCTTTGAGACAGGAAAGGGAGACGAGAGCTGGGCCTTGCAGGCTCTGGAAGGACTAGGTTCTGCCTCCAATCAAAAGGGCCACACTTTGAGGGGTTGCGTATAAATGGAGTCAAATACTTTATCTCTCTCAACGGTGTCTTCGGTGATTCCTGCATGTTATCCTAGGGCAGGTCCATTTTCTCAATATTAAACACTGTTATTCTCATTCATTCATTTTGTCATAAATTCCGTTGTTTGGATAGGAGTTCCATTGCTGTTTATTTATATATTTGTTTTATTTTCAATTGTTTTTATGTTATGTAGTTGTAAATGACATTTGTAAATGGGGCATAGCTAAGTTTTGCATTTTCAATTCAAACCAAGAATGCTTGAACTTTAGTAACATTATTTTGCCATTTCAGATTTTTTATAATCAGTCATATTTTGTCATATTGCTGACATAAATTACTTTACTTTGTTTTAATGGAATATACATATGCTTCTTGTTTACTAATCTTCCTTATTTCCTGCTCTTTCATGAAGAATTGAGTATTGTTTATTGTCCCATCTCCTAGTAACTTGTAGTGAGTAGTGGTTTACAAGTTCTGCATCTACTTGTTTAATCTAGTGTATATCCTTAAAGTTGACGTTACTTACTTATTTCTTCATCAAATAAAACTATAACTCAGCAGTATCTATAATTTCTAACCCACAAAAAAACATATTTAAGTCAACATAAATTATAGATTAGCAGTATAAATAAATTATACCTATCACACATCTTTTATCATGCTTATTCTCCCTCTCTAGAACCCTCTACTGCCAAGATTTTATTGAAATCAGCAACAGTCTTAAAGAGGGCATTATTTTTAATCTCTATATTTTGTTTCCTAATAATTAAAATTTCACTATGATAACAATGGCTATTTAAAAACAACTGTGTATTTTCTGTTATATTCTGATTATAATTTTTTTTCTAAGTACATTTTGTTTATCTTTTTTTTTTCAAAAAAAGGAAGACTATATGGAATACATTTCAATTTCCTGCATGGTTGAAAAGTGTTTATCTTGTCCTCCTATACAAATGGCAATTTAGTCAAATACTTGTTTCAAAGACTCTTACCCTCAAAACTCTATAAATATTGTTAAGCCCCATATGAGAAGTCTGAGAATCTGAGTTTCATTTTTTTGTAGCTATACTAATTTTTCTTCCTGGAAGTTACAGAAATCTCTCTCTCACCTTTCGGTTTAGACATTGTACCTGGGTATCTATGTGTGTATGTATGGTTATGTGTGTGTATGGTTGCTATGTATGCAGATGTGTATATTTATACCTTTGCATATGAGTTCTTTCATATAATGTAGTAAATTTGCTGTTTTATTTGGGGGCAAGATGGGAGGGAGTATTAACCTCTGAGTTGAGTAACGTGATACAAAATATATAGAATCATAAGATACAATTGAATGAGCCATAAGTGCAAAGGAGAGTTTAATACCTTCTTAGTCTTTGTGGCATATTGCTAAATTTACCCCTAAAACCTGTCTTTCTTTCTCCCATAGTTATGAGGTTTAGATTGGAAACATGAATGGCCAGCTGGAGATATTATTTTCCAGACTCCTTGGTGAGTAAGTATGGACAAGTGGCTAAGTTCTCAGCAATGAATGGTAAGTAGAAGGGATGTGTGCCACTTCCAGGTATTGGCAGTAAAATTTTAATGGGGTCAATATACTCCAATGAAAGTATAGAAAACTTGGGAGCATTTCAATACAGAATACACCCACATACACATATACAAATCCCTAAATAAGTTCCCTATTATTTAAAATATACAGGTCATAATTCACAACAATGAAATTATTAAGCAAACTAGAAATAAAAATAAATATTAAGCAACAATTGGAATATGTTAGAAAATAATCATTACATTATTAGGAGCTGAAACTCAACTCCATTCAGGGGAAAATTCAAAGTAAATTCAACAGGTCAGAAAAAGAAAAACTGAGTTGGCCTCACTATGCACAAGTACTCAGAGTTTATCAACACAGCCAGAATTTTCTCATGATTGACTTGCCCTAGCCTATTATTTCCTCAGGCCCTTATAGTTCTAAATGTGGATGTTGGTGGAATCCATTCCAGGAACCCAATGGACCAGTTCTTCAGGTGAGCTTCTCTTATACATGCATGGATTTGAATTATGGGCTAATATCTGCACTGTAACTTGCAGATTCTCTTTAAAACTATCCATTTTTTATTGCAGTCTTTCTTTTCATAATAGATATCATGCATATGGGTGATAATGATTGATAGAAACATACATTTTTTTAAAAGGCAAAGGTTTAATGTAGGTAAATGAACAGTTACATGGAGCAGATTTAGTAGCATTCTCCTTACTGAAAATCCCTTAGAAGACATCTGAAAATAAGTAGTTCCTATCCTCTACCCCTAAAAATAGCAATCTGTTAACACTCATGCTTCTAAAAATTTGCTAATCCCTAACTTCACGCTTTGCCAAAATTTACATTACATTAGATCTTTACTTTACAAGGATTGGGAGTTTCCTTTCCTTAGTAAGAAATAAATTCACTTCGAATCCCCCCATCCCAGATTTGAGTAGTGGCCTCTTGTTTAACACATGTGAAGATACCCCAGATAAAGGTGAGGACTCTACCGATCCCTTGAGAAGGTCCCCTCCCCTCATCATTCATAACAATATTTCTCCTCTCTGTACCCTCTAGAAATAAAGTATCCTTCTGCCCAAGAGGTGTAAATAACTGGCAAAAACCCCAAAGCACCCCTTAGTTGTTACTGTGAAGGAATAAAAGGCCGACTTCCTAACAAGCCATTTTCTCAGGTATAACACACCCAGCTAGAAATGTGTGGAGACTCGGAGTACTCAGTGATTTGACTTAGATCACTATCTTTAACCATCTGCTTTTAAAGCTTAAAATGAGAAAAGAGGAGAAAAAAAGAAACCATAGGATTATTAGAATTAAAAACCGAGTGGATATTTATAGAATTTTGTATAGAGATAGGCACGAATAAGTAGGAATATATCCTTTAAAACAGTTTAATTTGACCTCATAAATATAATCCTGCACTTAAAAGGTAAATAATATTAAAAGGAAAATGACAGGAAAAAACAAAAGGTTCATTATCATTATTTTAAGCATTACAGATGAATAAAAAGTAACTGTCCTATAAAAATAGCCAAAGGACAAAATTAGAACATTTTTAAATGATAAAAGTACATATCTGATAAATTAATTTGACCTCCATTGTTCTCAAAGATATTTTTACTTGCATCCAACCAACTGCATTTCATCTGCACAGTAGTAGCTTTTTTTTGGAGGAGCAAGTTGTTTTAATATATATTTAAAGCTGGTAGGTGTAGGAGGAAATGCACATACAGTGGAATAATATAAGAAGAGATAAACTTCACTAAAATGTTAGTCAAGAGGTAAAAATATATATAACTCTTTTTTTCAACAATTCAGGGAAACACTAAAATTTAATTATAGAATGCTAGTGTATTGTTGGTATACAAGTAGAAATAATGTTGAGAATACAATGTAGGTTTGATTAAAATGCATTATAATCTGTGCAATAGAATTCTATTGAACCATTAAATGTAATTCTGTAAAAATAACTTCTTAATGCCATGCCAAATGTGATTTCCATTTGATATAACAACTTTGGACTTAAGCACTAAAATTCAAAATTGATGCCTAGTTCAATTAACCCTGATGCACTAGTACAGTAGTATATGAAAAGGCTGGGTGCTTGCACAGACATTTTGCTGAGGCTTTTGATGATAAAACACATGTAAGAGGCATATAATATCAACCAATAAGGACAGTTTCCAAAAATGTTTAAAGGGTTGTAGCTAAATAAAACTGATGGGAAAACAGCCTGAACCCATCATGGGCTTCTGGATAACTCAGGAAGTTAATTCTGTAAAAAGATTAGGAGCTGCAGCATGTTTGTGATATCCAGGACTGGTTGTGATGTGGAAATTGCCTTTTAGAGCTGGTCTTCCCTTAAAATAACTAGGCATGTACTTAACTTTCATTGTTTTTATATTCTTGTAATACTCTTTTTCCTCTGAAAGTTTGATCTTGTAACTTCTCTCATCCCTCCAGATCTCTACTTCCAACTCAGAGGAAGCAGAGGGAAAACAAAGAACAGAAACACGAGTATTACATAGCACAACTCAGATGAGTGAAATCCTGTCTTTGTTGCCTTCCACTAGAAAAAGCCCAGCTGGCCCGTGAGGTCCAACGCTTAGTTCCACTATGTGTTTTTCGGTCTCTGCCGTCAGCATCCTCAAGCACTCTGTGGTGTGGTAGCTGATTCAGATAAGAAGGTCTCTGCTGAGATGTTATGCTATTTGAGATTGCTATTTTCATTATAACCATTAATAATATACCCTGAGAATTTTTTGTTTCATCATAAATATATTTTGGTTTGTGCTAGAATTATTTTAGTGGAAACATTTGTAGTACATGCTATTTCAGTAGATGACAATGATTTAGCCAAGGTCTGTTGAGAGACAGCTTTGATTCTCATTTGATATTTTACAATGACTAATTTTTTAGTTAAGTGAACCCATCATCAGGTCTTAGATCTTCTACTGCAGTCTACTCTTTTTTTTTATTAAGGTATCCTTGATATACACTCTCTCACGCCTGCCATCTTTAATCCAAAAATCTACTTCAGTCAACTCTTACACTTCTTGACACTTTGCAGAAAAAAATGAGAGAAAAATACTAGATTAACAGAGTTTTTTGTTGAATTATCTCCTTTTTTAAATAGACTTGATTTTTTTAGAGCAGTTTTAGGTTCACAGCAACATTGAATGGAAAGTATAGATTTCCCATATATTCTCTGCCCCAACATGTGTTTTGTTTCCCCCACCACAAAGAGAATTCACATGCCTATTTTGACACATCATTAATGCCCAGAGTCCATAGGTTGCATTAGAGTTCATTCTTGGTTTTGTACATTCTTTGGGTTTGGGCAAAAATAAAGTGACATATACCTACCATTATAATATCATAAAGAGTAGTTTTGCTTCCCTGAAAGTCCTCTCTGATCTGCCTATTCATCCCTCCTGTCCCACTAAATACCTGTCAACCACTGATCATTTTATTGTCTCCATAGTTTTTCCTTTTCCAGAATCTAATGTAATTGGAATCATACAGTATGCAGCCCTTTCAGATTAGCTTCTTTCTCTTACGAATGTGTATTTAAGTTTTCTCTATGTCTTTTCATGGTAGCTCATTGCTTACATCATCTGCAAATAGTGATAGTTTTACTTCTTCTTTTCTGATTTGGAAGCCTTTTATTTCTTTTTCTTGCCCAACTGTTCTGGCTAGGACTTGCAATACTATGCTGAATAAAAGTCTGGTAAGTGGGCATCCTTGACTTGTTCCTGACCTTAGAGGAAAATTTTTCAGCTTTTCACCATTGAGTATGATGTTAGCCTCTGAGCTTATCATATTTGGCCTTTACTATTAGAGGCATGTTCTTCTATCTCCACTTTGTTGAAAATTTTTATCATAAATGGATGTTAAATTTTATTAAATGCTTTTTCTGCATATAATAAGATCATAAGATTTTTATCTTTCATTTTGTAGTGTATCATATCGATTTGGAGGTTTCAAGCCATCTTTACATTACTGGAATAAATCCCACTTGATCATTTTAATTTATTGTATAATTTGATCTGCTAATATTTTGTTGAGGATTTTTGCATCTTTGTTCATCAGGGATTTTGGCCCTGGTTCGAGATGACAATATAAAAAGATCTTGAATTACCTCTTCCCGTGGATACACTGAGTCTACAATACCTGGAACAATTTCATCTTAAAAAACCTGAAGCCTAGCTGAGTGATGACTGTACATCAAGCAAATGGAAAGAAAGCCACATCAAAGCAGGTACTGGGACACAATTAAAGCAGAGGCTAGAACACAGTCTCACTATAAACTTCACCCCTGGTGCAGTGACCGAAAACTAGGAGGGCCTTCAAAACCTGGAGCTTCAACCTGAAGAGTGAAGAGTTCAAACTTCCACATAAGGCACTTCAAATTTAAGACATTCATTTGAGAAATGAACACCCAAAACATGTAAATGTTTCCCTAGTTTTATTGAAAAATAACTGACATATATCAGTATACAAATTTAAGATATAGGGCAGGATGGTTTGATTTATACATATTGAGAAATTATTACCACAGTAGATTCAGCTAATATCCATCTTCTTGTATAGATACAAAAGAAAGAACAACAACAAAAAAATCTCTCCTTGTGATTAGAATAGGATTTACTCTCAACTTTCCTAAATATCACATGACAATGTTAGCTGTAGTCATCATGTTCGACATTACATCCCTAGTCCTTATTTATCTGATAACTAGAAGTTTGTACCTTCTGACTACCTTCCTCAAACTTCCCCTCCTCCCATCCTGTGCCTTGCAAACCACAAGTTTGGTGTCTTTTTCTATTTAATGTAAGTGAAATCTTAGTGTTTGTTTTTCTCTCTCACTTATTTCACCTGTGGACTGGTGAGAATGGGCACCCTTGCCTTGTTTCTGATCTTAGAAGAAAGCTTTCAACTTCTTACCATTGAGTATGATGTTATTTGTGGGCTTGTCATGTAAGTCTTTATAATGTTGAGATATGTTCCTTCTATGCTTAATTTGTTAGAGTTGTTTATCATGATTGGATGTTAAATTTTGTAATGTGCTTTTTCTGCATCTATTGAAATAATCATATGATTCTTGATTTTTCATTCTATTAATATTCTATATCACATTATTGATTTGTATGTGTTGAATTATCCTTGTATCCTCGGCATGAATCCCACTTTATCATGGTGTACGATCCTTTTACTATGCTGCTGTTCAGTTGCTAGTATTTTACTGAGAATTTTTGTGTCTATATTCATCAGAGACATTGGCCTATTTTATTTTGTAGTAGTATCTTTTCCTGATTTGGTATCAGAATAATTCTGGTCTTGTAAAAAGAGTTTGGGAGTGTTCCCTTCTCTTTGATATCTTGGAAGAGTTTGAGAAGGGTTGATGTTAACTCTTCTTCAGATATTTGGTTTGAAGCCAACTGGCCCTGGGCTTTGTTAGGAGGTTTTCAATAACTTGTTCAATCTCCTTGTGAGTAATTGGTCTGTATAGATTTTCTATTTCTTCCTGATTCCATCTTGGTAACTTATATGTTTCTAAGAATTTATCCATTTCTTCTAGATTGTCCAATTTGTTGGTGTGTAGTTGTCCACAGTAGCCTCTTATGGTCCTTTGAATTTCTGTAGTATCAGTTGTAATGTTGCCTGTTTCACTTATAATTTTGTTAATTTGGTCCTGATTCTTTGTCTTTGGTTAGTCTAGTTGAGAATTTGTCTATTTTGTTGTTCACTTCAAAGAACCAACTCTTAGTTTGGATAATCTTTTTTTATTGTGTTTCTGTTCTCTATTTCATATGATTTCTTCTGCTAGCCTTGGACTCCATTTTTCTTTTTTTTCTAGTTGCTTAAGGTGCATACTTAGGCTGTTTATATGGGATCTCTCTTGCTTTTTAATGTAGACATTTATTGCAGTGAACTTTCCTCTTAAAACTGCTTTTTCTTTATTCCCCCAAGTTCTGATATGTTGTGTTCCTGTTTTTTGTTTAACTCAAACTTTTTATTTCCCCTTAAATTTCTTTTTTGATCTATTAGTTATTTAGGCAAAAACACCCAATTTTGAAAACAAATGGGGCTTGTACCCCAAGACCACAAGGTGGTAATGGTCTGAAAAACCCCTCTTAAAGGGCTTGTGCGCTCACTCACCACCCCAGGGCCCAGCTTAGAGGCAGCTATCGTACCCAGACTCATAATGAAGGATTCATTCATTAATTCAGACACTGGACATCAACATTGTCAGTTACTGTACTAGGTCATACAGTACTCATATACAGTAAAATAGAGACTCTGCTCTAAAAAAGTACATTGTCTAGTAGAAATAGGCATTTTATTGTGTTTAGTCTAACTGGATGTAATTTAGTCTAACTAGATTTCTTATGAGAAGGATCCACTTTCTTTTTCTAGACACCTTAAAGGAAAGTGAAGAAGACAGAAATGCTGGCATACACAATTAGTATGCTATATATTTGGATGGCTGCAATGTTTCTATTAAAATCCACGTCCTGCAGCCATTCTGGTGGTGCCGTATAACCAAGGTACCCTTTAGGAAGACGATCAGGTTATCGCTGCTGTCCAGCAACCAATAAATTCAAACTCCATTGTAATGATACTCAACAATTTTGTACTGCTTAAAAATAATTTCCATTGGTACCTTTTGTGAATGTTTGGAAATTCCTTCATCTAGAGCACTTGTGATTATACCAGGTTTCCTCTGGTGTTAGTTATGTTCATTTTATTTCTTCCTCACTAAATGATGTACCTCCTACCATATTTTGCTCATATCTGCAGCTCAGGAGTATTGCGTATTACTTAGCAAGTGCTCTTTGCTATCTTATTATTTCCACATGTATTGGGTCCTGTTTGCTACACAATCTTGACCTGTGCCTCTTGTGACTTTTTATATCTGTAGGATATTCAAAGCCTTCCATGGCAGAGTTTGATACTGGCTTCTATCACAGTGTATCCCAATCCTATACTGAAAACCTCCTGCGGCCCAGCAGAAGTAAGGGTAATGAAGGCAGTATCTTCTGTTATAGGCAATTGTTCCATCCTTTCCCAGGAGCCCTGTGGACTTAGAAGCATTATAGCAGCACTCTGTTCCATTGATGGTGGTTTTTTTAATGTCTGCTTTTCCTGAAATGGAGCTAAATTGGCCAAGCTAGCCCTCTAAAGTCAGGTAAGTTCCTCACTTGGCAGTGTGCCTGAAACCCAAGGGAACACCCCTAATGATGTCTAGATAGGTCATCAGCAAGCTGTTTCACCAAAATGGATTCTGGAAAGAAGGTCAGATATGTACAGTGTATAAAATAGTTCTTCCTTTATTAAAATAAAGATTTTGTTTAAAAAGCAGGTTAGTGATAGCTGAGGTACAGAAAAGCTCTGTTTAGACTTAATCAACTCTTGGGAATTGTACCAAAATGGAGGCACGAAATACGTATAATAAAAAAATATCTGCAAGAGGGAAATAACAAAAGACACTAAGTGAAAATAAGGGAGATGTTGGGTAAATTATGAGACAACAATACAATGCAGTATGTTGCTGTGTACATTACACTGTGAGCACAGTGGGAAAAAAACCGTGAAGAATCCTTTATATAGCACTAAAATAAGGCTACTCACAGAAAGCCGTTTAATAGAACTCCCTCCCAAGTTGGTGCTTTTTCATCTTTCCACACTTTGGGGCTTTCTATTTATTGGTGGTGTAGACACTGTCTCCTGAACACAACCTTTGGCATTTTTCAGGAGTTTGATGGCTTTTTTGAGGGGCTTCTGGAGAAGAGGGCCTGTAAATTCCGCTTTAAGAACATATCCTTTTAGATGTGAGGAGCTTCATTTACCTACTTCTTAGGGGGATTTGCATTTTCGGAGTGGATGGCTAGACTATAATTACTGTAAATGACTGAATTGTGAGCAAAGGCTTCAGCAATCAGAATATGTTGTATCTGATTCTCCTTCAAATAATAAAGATAGCAGTAATCCGGAGAAACACAGAGCACATTCTCTTTGCAGCTCATGCAAAACACAGTAGGGCTGCTTCTACTTAACTGTGGGAATTCTGATCGTACCTGAGCGTTGTTCACAGGTCCCGGAAGGATGAATTGAGCTCAATTTTGAGAAAATTATTACTTTAAAATTTTACATATTTATTTAACATATGGCAGCATCTCTTAGGAGACTCACTAAATATAAGTGATTAATGAACTTGGAGCCTAACAAGATTCACACGTGGGTAAGCTTTCAACATGGCAATGCTAATTAATATCAAAACAATCTTTATCTCTCTTGGTATTTGAGCTCCATTTCTTATTAATCCATCACATTTATTTTCAATATATAGATGCCAAAATTCAAATCAACAATCAGGTTTTTCTCAACTATGAATCAGTAAATTTAATTTTGAAGATACAGTGATTTCTCAAGTTGGGTATGCCAAAACACAGTTTCCTGTATTCTACGGATATGTGCTGATTGCTGTTGGAAAAAGTAATTCACTCCCTGGTTTTCCAAGACCAAAAATATATAATATCTGCTCCTTCATGTTTATACCTAAGAAGTCACCTCATTTTTTTGAAATGTTGAACAGTGGGTTTTTTTTCACATATATCCACAATTTACTAACAAATCTCCTATTGACATTAATTTTTTTCAATAAGGCTGCTATGAATACCTTGTACATTTATCCTTATAAGTGCCTTTGCTGTACTTCAGCAGAATTATACGAAATGAAATTCTAGTATACTGCAAACTTTTCAAACCAAAGTGGCTATTGAAAGATACTGGACACTTTTTGCTAGAAGTCAGTGGACACATTCTTTAAATGTACCCATGGGGCATTTACAAAAATTGACCATGTACTAGGCTGTAAATAAAAATCTCAAAAATTTTCAGATTTGGTTTAGGATAAGCAAAGTATGAGTGTTAATAAAGTTAGGAATCAATTTTAAAAGATACTTCAAACAAATGTCTTCTAAATACCACCAAATCAAATAAATTATAATTGGAAAGGGAACATTTTTGGAACTGAATGACAATCAGAAATTAGATGTCAAAACCTCAGAGATCCATCTAAAGTGTCAGTAGAGAAAAATTTGCTTTTAAAATTTTTTATAAGGAAAGAATAAAGTCTGAAAATTAATGAAGAAAACATCCCACATATGAAGTTAGAAAAGAACACAGAATGAGTGAAAATAAAGTGAAAAGAAGTAACTGTACATATGACTGTATAAAGAAATTCATGACAATGGTAAACAGCAGATTAATGATAGTGGCTACCTGTGTGTAGAACAGAAGAAAATGTGTTTTGGCAAAGTATATAGAGAGCTGCAACTCTATTGGTTATGTTTTATTTCTTAGGATGGCAAGTGCATATGTGTGCAGTTGTATTAGTTTATGCTTTCTATAGGATGAAATATCTCATAATATTTTTTTGGTATCATTAATATACAGTCACATGAGCAACATTGTGGTTACTAGATTCCCCCCATTATCAAGTCCCGACCACATACCCCATTACAGTCACTGTCCATCAGCATAGTAAGATGGTATAGAGTCACTACTTGTCTTCTCTGTGTTATACTGCCTTCCCCGTGCCCACCCCAGTGTTATGTGTGCTAATCGTAATGCCCCTTATTCCCCTTATCCCTCCCTTCCCACCCACCCTCCCAGTCCCTTTCCCTTTGGTAACTGTTAGTCCATTCTTGGGTTCTGTGAGTCTGCTACTGTTTTGTTCCTTCAAGTTTTGGTTTGTTCTTATGTTCCACAAATGAGTGAAATCATTTGGTACTTGTCTTTCTCTGCTTGGCTTATTTCACTGAGCATAATACCCTCTAGCTCCATCCATGTTGTTGCAAATGGTAGGATTTGTTTTCTTCTTATGGCTGAATAATATTTCATTGTGTATATGTACCACATCTTCTTTATCCATTCAGCTACTGATGGACACTTAGTAGGTTCTTCCATTTCTTGACTATTGTAAATAGTGCTGCGATAAACATAGGGGTGCATATGTTTTTTTTGAACTGGGGTCCTGCATTCTTAGGGTAAATTCCTAGGAGTGGAATTCCTGGGTGAAATGGTATTTCTATTTTGAGTTTTTTGAGGAACCTCCATACTGCTTTCCACAATGAACTAGTTTACATTCCCACCAGTAGTGTAGGAGGGTTCCCCTTTCTCCACATCCTCGCCAGCATTTGTTGTTCCTAGTCTTTTCTATGTTGGCCATCCTAACTGGTGTAAAGTAATATCTCACCATGGTTTTAATTTGCATTTCCCTGATAATTAGCAATGTGGAGCATCTTTTCATGTGCCTGTTGGCCATCTGAATTTCTTCTTTGGAGAATTGTCTGTTCATATCCTCTGCCCACTTTTTATTAGGGTTATTTGCTTTTTGGGTGTTGAGGTGTGTGAGTTCTTTATATATTTTGGATGTTAACCCCTTATCATATATGTCATTTACAAACATATTCTCCCATACTGTATGATGCCTTTTAGTTCTGCTGATGGTGTCCTTTGCTGTACAGAAGCTTTACAGCATGATGTAGTCCCATGAGCTCATTTTTGCTTTTGTTTCGCTTGCCCACAGAGATGTGTTCAGGAAAAAGTTGCTCATGTTTACATTCAGAAGATTTTTGCCTATGTTGTCTTCTAAGAGTTTTATGGTTTCATGACTTACACTCAGGTCTTTGATCCATTTTGAGCTTACTTTTGTGTATGGGGTTAGACAATAACCCAGTTTCATTCTCTTACATGTAGCTGTCCAGTTTTGCCAACACCAGCTGTTGAAGAGGCTGTCATTTCCCCATTGTATATCCATGGCTCCTTTATCACATATTAATTGACCATATATGGTTAGGTTTATATCAGGGCTCTCTAGTCTGTTCCATTGGTCTATGGGTCTTCTTCATAATAATATTTTTATTAAATAAAATTGATTTTGTAATAATAAAATAAAAATTTCCAAAATGTACCTAATAATCTCCCTGATTAGTAACTTACTCATTACTAATTTACCTTTAGCAAATATTTTTTGAATTTTAAAATGTCATTTATCCAAAATATTATCTGGGTATTTTCTCCTTTGTCATTATTGTTTTTCAGAGGACATTGATTTTGCTCTTTAGCACCAAACCTATGAAACATATGAGAGGAAATATTGTAATTTTAAGACATTTATTTCCAATTCAAGGGTTTAAAATTATCTACTTATTCTTTTAATCTTTTAACCTATTTGCTTTTTTCTCTATTGTCTCTGCTCTAGATCTCTTCTGTTAACTGTGAAAAAACAATAAAGTGTAGCTTTTAAAGGGACTGACTTGTAATAACCATAAAGACAAATCAAGTAAATTAAGTGCATGTAATTGACATTAAATGATTGTAACAAATGATCATGTGAGATTCATTTTGTCATACCTACAGTATAATGTGACATAAACTATTCTTTTGTTTCTTTTCCTCTTTTTTTGGACCTTAATTTTCAGTTAGTCATCGGCTTACATCTTATCTCCCACCATAATGGCAGAAATTAATGGGATAAAAGTACTCTATTCAAAGACAAATTATCATTTCACTGATCTACTTCAGTAAGTGCCAATTCCCTCTGCACCCATTAAAAGGGTTAGAACAGTAGAAATGTGCTAGTTAACTAAAATTGTTTCTTTTCTTAGACCATAAAACTTTCATTTATTTCATCTGTTAAACCCTTTTGTAAATACAGTAATTTTGAAGTTTTCAGTATTGTGTGATACATATTTTGGCATTGTGGCTATTCTGGATTTCTTCTTCCATGGTACTTTAATTTTGCGGTTCAGTGAGCAAAACTTTGAGTTCTCCAGGAGGGCTTGGACTTAAAACAATCAGGGGTGTACTGCCTGATGAGACAATCAGTCTTTTGCCTTGATGAGGGCATCTGGTCAGAAAAACCCTTTTGTTTTTGAACTAAAGAAAGGTTTTAAATAAAATTACTCCCCAAACGCTAAAGAGGTTTTCTCAGTGTTATACAGCATCATAATCTAATCATGTTTAGAAAATGTTTTTAGTGGCTGTCGCTTAATGATGAGATAGACATCTCTGTTTTCTTCATTTAACCTCTCCAACTCAAACAGAACAGTATCAGGGAATTCCACGTCAGAGAGTAAGTTAACAGTGACATATCTTACATCATTAACTCCTCACAACAAGCAATGAAGTAGGTCTTAGTAAATTTCATCTAGAATCTTAGGAAAGTTGGCTAGTAATATCCTAGGAGACAAATAGATGGCAAGCGGTGCTTCTGGAACTCAAACTTATGTCTTTCTGATTCCCAAGGCCAAAATAAGCCAAATATTCTAATAAGACAAAATTTATAATTCATTTAATCAAAAAATATTTATTAAGTGACTAATATTTGGGAGGTAGTATTCCTGACATTGAAATAGATAAATAACTAATAAACTCATTGTAATGGTGAATTTCACCTCTGCTGATGGTAAATCTAGCTACCAATTTTATTACAATTCCTTTGTTTTGCTGTTACCATAAACTAGTTATCCCATATTTATTGTTAGCTACTCCAGGCCACCATTTCTTACAGGATTTTTTTATGAACCATATTAAGAAGTACTTCCTTTATAAGTAAAATTTGAAATTATATTAACCAATAAATCTACATTATTAAAACAGATGATAAAGGCTAAATATTTATACCTAAAGCATGCACTTATATTTAATAGATCTTACAATAACTTATTTTTACATTTTGATTTTGAGTTTTAAGATTTCAAATATCCACACATACATTATTGAATTATTTTTATGATATCTTTTATACATGATTAAGGATTCAAGTGGAACTATCTCATATTAATCATTCTCAAGTCATCTTCTATCATCTTAGGTATTTCTTACAGTAACTTACCAAGGGAGCTTAGAGAGTGAGTGTGACTTCTCTTGGATTCTGCCTGTACTATCCTTGAATCAGCTGCCCCATTTTTTTACTTGGTCTCTGGAGAGCCAAATAAAGGGAAACACTGTGGGTCCCAAGCCCCACTGACAAGCAGATCTAGAAAAGTTCTGTTGCTTGCATTCCCACTGTTCTAATTTATATTTGTCATCTGTTAATTGCATAGTCTTCTGGTCAATGACATCACTAGCTCCCATGTCTGTACCTCATCTCCTACAGGTTATTGTAACACAGATTCTTACTTATTTCCTTGAATGCCTGAAGCCAGGTTGCTGTGGGGCATGGGGGCCCTACCTCCCCTCCCAGCTCTGGTGCATTGGAGTTCTGACTCTCAGCCTCTCTTGGTTCGTGTCTGTTCCTTTCAACTGGAGGGGCTTCTCAAATCCTTTACCTCATCTTGAAAGATCTTTCCTTCCTAAATACTTGGGAGACCTTCATGTTGGGGACTGTTGCCACCTAGGAGACAGGCTGTGACCCTCCATACATTTCTTTCTATATTTACCCACAAAAGTCCTATAGCTGGGTTCCACATCATTCCTTTCCTTTAGATGAGACCAAGCCAGTTAAGGCCATTTCTAGGGAACTGCATGTTATCAGTTAAAAAATTAATCAAGAAATCATTTCAAGAGAAATATCTAAAATATTCTTGAACTACCTACCTAATTACCTAATTAACAGGTCCTAGCCTGCAAAAGTTTAGGCACAGAATAAATAGAAAAATGCTTACCTGGTCATAAATACAGAGCAGCAGACTGAGAAGTCCTTTCATACCTCAGGGCATCTGTTTCTTCATCTATGGAATGAGTGGGTTCAATAATAACATCCATAAAATATCTTTCCACTTAAATAACTTATGCTCTATACCCTGATCAGGGAAATCTCCTGACAGCTGGGTTCTCAAAGGCAGATCATTGTGAGGCCTTATGCTTACTCAAGAGAGTGTGTTTCTATAGATAAATATTAGTTAACTGGCAAATCTATCTTCATGTTTATATCTTTATATCTATTTCTGTCTATGTATCTATCTGTATTTCTGCTACCACTGAGCAGTAAATTTTATGCTTATCTTCAATATTTGTCCATTGGGAAATCTTCACTGATTATCTACTGCAAAGGACACTGAGTAAATAGAAGTAAGTAAATAATCTCTTTTGTAATCCTTTTATGTGTGTTTGTTTTTGGGGAGCATATTTAACATTTAATCCAGTGGTACTGTCTGAGAAGGTAGGCCACCAATGGGATAAAACACAATATCAGTGTATTCAGAAAAGAACCAAGATCATTTCTGACTACAGAGAAGAGGATGCTAAAACCAGAATGTAGCTGAGTTTCCACAGTAGGATGGATAAGGAAAATATCCAGAGGGAGGTAAGGGCTATACCAAAGGCCCAGACACTCAAAGACAAGATACATCCAAAGGATGGTAAATGGATCAATTTGGCTGGAGCTTGAATGCCAGATCATACTGAAGGAATGATAAATTTTGGTTTCTTTTGGTTGCCATTAGGAAGCAACTGGAAGATTTCAAGGGAGAGATTTATATAATGTACAAAAACAACTAGAAATAGAGGTAGACTGGAAGAAAGGCCTGTTAAAAGAGTGAACAAAAACTTTTAGAAACTGTTGTTATAGTTTAGGCAAGAGTCAAATCAGGTCTGAAAGAAGAAAGGGAATCACTCAGGCATAATGACTCATCATATACTAGAGGATAGGGAAAAGGGAAAAGAAGGTTCTGAAATGGCTGTAAGAACAATGGATCTTTGCATGAAATGGGGGAAAAAAGGAAATTCTGAAGCTTTGAGAAGTAGATTGTTGAACTTGCAAGACTAAGTTAAAGAGATTTTGCCTAGAAATATTTTAGATTCATTTGCCAAGAGATAAATATTGACTAGGGTATTCCTTCTTTTTTTAGTTCACAACATTCTGTGAGGTAAGGATGATTTCATTTTTAAATAAGAAAACTGGAACTCAGGTAGGTTACACAGTCTGTTCAAAGTCACATGGATGGTCAGCAACTGTGCTAAGATACATTTTCTGTTTCAGGTGATGGGTATGCTGTCAACTTCTGAGACTTTTGGTGAGAAAGAGAGACATTGAAAGAAAAGTACTTTAATGCTTTTCTTGGTTTGCATGTTTGTCTTCAATAGAAGGAAAATCAGATGCTAAGTGAGAATAGTTTTATCTGCTAATGATAAAAGATTGGGGAAGAGACCAATGAGAAATGGAACCAAAGTTCAAACTAACTGAGGGAAGGAGAGGAACTCTTCTTTTGAGACAGGAGGGAAGTCAGAGATGGAGTCATTAGGGTATGAAAACAAACTTGGATACTTTTGAGATGAGTGAAAACGTGTAAAATTTTTATGGAGTAATGAGCTGATCATATGATTTTTTGAGGAAAAACAAAACCAGATGAGGATAAATAGCATGTTTATACAGTGATATTTAACCATTCAAGTTCCATGACTTTCTAAAATAACAGAAGTCCAAGAAGCCATATTTACTCAATGAATATCCCATAAGTAGAGTAATACTATTTTACTTCTAAATTAAAACTAGCCCATTCATTTCAAAATTAGTTCTGCTTTGCAAAGAGTATCATGCTATTTTCGGAGGGCTAGTTAACACTGCCATTTCTCTCCACGGCTTCTGTCAGAAGCTCTTTGCTTACCGCCTGACTGACAGCTCTTAAGCTTATCTGACGAAGTGTTTTCCAAACTGACCTCCCTAAATGAGCCATGAATATCTTTACTTCTCTTAGTTAATGATATAACATATAAGATAATAGAATAAGTAGACAAATAATGACCAACATAAACACCTATAATAAACTATGCTTTTCATAAAATGTGAAATGTATTCATCAGTAGAGGTAATTATGCACATACAAACTACACAAGAAAAAAGTATGAGGTACAAGACTTACTGAGCTGTAAGTCACAGAAAGGATAAATCAAGTTATGGTGGTCAGGAAAGGTTTAAGGGAAGAGGTGAGACGAATCAACCTTTTAATTATGTTTTAGATTTAGAAATATGGAATCAGGAATTATTAGCCAAGTAGGAGTGGGAGATAGGATCTGGAACAATGAGGAAATGAATTTGACCAAAAATGATTTACATACATGATATTGCTGGAAAAATAGGTTAGCACTGAATTGTAAAAGAGTATTATTTATATAATAAGATTTAAGCAGTGTTTGGTGTATCCCTAGTAGGTATTTGGATGATACTTTGGAATGGGAAGAAAAAGAGACCAGATGGAAGATGTGACAGTCCAGATATACATTAAGTGCCATTGGCCCAACCAGGCCGATGGGAGAGGGAATTTTTTAAATGAAAAAAAAAATCACATTGAAGAGATTGAAAAGAAGGGATATTCTATTCACAAAGCATATAATAAATAAAGGAGAATGTAGAGAAAATGGAAATTTCTGACCAGGACACTCACCTGATCTTGGTACCACCCACTGTGTACTTAGAGAGCTTGTTTGCATATCTATGGGCAGTAGGATGTTTACAGGGGACAAAGCAGCTGGTCAGTCACAGGAGTACCAGCCTAAGAGAGGGGGAAGGGGAAACACCCATTCTATCTTCTCCTCAGTGCCTGGTTCATAATCGCTCTGGAGTCTGCCCATCACCATAGAGACCCGCCCACAGAGTTCCTCCTGGTGCAAGGGTAAGGGAAGTGGAGAACCGGAGAGATGAGAGAGAGCAGAGCGCCAGAAGCAGAGAGCTTAGGGGGTGGAAAGGGAAAACAGGGGAAAGAAGCTAGGTAGGCTCCGTGCTGCTAAGCAGAAGTAGCAGGAAGACTGAGCCACCAGCAGGAGGCAGCGCCGGGGAGAGAGCCTGCAGCTGGCCTAGGGAGTGCATTGGAATGGGCGGTGTGCACATAGCCAGGTGACCACCGTGAGAATAAACATAGTATGAACCCCTTTTAGCCCCCCAGCTTGCTCTTGTCTTCATTCAGTCCCATGGAATTCATGGTGAACTTGCCCAGGACGGGGAACCCCCACCTCCTGGAGCAACAGAGAAGCAAAACGATTGGTATATTCAGACAATCTGATAGAGTAGAAGAGAAAGGAGGGTGTGGAAATAAAGTTGGAAAAGTTAGCCAGAACTAAAGTATGTAAGGACCAAGGGCAGACTGCCCCAAAATGTGCCACTGTGACACGCAGATTGTTTGAGCTGAAAACTATCAAAGCACAAAAGACTCAGGAAGAAACTTTGACCTCCCCCCACCCCACAACTGTGTAAAAGGAATTTAGATGGAGGAAGTGCCAGGAGGAGAGCTCTCGCCGTAGATAACAACACTGTAATGTAAACTAGGCATGACAGACAGGGAGGAATGTGACAAAGCCTATTTGTCTCTGTGCCCCAGTGTTTCCCTGCGGCCCATCAAGTGTTTTGTTTACCAAGCATTTACTCTTTTCATATTCCTCTGAATTACATCCTTTTTCATTTGAAGTCTCAGGCCCCTACCCCATTCTCCTTGGTTCAGAATGACATATATACCTCAATCTTCCTGACTGTCTTTGGAACCCATGTCTGTTGCTTCCCCATATGTATGTAATTAAACCTTTTTTCTTCTGCTTTTCTCTCTCATGTCCATTTGATTCTTAGACCAGCATAGACAACCAGACTTTATGGAGAATGGGAGAGACCAAGAGAGCAGAGGAAAGTGGAGAGCTTAAGCAGAGACCAGAAGAATAAGTTATTTAAATTATTTAACTACTTCGCAGACCAGAAGAATATTGTTATTTAAGGAGATTTGCAGAAGAACGGGCTGGAAATTGGCAACAGGGATCCAAGGGAATGCTGGACTTGATACATGGAGTATAGGAAAATGAGGATCTTCCCTTTTAGGAGGCTCTGAGGAAGGTGATATTAATAGAAATATGTTAGGCAGTGGACAGCAATGACCTAATATGCAGAAGGATTTCCTGAAAATAAGAAGATACTGAAAGCTGTGAATCCTTTACCCATTCATTAAAAGAAAGCATATTCAGCAACAATTTCAGGGCATCCACGGGCTCTCCTCTGACTGCCATCCATGGACTTCAAATTTAACTGGCCACTGTAGAGAAATGGTCAGCAGGTGGAGGGCTGTGCTAATTCAGGGTGGTAGTACGGGAAAAGTAAGGCCATGCAAAACAGGAGGGTATGAGGACAAATACTGTTAAAAAGAAAAGCCTTAATTTTCCCTGTTGAAAACAAGGGAATTTCCCTCTCCTGTTTTTTCTTAGAACATTTTCTTTAGAAAACTGTAAGTAGTTTCTCTTGTCTTTGAAATGTATACAAATCTTTTTGAAGACTAGATAGTTCATTTGTCAGCAACGCCTGGAAAGTCTTTCTCTAGCACCTGGGAACTCTATCTTTGAAATGAAACATTGAGAAGATAGCACCCCATCTCCCAGTTTCTGTGGAAGAGTGGACACCTTTGTCACCCTGCAAAATTATCTCCTGTCATAAAGAAATGAGAAATTTGTTGTTCCTCTGGTTGAAGCTAGTTAGCTAACACAGATGGCCACTCCAACTACTAGGTAAAATTAGGTAAAACTACAATGATGGTGTTTTACCATGTAAAACTACAAATGACAAATGCTGTTTTCAAGTCTTCTACTTGTGTTAAAAACAACTCATCCAAGTAAATTTGAAGTTCTAATTGGCTTTATTAAGCGATTCATTTGGGGACAAAAGGGTCTTATTAGGTGGATTTCTTTGGGGGATGGAAAAGGGCCCAGGTGACATTATCAATGCTGACCAGAAAATCCTTGACTGACTGCATTTCTGGGAGATGTTAAAACTGCAGTCAGGTTAAGCATTAAGCTCTGGGTGAGTCGCCCTGGACCCCGTGGTGAGTCTGTGTCTTTCTTTTTAACACTTGAGAGTAGTTATTGTCAATGTAGAAAACTTGTATGTAGTGGGTTTGTGGGGAGGAAGAAGAATTTTCCCTCTATCTTTCTAGGCTCGTGGCTGAGACTCCCTGTAATAAAAGACAGATTCACAGGAGAAAAACAAACTGAAATTTAATAACGTGTGTGCGTCTTGTATCCATGGGAAATACCCAGGAGCACTGAGTAACTCCCCAAAATGGTGCAACCCACTGCCTTAAATACCACTATTGCTAACCACAAAGGGGTTGGGAGAAGGGGGCAGTCAGTTATAGGAGGTGACCAGGTGATGTGCAGTAATCGTGCATATATGGTGATGCACATTACATTCCAGGTGAATGCTTATTCAGTAATGAAAGTGTTTTCTCTCTATAGTACCTTTGTGAAGAGAATTTCTGTGTTGGGAGAAGATTTCATTTTTTAATTGTATTTCTCCTTCAAGGGTTGGGTAGGGATTACCTATCTAAAGAAACTTAATATAACTAACAAAATTCAACTTTCTAATGACGATGTTGGGTAAACCTGTTATGGACATCCTGTAAATCTCATCAAAGTGTCTTTTCAGCCATCAGTGGTTGTGACCTCTGGACCCTCAGCTGAACAAGGTAACTCCAGAGTTCCTCTCAGTCTCTGATTTTCTCACACTGATTTTCTTTGTGGAGTAGGAAAGTCTCATTCAATTAACTTCTCTCATTTCACTCATCAGCACATTATATAAACACTTTTTTATTCATTGTTGCTTTTGTGTCAATATCTACTACTGTGCTATAGTAATAATTTTAGTCCCTGATTTATATCAAAGATTATGTAGATGATGCTAGATGATGTTTTTCTATGTGTGCGCCAGACATCAGAAAATATGAGGAGCAGGTTTTTTTGAGTTTTTGAAGTCTGGTTGCTGATTCAATTCTGTCTCCCAAATGTTCCTCATTGCCTATTTTATACTTTCCTTATAGTCTTTTTTTTCCCCCTTTTTCTTTTCTCTTGGAGTCTTTCCATCACCCCCTAATGTTTTACCTACTGAAACACTGCTTGCATATTTCCTAAATGTACAGTTCTTGGAAATTCACCCTGGTGTCTTCCCTTCCTTCTGGTTAGGGTTTCAGTTCCTTTGTAACCACCACAGCCTCTTTGAGCTCAATCACTTTTCTCAGGAGTCTCTCAGTATACATGCCGAAGCAATGGTAAATACTGTCTTGACCCCCCATTAGCATGCTTACAATGTAATAGCTCTTCTCTTTTTCATCCAGAAGCAAAATTTCTGTTTATTGAGGTCTGCTGGGATCTGGTATCCTCAGCAGCAGTTCTCGACAAGCCGGGCGCTGTGGACAGCCTGTGTGTTAGAGTTCCAAGTTTCACTGCCAGCCAGATGGACCACGTTTGAGTCTTGATTTGTTACAATGCTGACAGCACTAAACAAAGAGCCCCTGCCAGGGGAGGTAGCTTTAAAAAGCCACCTTGATTGACGCCCTTTAATATTGCACAGTAGCTCTGTCCCCAAGACAAGATCCTGGAGATGCAGTGGTGCCACTGAGAGTGGAATAGGAAATGTTTGCCACCAGAACAGTGAAGGTGATGAAGGAGATACGGGAGGAACCCTGAAAGCTCTCAAAAACATTTCTTGTTCATTTTCCACCTCTGGTTTAAGAAGGCAAAGAAACTATGGCCTCTTCACAGTGTTTGTGAGATGACCTTTTCTGTCTGTGGTGTCTGAATAGAAAACTGTAACCCCTGGAGCCGGAATCAAAGAAACCTTGTGGAGAAAAGCAGCATAGCTCCCAGGCACATCAGGCCTTCGACCGTTTTTTTCCAGAAAAAAATAGGTATAAACAGAAGTTCCAGAAATAACAAAGTCAGACTTCATGAACTGTTCATCACCTCTGCTTTAATGGGATCATTATAACTGGCATTTGCCATGTGTTAATGGCATCTAACACACAGGTACTTTTTAAATATTTTGACTGTTGAATGAGTAATGATCCATGATTTACGTTTTCTTAATGGCTCCTTAATATCAACTCTCTGGGCAAGAAAAACTGGTCAATGTATGACATTTATATTAGTAGCATGGAATATGTGCATATCTGTAATCAAAGCAGATTTTCATATTGCAATTTTAATGATTTCTTATGAAAAGTAGCTGGTTGTAAGGAGTGCATCTCCAGTGTATCAAGTGGCAGCATATTTTAGCCAGCAATGAAAGTACAAACGCTGGGACACTGATTTGTAAAGCAAGAAAAATCTTGTACTTTTCAAAGAATTTATCACTTAATGGAAGCTTCATGGGCTTGCATTTTCCTTCTGTGTATCAGAAATTATTTTCTGCTAAAAGAGCAGAGAAAAGATGTTCTTTTGTCCCATTCTTACCTACAACTCTCCCTAAAGGTACATTCTGTGTATTTTCTGGTATAATGTGGGAAGAGGACATTATTTCTTTTAGCATCTAGCATTAAGGAAATTTCTAGATGAGCAATAAAGAGCTTCATGTGCAGGAAGGCTTGGAGTGGGAAGACAGACTATCAGCCTCACCCAGAGGAGGCCCTGCACTTCTCCTGACAGTGTATAGTGTTGGTGTAGGTAGGAGTTAGTGTGATGGTATAGAATACAGAAGGGTGTGTGATTGGAAAAGAGCTCATTTAAATATGGTGTTCCAATCTCCTGATCAGATCATAAAATATGTTAACACCTGTTTTTCAATGTTTCAGCTAAATGCCTCGGACCCCCATACTGCCTCTGGTAAGAATATTTCTTCTCACCGTTCCTCTCTGATAATCTTGAGTCCTTCAGGGTGTTCACAACTGTCCTGTGTTTGTCACGCAGATTTGCATACTCTTGCTCACCCATATTCATGACTCCATGTCTCCATAGCTTCCTTCAGAGAAAAAGAACACCGTGTTAGCATTTCCAGGTTGAGAGGGACCGGTTCCTCCCCTCCATGTCCCTCTGCTATCAAAATCCTCCATGGGTTTCCTACTGGCCCCTCTTTTCCGTTCTTGTTTTCACTGTCAGTAGCCAGGAGACGTGTATGCTTCTCCCAGTGACACCTTCCCAGTCCCACAGTACAATGAATCCTGTCGTTACCAGGCCTTTGACATCCTGCCCACCCAGGATGACTGTGTTGACATGGAAGGAAGGAGCTGAGCTTCTGTTCAGAATTGCACTTATGATCATTAACGTTACTTACAATCTTTCTTGATCTCCTTCTATTTTCTCTGAAAGAAGTGAATTAATGACAGGTTAGTATTAAATGGTAAAATGCTGAGACATAATTCATCTTAACAAATATCTGTTAAGAACCAAGTAGACGCTCACTCATATGCTAGAAAAAGAAGGAAATAATTGCAGTTTAATGATTGCCTACTCTAAACCCTGTGCGCCGTATACAGTATATATCACCTTACTCAAATCCTCACAATTATGCCATGGAGTGTAAGATCTAATAAATTTAACAACCACTTTTAGTGGACTTTGAGAGATGCTTAATCCTATTTACAAATCAAATGTTCAAATTTGTTAAACTGTACTTAGAAATTTTCATATGCAATCTCTTTTTAAATATATTAAGAAGAATGAAACACTTCATAAGTTTAATAAAATTTATTCATGGCTTTATTCTTAAGTGATGCAATGTAAAATCTACACTTGTTAAGATTTCTGTTTAAAATCACAAATCTGTATCAGTTAGTCAATTATACATTTTAATTGAAACTACAAGGATAACTTACATTAATTAGCCAAAATTGCCTACACATTAAAAATAGTTAAACTCTACATAAAATACACAAATATAAATATAAATATTATGGTTTGATTATTTTAATAATTCTGCCCTTAATTCCAAATCTCCTTAGGTCTAAAAATGAGTACATACAAAGAAAATAATTATGTCATCAGAAACAATTTTCTGAAGTGACTTTCTGTGGTAAGTTGTCTCTAAGATTCATTATCTCCTTGTACATTGTACCAGGGTTGATCTTTATGATCAAAAGGACACAGAAGAAATGCCAGCATGTCCCCCTCAAGATTACATTGTGAAAACACAGCAGGCTCCTCCCCGATCATTCTCCCTCGTGGATCGCTCACTGGGGGAAGCCGGCTATTCTGCGAAGAGGAAACAGCCTGTGGAAAGGCCCATGTGGTGGGGAACTGAGACCCTTCAGCCAGCAGCTGGAGAGGAGCTGGGTCCCGCCAGAACACTGTGACAGACAGAGCAGGAGGCCGACTGTCCAGGACCAGGTGGGCCTCTGGATGACCGAGTCCCAGCCAGCAGCGTGGCTGTGACCTCACGAGAGCCTTTGAGTCACAACCACCCAGCTAACTACTCCCAGTTTCCTGCTCTTAGAAATTGCATGAAATAATAAAAGTTATCTTCAGCTGCTAAACTTGGGAGTTATTTTTTCATGCAGCAATAGATAATTCATGCAAATGTCCTGAGTTTGCCTCCTCAGTTCCTGCGGTTTACTAAATGACCAAAAGTTTCAGCAACTCTGTGATTGAATTTTTGTACTCAGTGATGATGATATATAAAGATCAACCCTGGTACACAGCCTGAGGGATGTGTATCCACCCGACACACAGTGGCCATTTCATGGACCCCACAATTCGAGATGGAACCCAGAGATCGAGGTGATCACATCATCTAATTTCAATTCAAATTCTATATTACCTAATTCTCCCTTATGATAAGAAGAGACTGCAAACTTTAGCCTCCTTCTATTCGTTTGATTGGATTTTGTATTTCTTTGGCTCTTAAGGTAGATAAATTCATTCCCACGGAAGGCTGAAGACCTTAAAGGATCTTGCATTTTCTTTTTCACACACTTTCTGCTTGATGGCACCATACAACTATTGCATATTTAATTTATATTCAGTGGACTTGTGAATATCTCCCATGGCTTTCTCCACTCAGGCACAGCATCTAGCATTAGTGTGGTCATGTTTCCCATAAGCAGCCTTTGTTGTCTTATCTCTCTGCCTTTATCAACTTCACTCATTCTGTCTAAAATGGTTTTCCTCTCCCACTCTATCAGGTGATCTCTTATCCATCTTTTAAGGTCCACTTCTGTAGAACTTTCTTGTCAACCATCCTCTCTCAGTAAGAGAAGACTGACTTGCCCCTCTATGTTTCTATAATCTATTTTTTACAAGTGGAGAAAAAACCCCCACAACATTACAATTTCTTTTTCTTATTGGCATGCGTTCCACCAGGCGTGCATACGACTAAGAGCAGAGGTTTGTGTGAGTTCATCTTTGCACCCCCCACAGCATCTAACCTTGTTTAGATAGAAAGGAAATAACCCCATTAAGCCACTTTAATGTGGTTAGAATTTGTTGGGTAAGGCAGTAACATGATTTCTTTGCAAGCACTACTGCTATTAAACTCTAAAGAGACATTACAGAATTCCATGCCAGAGTGCTTGGGGCCTAGACAATGTGAGAGTGACACTGCTCCGTGAGCTGGCTTCAGCGCCACTGTTGTCTGGTATGAACATTCTTCACTAGGTGTTCTGCGGATGACAATTGATTGGAGCATCTCGCAGTGTATAACATGGAGTAAATATTTGGTAAAAATATGTTGAATAGATGACTTAATAGTACCTTAGAGAAAGGCACAATGCTGAGAAATGCACATACATAAAAGACATCCTTAAGACTCTAAAACTGCTCTGAATTCAGAGATTTAACATGTATTGCTTCATGAGACCTGTGAGGAAGTATCACCTAATTAGTTCTCCAGAGTAAAACTAAGAATCCCAAATTACAGAAATAATTTTCTCCTTTTCTTTTGCTGTAGATTTTCAGAATTGGAAACAGCAATATATGAAAAAAAATAAGTTCTTATCACTTACCCTATGATAAGTGACCATTGTCTACTTTCATTTCTACATGTACATGGAAAATACTTTTGCTTTTGTAAGATTAAAACATTTCTGGAAATAGCTTTAAAGTAACGCATCGAAATGACTTTATTAATCTCACATTTTTCCATGATTTGTGTCTTTATTTTCAATATAAGAGAATTAAAGTTTAACTGCATTTTACTTTCATTTTTGCCCACAACTGAAAATTTTCCATTTACTCGGATTTTGCTATTTTGTAAATGAAACCTAAGCATATGATTCTGAAACTATGTTATAAAAGAATGCATTTCAGCTGGAATATATTGCTGAACAAAAAAAAAGAAAAATTTGTAGGTCACTGTATACAGCACAATAGTAAAACATTTGATTTACTATATAACTCTGGAGTCTTTTACACAATGGAAAATATAATGGTGTCTGTTTAGCTCTCTTGATTATTTTGTGCAATAAAAACAGGTATTTTTCTTTCAATACAGAACTGACAAGCTATGGATCAAACCTCAGAAAATAAAATAAGGTCCTTTCTATTTGCTTTGAAGAGGACAGTTTTGAAAAATACTCTTGTTTTTGTAGTGAAAAATCTGTGACAGCCTGTATCTTAGTGACTACTTAAAATATCTTTGTGCTGTTCAGTAAAGGAGAAATGAAGAAATAAAATGGCCCTTTTCTTGGAGTCCTATTGAAGCGTTCACTCCCATGGCCAGTATTAAGTATGGGAACAGTCTTTGATTGGAATGAGATGCTTGGTCTGGTCACAGAAAGATGGATGGCCCAAAGAATTCTTGCTTCACCAGTTCTCTGAAGAATACAGTAGTGTGGGCACCTGTTTGTCCTTTGTTAAAACTTCAAAGATATTTTCTTCTGGCAATGTATGTTGCTTTCTGTCGAAAGTTTTTCACAAGATCAGTCTGGTAAGTGTGTATCAGGATTTATACCTCGAGTCCTTGAACCTTGTTTTCATTTTCCAGTCACGGAAAACAACAGTCAGCGCAGAATATCATGAGGAACTGACAATCATTGCAGCACAAAGAGAAAAAAGGCCGGTTAACCAAAGTTCAGTTCATTGTGACACACGGCTTGGTCACCATCTCCCAGTGGCAGAGGAGGTAAGGGTACATTCTCGCCATAAATATTTCATCACCTACTTGTAGTGGCTCTTTGGCTTTATAATTCTACGTTCTCTCCTGACCTTACCTTACTTCCCCAAATTGATATTCAATTTGTAAACCTGCTGTAGCTTCCCGTCTCTCATCAAATAAAGCCAAACATCTATCCTTTTTTGTTATAGGGCCCTGTGTATCTCCCGCCCTTTATGATTTGGTTTCTATCTCCTTTTATACCCTCACCTCTTATCACAGGATACCTAAAGTCAGGCCACAGCAAGCTGCTCAGAATTACCAGAACACACCCTACTTTCAGGCAATTCTAACACATACTTGTTGGTCTCTCTCCCCGGATTGTCTATCTTTAGCTTTATATACTTGGGGAGATCCTATTCACCCTTGAATACACAGTTCTGATGTCGTCCTCAATGTCACCTTTTCTTCTCGGTCCAGGCTGATTCCTTAGACATATATTTATTATTGTAATTGTTGCATTATTATTCTGTGTATCTACTCT
Source organism: Smutsia gigantea (assembly GCA_032199065.1). Taxonomy (NCBI): domain Eukaryota; kingdom Metazoa; phylum Chordata; class Mammalia; order Pholidota; family Manidae; genus Smutsia; species Smutsia gigantea. The sequence goes on from JAVSCE010004490.1 coordinate 66,249, forward strand.
TGAGTAATCCCTAAGAATAGGAATTACATTTTACGTGTTTTTACATCCTATGCATGGTACCTAAGTATAGTCCCTGGCACATACTAGATTCAATTACTGTGATTGAATCGAAAAGTGCCAAGCGATTCACCACATCTCCTTGGTGGCTGTGTCTCTCCTGGCTGGCAAGCTATACTAAGAATCTATTTATAGAATTTAATTTTCTTTCATTTCCAATCCTTTAATGTTCTATCATTTCCTTTCATTTTCTCCTAAATTATAAGAACTACATTGCTTGCTAAGCATTGTCTTCCTGTTAAAAACACAGATATTTTACAAGTTTTCCTGCTGAATGAACCTGAACACCAGGAGTAATCTTAAAAGATCTTCAGCTACTACACCTGCTTCCCCACAGTCCTTTGGCAACCCACATAAATACTGAATGCAAAGCAGTTAAGGAGCTGACCTGAGCTACTGTGGGAAGTGTTGCCCCACAAAGGAAGCAGTGTAGTATCCATTTTTCTACATATTATTTTCAGCATTAATACAATTAAAAAGTCTTTTATTCTCTCTAAAAAGGTAATAAAAAATACCTCCCATTGGCACAATGTGGTCAGAACACTGAGACAACTGACCAGAGAACATAGAGGATACAGAGTAGAAAGGAAATGAAAGCCATAGGCTATCAAAAATAGAAAGAGAATCCATTTTTTTGTTAGACGATAACCAGTGGCTTCTAGCAGATTTTTTAAATCTTCTTCTCTTTAAGTCAGTTAAATTGACTTAAAAAGTGTATTGAAAGTAGACTTCATTCAAACTTCTGAGCCAAGATTTAGTGTTTCCTCAAATAATAACAAGGACTCAGTTACAAGTAATCAATATTCTATCAAAGAAAAATGTAGCACACAACACATAGCAAAAGATAATAAGGACAAAAAAAAAGATGAAACAGGATCACAGACAATATATTTGGTTCAGGGCTTTTGCCAATCTCAAATTCTGAAATGGAAATTCACATCAGAATTACCTTAGATAGACTGCAGAGCCTGTTAACTATAGTTACGCCCATGTTAACTACAGAGTATGAGTTCAAGTCATTATCAACCTCTTATGTTCATTTCACTGATAGAAAAGCTCCTCAGGTGTCTTACATTCTAACAAGTTTTGTACTTGGTTTTTATGCTTAGAATGGATGATACAGAACAAGCCATAATGTGAAATGCAGAAAAAGTAAAACGCAGTCCCCCAAATTAATTTTTTAAAACTGACAACAGACAAGCCAAAACATGCAGTTTATAGATTTTCAGTATAGAGGCAAGCATGTTGATGTCCTTCATTGTGTTCTCAGAGTACTGTTGTATACAGCAGGTAGTTTCTATCAGCCTGCTTCATTCTGAACCTAAGACACCAGCAAAGGGTTGATGGGGTTGGTTCAGCAAATACAACCAAAACAGTAATATCAAAACATGAAATTTTGTAACACTTATAAACAGAGAGGTTAAAATAAAGGATCATTCTGGTGCTTAAATGAACAAACCACAGGTATCCTTCAAAATGCTTCTAAAAGCATTTTCTGTAGAACATTATCACATTAGAACAGATTATCTGCTCAAGAAAGAAATTCAATGTCCAAATATTTGGGAAACGATGCTGAAATTGTTGGCAAATTGTTCTAGCTTTGCTGGTGGAATCTAAAAAATAAAATAAATTTAATCCCTCATTCAAAAAGTCAAAAAAAGCCATTTTTCCCCTTATAAAACTGTTTTGCTTGCCTGATTCTCTGTTCCTGTGTTTTGAGAGCTTTTTGTTTTAACAAATCATCTGAAAACTCCAGTTAGTCATTTTTCCTCTAAAATATGTTGATTATATTCAGTGGCCTTAATGGTCACATTTTGTGGCTGCAAAATAATATTAAAAAACATTTTCTAAAAGTTTAATGATATCAGTTAATTTCAGAAATAAACAGAGCAGTAAGCAAGCTCTAATTTAACATGTCTTTCTGTGCTCTAATTCACTTCTGTCTTCTCAGCCCCGCACTGCTGGGGCTGCTTCGCAGTCTGAGCACAGAGGTACACTTGGAAAAACTCTTGGATGAAGCGTGGTAAGAAATAAGTTGAAAGATGTTGAGCAGCTCAGTCCCAGGACTCCCACAGGAAACTCTGGAATGTAACCTTTGAAAAACCCGAATGACCTTGTGAATTGACCAGAAACATCAAAATAGGAGGCTATGCTGCGTATACATTCAGAATCCAAAAGACAGAGCCACCCTCTGTTGTGAAACAATGGCCTTTGTTCATCAGTGCCTGGGTTATGGCGGATTCTTGAGTTTGATGGGGTGACACTCTAATTTAATTCTGACTACAGCACATTGGATCCTAATGACCCAGTTTTCCCTATTGCCTAATTCACTTTGTCTACAGTTGGATGCTTAGGGAGGCCACTGGAAGTCCATTAGATGGGAGCGCAAAAAAAAGGCCCCATGTGACTAAGTTTGTGGTTTACACTGGAAGTTAAAACAATAAAGAAGCAATAAGTATTTATTTACTATTATTTTAAACTTAACTGTGGCTTTTTTTTTAACTGGAAAGTAATTTTCATTGTGAATAAAATGGTAGTTCTGTCCATTTGTCTATCACGACATCAAATAAATACGTTCAAATGGGTTTTCACCCGATTTGGAAGTTAGTTTTGGAGTGGTCTGACTCACGGTGCAGGCTGCGTGGCACACTCCCTGCTTCCATGGGGATTGCAGAACAGCACGTCTTGCCCAAGGCCTGGCCTATGCTAAGACCTCAGTGGCTACTCAGTAAGTGCTAGCTCTCACTCCTTCCCTCCACCCTCATTACCCACTTAGAGGTGACTTTCCGGTCGCAAAGTCGACCTAAATTCTTCCCTCTTTTAGTAACCACGTGTTGCCCCCAATCCCCATTTTTTTGTTGTTGTTGAAGTTCTTATAATAGAGAAAATGTGTTAGTAAAATTTTTCTTAAGTTTTATGAAATAATTGTCACTTCCCTTTATATTTTCTGTGTAAGGAAGGGATCTGTGGGCAGGGTTAGTTTGAGAGGATGTGGAATGACTGACCAGTGTTCTTCCAGGTCTTCCTGCCCACATCCCCAGCATCTTCATAGCCTGACATGCATACGTCAGTGACCTCATTTGTCAGACAAACATTCTGATTTTGGTTTTCTTCTTCTTGTAAAAAGAAATGTATTGCCCAGATGTGCAGCACACTGATTATGTAATTTTTACTCCCATATATGTTTTAACTTCCATCTTATAGTGAGCTCATGGCTCAGAGGCATGAGTCAACATGACTGTTGCTGATGAAAACCTTATTCATAACCATTTTCAACATCTTTATTTCTGTGTAACCATAGACTAAAAAGTTCTACCTAAGCTAACAGCCTTTTCCAGGATCTCTCCTTCAGTATGTGAGTTATAAATTTGCTTATCTTGTGTGAGAACAAAACAACACCCAGCAGTCTTCTCTAAACTGGCCTCTGTGTATTTCAGAAATGTTCCTTATTATCTTGTCTCAGTTTCACTTTTCCTCCCATCAGAATTTGCCCAATACTTATCATATTTATAAAAACTCTGATTTTACAATTTATGAAAGATGATGGCATTTGTTTTTTGATGATCATGTTCCTTTCTGATGTTTGAATACATGTAGTAAGCAAACACCATTTTGGTCTTTCCCCTTGACTTTCGAACTAAGCCACATATGAGATGCCTTACAGTTGACTGGTATTATTCTTGTTGTAGTGATATTTGTTTCATAGTAATTTCATAATATTTAAAACATCAATGATTTTCATAATTCTGGCAGTTCATCACCTAGAAAATCTGTCACCAATTCTAAAAACATCGTGAGGGAATCATAACCATTCAGTATCATAAAAATGATTGTAGGTTAATAAGGTCTACGGAACATAAGTAGGGAGCAATTGAGAAAAGGGAAACTGATGAAATGGAAATTACATGCAAGAACCAGTTGCAATTAAGAGCTACTTAAAAAACAGCCAATTAGGTAAGAGAGCTTTCTATCTGGGAGAAGCCAAAGCCTTTGTGAACTTTCTCATCAACTGAAAGTGGAAAGGCTATTATAGCAATGAAGAAGAAACACATTTATGGAAGTGATTAAGGATCAGAATGTAGAAGACAGAAATGGTTAAGGTTAATCACGTTGATAACATCAAGCAACAGGCCAGTGATTGTTAACCCTATAGTAAATGCTTCCTTTGAACTGTTTGTAGTTACAGTAACCCATAAATGAATTTGATGAGTACATTCATGCCTTATTTAGTTTATATTTTTATTCTTTTGCTTATTTGACAATAAACAAGCCCTTTTGTATTCATGTGCTATTTGGGAACTTGATATTTTATTTCTGCAATTTCTTCTTGGGTGCCACTTTCAAGCATACCTACAAGAAAACACAGCATGCTAAATTTGGCATCTAAGAGCTATTCTTATCCATCTGTTTTCTTTGAAGCTGTAGACTTTTAAGATACTACAACTAATTTCTAACATTTTGAAAATGCAATCATCTCCTACTAGTTACATTAGTATACTACATATGTTTGTGTGGTATTTTAGCAACGTTTAAAAATTCATTGTTTCACTTGATCTTCACAAGATCCCTTTGGCTAAGCAGAACAGGTGTTATCACAGACAAAAATAAGGTACAAAGAGGGAAAGTGTCTTGCCTGAGAATTCATAACAAGCTATTTATTGGGAGGGCCATAATTAGAATCTATCTTTCACATTTTATTCAATATCTTTAACATACTATTGTTCTGTTATAAATTCTTTTCATGCTCTCTTATTAGTTCCAACCATGAAATAAAGAAAACTGTTTTAAGCATTCTCTATGGATAATCAGAAAAAAATAAAAGGAATAATGGCTTGGCTTCTAATGTCCCTACTTTGAGCCACTGAGTTAGAAAAACAAAACAAAATGTATGTTGATGGTGGGTGTGAGACCAGAGCCATCACAAAGCCTTGGTTTCCTGCCTCTGAATGTTAAACAGGGTTGTCTTCCATTACTGGTATTTAGTATAGACTGAGGTTAAATTTGACTCTGACCTTGCTTCTTAGCAAGTGTAGAGAAGCCTTCAGAAAGGCAGGCATCATTGTACCATGCCAGCATGCATCACCTCCCACTCTAGGCTTGCCTGTCTTCTGCTGGATAGTGTCTCTGCCACCGTGAATTGGTGGGTTGAGCATCTATGTGCTGGCAAGTCACATAAGGCAGCTAACCAAGGAGAACTCACCACTCCCCTTACCTTTGACTAAACTTTAGACAGATTTCTTCCTGACTTTAGGCCTTTGACTTACCTTTTCTTAGAGCATTTACTTTAGAAAACTTGCACCTTGTAAGTTTTTTCTCTGTTCCTTTGAAATGGCAATCTTCTACAACCCAGAAATGTCTTCCTCAAGGACCTGGGAGCCATCCTTATGAACTGTAATCACCAAGAAAAATAGTGTCCCTGTCTTCCAATCTCTGTGGAAGGATAGGAGCCCAACTCCAACAAATACCGATTACCAGCGCGGACAGCCCGATCACACCGATCACCCTACTCCCAGTGTCCTCCAGTACTTTTCCACTGGCTCAGCCCAGTGCCTAAAAAACTCTTCTGCGTTTTGTATCAGGGAGTTGAGTTCAATCTCTCTTTCTTATTGCAATAGTCTTGAATACAGTCTTCCTCGCCCATTTAACTCCGTGGTGACCGTCGCCTCATCTGGCGCACTTCCGTCTGTTACAGTCCTTCTCTGACATAGCTCTGCTCCATTTGAAATTGTTGAGGTCCTTTTCTTCATATTCCAGGAGGAGAGACTTCAGAGAAGTTGTAGCTCAGACAGATCGGGGTCTTCTTCCAAGTCTGTCTTGTCGGGGCTGGGCCCCTGCAGGGTGTTGCAGTCAGTGCTTCATGAAAACCTAACACTTAGGGAAAACTGGTTCTTGTTTCCAAAGAAAATGTTATATGTGAACCTGGACTTTAAGAACATTTTCAATCATTTTGAGAATATTTCACATTTAATTGTGTCTTAAAAGGATATATATTTTCCCCTTAATTTCATTACCCCCCCACCTTGTAACATTATATTGATGGTGGGGGAGACTATAGAGCCATATTATTCTGTGGCATATATTTGTTTTCAAGAGCATTCCATATTACCAGAAAGAAAAAAAGAAAGTGTTTCCTTACATGAGTGAAATGTCACTGTATCCTGTATAGTGATTCACTCAAGGAACAATGTAAAATAATGTTGGGAATTTTTTTTTCCCAATCGTCAAAATCTCCTACTCTAAATAGAAAACCATAATAATTAATTGCCAAGAGTATCATTATGTAAAATAATCTTTGCTCCTCAACTGATTAAAAATTTTGTTTTATTATTTTTTTAATACCACTATCACTATTATTATATTTTACTACTGACCAATATTCCATGTCAATTTCTTAAAATACAAATATTCAAGTGCTTAAAAATAACTCAAATTGAAAGGCAAATAAAACCTATTAGCTACAAATGCCTTTATGGTCTAGCATATCAGTCATGAAAAGAAAAATATTAAATAATGTACAATATTTTTAGATAGTGTTCTAAAAATAAGATAATAGTACATTATAGCAATGTATATTCACATGGCCAAGGAACATTTGGATAAACTTCCATTGACTACAAGTGATTTCTACCCTGGTCCATAGTTCCAAAGATTTCTCCTTAATATTAACTTCATCTAGAGCTCATCTCAAGCTGCAGACTCCTACTTTCCATCTCAGCTCCAACCTCCACTATCCCTGAGCTACCCTGTGGTCTTTCTGTCCACTTTTCCTCAGTCCAGGACTGTTGATCTCACCATCACCAGATATCTTCAGATCACAGACTCTCTCTTCTTCTTTGGCTCTGCAGTGATTAAGTTTTCCTGCTGTCTGACCCATGTGTACCAGGTAGAGTTCACTACCCTGCTTTTACCAGCTTTTATTCTTCTGTTATCTCTGGACAAACAGAAACAGTATTGTTAAGATGATGTCCCACAAGGTGAAGCAAACGATGTTAGAGCAGAAGTAGCTAGAAAGGGAGAATGTGGAGGATGAATTATTGAGAAATAGGAAAAAAAGAAAAGACATTACCTACTGCCTTCCCAGCGCCTCCTGGTGGTCTGGTATAATCACATTTTTCTTCCACTGATTTTATTAGCTACAAAGACTGCTGCTATAAAGATGTTCTATCATTTATCTAACCATTATACTATTGTTGGGCTTTTAGACTTGTTCAATGTCTCATTTTAAACATGGTGTAGATAGAATTATTGTTAATAAATCTTAAGCTTTTCCTTAAATTTCCTTAAAAGATATAATATATGGAATAAATTAGACCAAGTCTATGTTTTATCTGAGGCTTTTTCATGCATCCCTAGAGAATTTTGACCAACCTCCCACATAAGTGTATTAGAATCAACCATATGAAATGTTTAGTAGTAAAAAATATGACCCTTAAATTGTATATAGCTCCATCTAATGTGAATTATTGTACACAAAATAACAGTGACTAATATACTTTTCCATTTTTGTCTAAGCGGTTTATACTTTTCTTGTTTATTCATAAGAGCTCTTTAGAAATCCATTCTCACACTAAATCAGATAAATATTTGCCCATTTAAAAAATTAATTTATGATTCATATTTGGAAGTGTAATCCTTTAGATTTTTAACAGTGCAATTTGGAATATGGTATATTTATTATTTATTATAATAATAATTATTATTATAGTAGTCACTCCAGTGAGGTTTATGTACTATTTATTCCTTTTCCCACTAGTTTTAAATGCCATGTTTACTTTATATAAAACTATTAACTATTAGAGTTGCTCTTCTTACAGAGCTTAAAGGATTCTGGGAGAAGGATGAGCTTCTCAGTGTTAATTTCAAGTTTTTGCTGGAAGTAAGAAACCTTTGGTTAAAACAAGAACCATAAGCCAGCTAATTCTCTTTGAACTGATGAACTGCCACCCAGGAAATACCTTTCGTGCCCCTAAGGAGTTTGAAAAGCAAGGAAGAGGCAAAAGAATACAACAAGCAGTGGGAAGGGACAACCGGAAACCACTTTTTCTTTCTGCCTTCTCTTTTGAAACTTTTGTGTTTTTCGCCATCTTTCTGGCTCATGTTCTTTCTCAGATTCGATCTTAACACCAGTTAAGCTGCTTGAAATAGAAAACTGATAGGAGAATATTTTGCAAAAAGTTAAAATATTCCCAAACATAGTTTTATGAAAATTTAGAGGTGGAATGAGATTGTACACTCAACTGTTCCATGAGTCATTGTATATTTTACTGACGTTTGAGGGAGAGAGTGAAAAGTATCACATGTGTTCAGTCAGGAACATAAAGGTCTAATACCAGTCCAGAACTTTCCTCTTTTCAATCACGACGTTTGCAGAACTGGGTTTATGTTCATTTTTATAAGTTAGAACAATGCAGTTCACCTAGCAAGACCACTGAAAATTCTTCGGTTGTATGTTTGATTCATGAAGATAGTTCATTGCCATTTGTTGATGATATTACTGTGGTGTTTTTATAATTACATATCATTCTACTTGTCAAAAATATTTAAGTCAATTATGGCATAACGTCTTAAACACTTGACGGACTGCTGCTGGTGTTAGGAAGAAGTTTGGTTTGATGACGCAGGGAAGCTGAACAGGCAAGGAAGTTAAGAAAGCAAGCAGGTTTATTACCCTCTGTAACAGAGGGGCCCTGACCTAATGTCAGACAGCTCCCAAATACTCAGGGAGAGATCCTTTCTGTGGGGTCTGCAAGGAGTTTTTAAGAGGGGTATTGTTATGCAAGCAAGTGTTTATTGACAGGCTGGCAATGATGTAAGCTAATTTTTACATCACTTGCTCTCTCCCAGAATTCTCTGATTACCCACTAAGCACTCAGCCTCAATGCAAATTTATTTTAATGACTTTATAATGAGGAAAGGTTACTTTAGGACACCCCAGGAGCATGCCCAGCTGGACTCTCGCTTGTGGAATGTTTCTGTGGTCTTACTCCTCCTGCCAGGGATTTTCTCATTGGTGGCAACTATCTGTAGGCCCAACCTCTCTGTGGTCACCCCAACCTCTCCTCCAGCCTATCTCTGACTTCCTGCCTAATATTGGGAAGATCCTGAGGCTAGGAGAAATAGGACCCATATTTGGTGGTATAGAAATAGACCACAACGAAAAGTTTTCTGGGAAAAATTACTGATTAGAAATATTTTTTAGACCCTCAGATCCAAATATAGGTGGGGATTGTAATTACTGCAGTACAATCTGTCTTCTAGTCTTGAACGCCCCCCCAGAAACACCATTTGAAGAAAAGCAATGACTAAAGAAGACATTGATAATATATAGTGTTGTCAGAGAGAAAGTAGATATAAATGCTTTATCATAGAAGTGAGCAAACCTTTTCTGTAAAGGACTAAATAGTAAATATTTTAAGCTTTGTAAGCCATGTGGTCTTTGTTGCAACTATTCAGCTCTGTCATGGTGTGAATGTGACCACAGACAATATAGGAGCAAATTACTGATGTTGTGTTCCCATAAAACTTTATTTACGCACACTAAAATTCAAATTTTCCAATTTTCACTTGCCACGTCCTTTTACATATTTTTGCAACCATTTAATAATATAAAAATCAGTCTTATCTTGGGGACCATTTAAAAACAGCTGCAGCCAGATTTGACTCCAGGGGCAGTAGTTTGCTAATCCTTATTCTACACAATGAAATGAAATGACAGTTTCAGGTAAATGACTGGAATTCTCCAAGGTAGAACCTTTCCTTTCCCTAACTCTAGGGAACAATCTCAAGTATTTAAATTTAGAATTTTAAAACAACAAGTATCTGAAATAAATAGAAATTGTACCGAAAAGAAGCAAAACAAGAGGGAAACACCCAATCATAGCAGTGATTTGTTGTAATTAAGAGATGAGAAGAAAAATTATATCCTTTATCAAGTGAAATAGAAATCACTACACATGTCTCTAAGTCTAAAATTATCTAACTATATAAAGTCATGTGGTTAAAAAAGTTAATTGGTTTAAGCAGCAGACTCACAGAAGCCAAGAATGGACAAACAGTTACCAAAGGGAAAGGGACTGGGGAAGATGGGTGGGAAGGGAGGGATAAGGGGGGAAAAGGGCTATTACAGTTAGCACACATAATGTAGCGGGGGTGGGGTGGGGTAGGGGGATATGGGGAAGGCAGTATAACACAGAGAAGACAAGTAGTGATTCTATAACATCCTTCTACGCTGATGGACAGTGACTGCAATAGGGTATGTGGTGGGGACTTGATAATAGGGGGAGTCTAGTAACCATAATGTTGCTCATGTAATTGTATATTAACAATAGCAAAAAAAAAAGTTAATTGGTTTACTCATGTAAATCTCACCTTATTGCACTGATATGGAGAATTAGGGCTATGGAGGTTCTACCCTTATTTCTCCATTTCACTTTGCACATATTGAAAATTAATAACCTTATTTGCTTCTGCACCTAAAAAGCGAAAGGTACTGCTAGACCTTCACTGTAGCGATCCTTCATAAAAGAGGAAAACATTGTGGCAGTATATTGACTTAACATGTATTTATTGTCTCCTTTATCCTGTGTGTTCTAAGCAGCAGAATTAGAATGATAAACAACACTGGTAGCAAGATTTTTATTTGATCTGTGTCAAGACAGACATTAACACAGGAAGCAATAACAGCATTGTTTCGAACTTTAGAAAAGACATTAATTAAAAGACTCTACTTGGACATCCTAACATTCTTAGATTAGCTAATATGATGAACTTATTCAGATGCACAACAGGCATTTATTTTACAACACTTAATATGACATTAGAAAACTAATTAATTAAATTAAAAAATGCAAATAATTCTACCTTCTTGGAATATGGCAACAATTTGCTTACTGAGTTATAAACAGGAGGATATTCCCCTAACATCCTTCTGGACAAATAAATGTTGTGTTGAAGGGACTGAGACTGGTTCCTATAAAAATGCATTAAAATTTCAGTGCCTGCTTGGGACATGTTTGAATCTGCCCTGCAATATTTCAGGAGGTCATAAAAAGAAACTTTTTGAAATATGATACAGAAGGAAATATATAATCAAAAATAAGCTCAGGGCACCGGTCACTGAAATAAAAATGAGTAAGGAAGAGGATCAAAACTGAAAATTATCTTTGACTTCTCTAGGAGGAAATATATCATGTCATATTTATGTTTAAATCCAGGTTTAATTTTAAAATGATTTTTCAAGTGGGAAAAAAATCTCCTAGCATCATAATTTCTAGTAAGTGTTCCAGGTAAAATTTATCATTAAATAGCTTAAGCTCATTTTTGTCCACTTGATGTTTATATGAAGGTGTTCCTTAAGAGATACTGGGGCAAAAAAAGTCCAGATAGGATTTTTTTGAAAAGACATAAACATGGCCATATGCCATACCTCTTAGGTCCCCGTGGAATGCTTTTCATTTAAGTGAAATTTCTACATTTTTGAAAATTCACATCATTTTTTAATTAGCCTAAGGACTGAACTAGATAATAGTTAAATAAATTAAATAAAAGCATGTAGAAAATATTATATTGCACTTTGATAGTTTCATTTTTGTTTCCCGTAATTGCATCTAACTTCACTAACAGGATTTCTCCATGACTTAAAAGGGAGATCTGGGAAAATAGCTAATACATGCACTTGATATAAATGCTGCTAACTCCTTTCAGCCTTATTTTATTAAATTTAACATCACTTGTGAAATAACACTGCCTGAATTGTTTATGTGCAATATTTATTTTGAATTTTTTAGTGGTTTTGCTATCAAAATATCAAGTCATTGCAGAATCTCATGCTCTAAGTAAATTTCCAGACAGAAGGATATAATAGATTGGAAATATTTACCTCACCAACAAAATCATCTAAAAATAGAAATTTGACAAATTCGGTTGTCAGGCATTCTAAAAAGTACGTATTTCCTTCTGCTCTTTTATTTTCATCTACTTTTCCCTCCTCTCTCTGCCTTTATTTAGTATGTAAGGGGAATGCAGAATGTGTGTATTTTCAAAAATACTTCTGTTGAATTTTTCAGTTAATGTACACCACTCAAATATTTTTCATTAGGAAGGTTACATCTTTTGACGTTAATTAGAGGTCGTCAATGTGCCGCCCAATGAACAGTACAGGCTTTCCTTTTGAAAGATGAACTGCAGTCTCTAACTTTAAGTTGACAAGCCCATTGATTCAGAAGATTTTACATAAAGATAATATTGTATGTTAAGTAAAACTCACTCCTCTCTCCCCACAAAAAAATCCCTCAAATTGAAACTCGTTTCCTGGGAGCCCCGCCTCTCCCTGCACTCCTCTGCCATACACGACAGTAAATGGGAACACAGAGGATTTAAAATACCAGGAAATAAATTTTGTATTTTTTTAGGATTGAATAGGGTCTTGAAGATTATGTTGTCAGTGTGACCCAAATTTGACTGATGATCAGAACAGCCATTCAGAATTTTTTAAAAAGTGTTTTGAGTTTCCACCTCAGATCTACTGAGTGAAAGTATATATGTATACAAATTATAGTTTACAGCACCCCTCCCTGGCCATCATGAGGGTTAGCAAGGTTTGGGACTAATGCAAAAGTGCTGCTGGCGTGCACAGATGGAGCCGATCAGCTCAGACCTAGAGGTTAAAGGTGAGGATGAGAGCAGCTCCAATGCAAAGCTATCCTTTGATGGGCTGGAAGCCTACGCTGGACTGCGATAGGTCCATGTGAGCAGGGTGATGACTGCGGGACTGACTGAACACCAGGAGGGAACCAGGCCCTGTGCAGAGCAAATGCAAATTCTGATGAGTGTGGCCTCACCGAGAAACACTGAGGTGAGGACCACTGCGGTCCCCACTGATCCGGTGGGGAGGGCCAGTCACTTCACCGAGGCGGCAGCGCCTGCAGCAGTCAAGCCCAGGGCCTGCCTTGGCTCTGCGGCTAGTTTGCCAGCAGCAAACGCCAGGCTTTGGGGCGATCTAACCCTCCCTCACTTGTGCTGCGTCTGCTTCTCCCAGGGTTTGGGACAAGGTCAGAGAATCCAATCCCAGGAACTGGGGTGGCAAGAACAAATTGTAAAGCTCTTATTCTCCACCCTCCTGATCGGCCTTTTCCGAATTCTCCTCTGCTGAGAAAATCACTATGCCAAGTTGGCCTCCCACGGAAGCAGCGCGTGACTGAGAGAGCCCCGTGTGCCCCGTGGCTGTGCTCCCGTGAACAGTCCTCCCCCGTGTTGTGAGCAATCCTCTCCCAGGCTCCCTAGACTGCCCTAAAGCCAGGGTGGAAAGGCACGGAGACAAGCAGTCACTTCCGCCGTTAACGCGATGGTCTTCACTAACACCTTCTCGGTGCTCTGTGAGAACTCCCCAGAGGGTGACTGGGCACGGGCAGAGTCAGGCATGCCAGACCCCAGACGCGCAGTGTCCATCTGTTCTCTTTCCTAAAACCCAACTGCCCGGTGAAGTACCTGGGCTGGGGGCCTCACGCTGCTTCTGCTTCTCTACCTCCTGTTTCTCCCATTCTGCAAAAGAAGACTATACCTTCCTCCCAACCTGAAATCTTTTGGAGGCTAACTAAAGAAAAGTTTAAAATACTGGTGCCAGAAGAGGCTTCTTTAACAAAAGCCCCATAAAATTGTCTTTATTCATGTCATTAAGAGCGTGCGCGCGCACACACACACACACACACACACACACACACACACATATCAGTATGAATGTCAATAAAAAATAAGTATATATATATTTGGAAAAAATTCTTTGAGTGAAGTAGATATTGGTATAGTTTCTAGAATTCAAAGGAACAATGAAACATTTGAAGGAGAGATTGTTCATGTAACATTTTTTAATGAACCACTATGTTACCGCATATTGGAAATGTTTAAAAGAATTAACAGTTTTATATGAAAGTACACTAGAAAATGCAACTTTTAAACTTAATGAGGGAAAAAATAGACATCCAGTTAGAAGTGCAAAAAAAGGGAGAGGACCACATGTTTTTCAAACTTCTTTAACAGGATCCTCAAGCAAGAACATTCAGAGACCATCACTACAGGCCAGGCAGAGATGATTTCCCTGATGTTTAGAGCAACCTACACAGAAGAAACTCTCATGGGGTTTGGAGAAAGTCTAATAGTAATGCAAAGAAACTTGATTTGAATATCCACTCTCCATACATCCCTTGAAGATCTGTGACTACAGCAGACACTTCTCCTGAAGACCTGCATTGTGAGTAAGAAAATGACATAAATTGTGCTTGGCCTGAAAGCTTTTACATTGGTAGTTTATGCTTAAAATAGAATGATAAAATGATAAATTAATAGTATAAGATAAAAATTGCAGATAAATATAAGACTAAAGCTAATCTCTTTAAGAACCAGACATCAGGTAAAATCAGCAGCTTCACTGAAGTAGCAACAATACAGAGATCCTTACAAAGCCAACATTTTACATTTGGTTTCCTAGAGTTAGATTTTCTTATCTGGAAAAATATTTTCTTTTTCAGCAAAAAGCTTGATTAGTGTGTTTGTGTGGGGGGCGGGTGGGGGGGATTTTTATCCTGAGGGAAAGCTCTCTAATTTAATGTTGTTTTCTGTTCCCTTTGTTCATTTATTTTTGATGTTCAAAACTAATTTCTTCCTCAACAGGCAATCTTCAGTTGGCAATATCCCTGTTGACCTCTGTCTTCGGCTCTGTGTTAAAATGTTTGTGTGCCATTTTATAAGTTCACAAGTCTAATTTTCTCCCCAGAGGGTGTTCACAGTTTCTTCAAAGACTTCAGGGCTTATCTGTTGTTTGAGGTCTTCTTTAACAGGGCTCACACATTTTGCCTTCAAGGTCTCCCCTGGTCAGCTCAGTGAGGAAAAGGAGACCCTGAATAAGGTTGCTCTGAACTGACTGCTGTTAATTAGGAAAGTTAGAACACAGTGCATGCCACTCGGCTGTTTTCATTTCCAATAGTTTACCCAAAATCTAAATTGGACACAGCAGGTATCTGATCTGAAAATAAATATTTTCCTCTTTTTGATCTCAACCTTTTTAACTTAGAGATGACAGCACTAAAAATGCATTAAAAAAAATAAAGCAGATTCTAGAATGTTATAGGCTGTGATAGGACTCTGCTGAATGAGATCCCAGAAGCCCAGATCCTCATTAATAGGAGGCCTAATTTTCCACATTTGTAATCCTGTAACAATTTTGGCTGAATTCTGTATAGCTCAGACTCCAGTAATATTCCTTATAATGTTTGGATGATTAAAAAGGCCAGTTGTTCAAACAAAACAGAACAGGAACCTTTACTACTCGGCATACACGTGAGTCGTCAACTCCTCCAGCAAATGCACCGTCACAGCTCAGGCCGACTCTTGGCCTCACATCTCTCAGGACGAGCCCTACCATGCCCTGTCCACCATACTGTCCCTCGTCTAGCAGGCTCCAGTCCCGGTACAGCTCTGTGCAATGTCTTGAAACATTCTTACTTGGCCTTTGGAAGTCATTCTCTGTGTCTTTTGCTTCTGTGAAACTCCCTCACCTCTTGCTGTGCTTTCTTGAAACCTGCTTCTCCTCTTGAAACCACTGCTTTCTTGAATCACTCGTAAAGGGGGCAGATGTTTTTCTCTGCCTCTCCTGTACCTCAGCACTTGGAGGTGGGAAGGTTTATTTTCATTGCTCCTCTGCCACTTCCACTGATTCTCCTTCCTTCAACCCTACAAGTCATTTGCATGAAGCTCATGTCATCAAACCGTTGTCTTGCCTTGTTCCAAGCCATCTACTTGTCACTCTCCCCATTTTTAGTCACTCTTCTTCATTGCTTCAAGATTTGGGGTCATGATTCAGTGTTACTGTCAGTAACACTACATAGGTCATCATTCTTGAAGATTTCAAAATCAGTGTAGATGGTCTTTCCAACATCCTAGCCTCTTGCTCTTGGTCTTTTCTGCTTCTGGGAGCCCGTCATCCCCTTTCCTCGGCCACACACTTCCATGCCATGTTCTTGACCTTGTTGTTAACAATAATCGCAGGCCCCCTGTGATCCCACTGCCAGATACCCCACTCTCTAGCCACCCTGCTCTATCTTTCCAGGTCAATGCCTCTAGTAGCCCTAAAGGAAGGTCCTCCTATTTTTCCTATTTATCAGCATAAATTCGATGACCTACAATTCTTACAGTTCCCTCATTGTTGACCTCCTCAGCAGCCATGCTTCATGCATTCTCTTCACGATGCCATCAGTCATACTGAAAATAAAATCTCCTACCCTGTGCGGGCACTCACACAATTGAACATGGCTGAAAAAAAATGACTGAAGTGAAAGTTTAGGTTATTGATTTTAGATCTTTCTTCTTTTCTAACATATGAACTTAGTGCTATAAATTTGCCTTTAAACACTGCTTAAAAGAAATGCATACTACAAATTCTGAAATTAATATTTTTATTTTCATTTACTTCAAAATATACTTTCACTTCTTGAGCTTTTTATTGGCCAATATGATATTTAAAAGTGTGTTGTTTTATTTCCAAAAGTTGGGAAAGAGGGTTCTTTGTTTTTAGCTCTTGTTCCATTCATTTCTAGTTTAATCGAACTTAATTGGTTTCTAGTTTAATTTTGTGTGTTTTCAGAATATATTTTGTATGATTTATATTCTTTTAAATTTGTTAAGGTTTGATTTGTGGATCAGATGTAGGTTATCATGGTGAAACTTCAATGTACATTTAAGACAAATGCATATTTTGCTGCTGTTGGATAGAATAGTCTTCTATAAATTTCCATTAGATCAAGTCGATTAACAGTGCTCTTTGGATGAACTATGTGCTTATTGATTTTCTGCCTGCTTGATCTTCAATTACTGATAGGAAGGAACTGAACCCTTCAAATATGATAGCATGTCTATTTCTACTTTCTGTTCTATCAGTTTTTGTTTCATATGTTTTAACCCTCTTCTTTTAGGTTCATACATATTTAGGATTGTTGTCTTAGCTAATTAACTCGTTCATCATTATGTTATGCCTGTGTTTATGTCTGAGAATTTTCTTTGTTTTGAAGTCTCCTTTGTCTAACCTTAATATAGCAACTCCATATTTCTTTTGATTAGTGTTATATGGTATATTTTCCTGTACCCCTTTATGTTTAACATATTTGAGCCATATCTTTAAAGTGAGTTTCTTGTAGCTAACATATAGTTGAGTCTTTTTTGTTTTATCTACTCTAGTCATCTTTGTATTTTAATTATATGTTTAGACCACTCACATTTAAAAGGACTATTAGTATACATGGGTTAATATCTACCATGTTTCTAATTGTTTTCTATTTGTTACCAGTGCTTTTTCTAATTTTTTTGTCTTTTTAATTGAGTATTTTATATGATTCCATTTTATTTCCTCTCTTAGTGTATCGAATATATTTCTTAAAAATTTGTTTTAGTTCTTTCCTTAGAGTTTTTGATACACATTTTCAAGAAATCCAAGCATACTATCAAACGGCACTCTTCTGCTATGTGTACTACCAGTACCTTATAATTTTTCCCTTCCATCCATTGTGACTTTGCTCTCATTAATTTCCATAATCCATATACAATAGTTACCAAATGCATGATTACTGTCATTATCTTAAACAAACAATATCTTTTTAGGTCAATTAAGAATTTAAAAAGTAACTTTTTGAACTTTATTTCTTCTCTGATATTCTTCCTTTCTTTATGTAGTTACAAGTTTCCAACCTATGTCATTTTCCTTCTGCCTGAAAAAATTCTCTTAATATTTCTTGTAGGAGAGGTCTGATGGTGGTGAATTCTCTCAGGTTTTATTTGTATAAGAAAGTCTTTGTTTCACCTTCACTTTAGGATAATTTCACTGGATACAGAATATTAGACTTGCCTTTTTTTTTTCCTGTTGACACTTTAAATACTTCACTCTCTTCTAGTTACATGGTTTCTATGAGAAATCCACTGTAATTCTTACCTTTATACACTCTGTAGGTAAGATGTTTTCTTCTGGCTTCTTTCAGTATTTTTTCTGATCTTCAGTTTGCTAGAGTTTGAAGATGATATGACTAGGTGACTAGGTGTGGTGTTTGGTATTTATTCTGTGTACTGCTCTCTGAGCTTCCTGGATCTATAATAGAGTTTTCAGCTGTTATTATTTCAAACGTTTCTTCTGCTCTATTCTCTCTCTTTCTTCTCCTTCTGGTATTTCAATTAACCACATCTTAGATACTTGAAATTTTTTCACAGATGTTGAATTATTTTCCCTTTTTTTTTCTCTTTGACTTTCAGTTTGGAAAGTTTCTATGAACTCATCTTCAAGTTCACTGATTCTTCCTCAGCTTTACTGAGTCTACTGTTAAGCCAAAGATATTCCTTCTGTTACATTGTTTTTTATTTGTAGCATTTAATTTTACTCTTTCTTAGAATTTCCATCTTTCTGCTTGAATAGCCCTCTGTCTTTGCAGGTTGTCAGGTTTTCCATTAGGGCATCTGACATATTAGTCCTACGTATATTAAATGCCCTGTTATTTCTAACATTCGCATCTATCTGAGTTGGGTTCTGATAATCACTGTGTCTCTTCAGATCGTTCTCCCTGCCTTTGATGTATGACTCTGTTGAAAGCTGGACATAATTGGATACACTGGAGATAAATAGGTCTTGTCTGTGAGGATTTACATAAATCAGACCAGAAGTTGGGCTCTGTTTAGCGTTTTCTATAGCTGCAGGCATCACAGGCTTCATGTGTCTCTAATGTCGTTGTTCTTGCTTCCTGTCTTCACCTTGGGTTTTCTGAGTCCTCTCCCTCAGACAGAGTGGCTTTTTGTACATGTTTCAGCTGTGACCCACTATTATATTGGAGCCCTGCTGGCATAGTGATAAAGTTATGAGGGGGTGGAAGAGTCCTGTTCTCTTCCAATTAAATCTGACTTTAAGCAGTCCTGTGTCTAGGGACTGTGACCCTCATGATATGACTTCCCCTACACCTACTGGCTTTAAGTGAGATAGGAAGGCTAAAGGGGGCTGGAGAGGGAGGAATTCCCACTCCAGGTTAGGTATGCTTGGATAAAGCTCTGGAAAAGTTCACTTTTCAAGGGAAAGGAGATTTTTGTTATGGAGAGTCCTGGGCATATTTCACAAAGTTTCTTGTGTAATCTTCCTGCCAGAATCATATGGTTGGTCTTTCTAGGATCTTCGTTGTACAAATCTGGTGGACTTTCTGGAGGTAAAGCCTGTGACAGTGTGAAGCCCCACGAAAGGGTGTGGCCCTTAGATATTTCTCATTCTCATTAGTTAAATGAATTAATGAAATCTCATTCACATTTATCTAATTTAGCCCCCCAGAATTCATCAAAGTTACCATTTAAATTTTCTATCATTTTATGGATCCGGCAGCCCCTGCTCCACGTAAGCACATCTCTGCTATGACTCTTTGGATTTGCCTGTCTCTCCAGATTTTGAGGTGGCAGTTTGCCCTTAACTCAGCTCTCTGATGGGCCCAAGAAAAGTCACTGATTTTCAGGTTTTCCAACTTTTTCTTGTAAAAATTGCAGGAATAACTTTCAAGCTCTTCACAGGTCTGCTTTTCCTACTATAGTTTTTATCATCTGCTGTGACTTATAATATTACTTACTGTTTCTCATCCTGTGACTTCATAGATAGAAGTGTGTTTCAGGCTAAGTTCATCATAAGCTGGTTCCTTAACTCTTTTAGGATATGAATTTTATTACTATCTTAGAATTCAGGTCAATCAGAATTTTGTTATGATAAATAATGAATTTCAAATAATATTTCATGGTCTATTTTAGGCTCTTTTATTTTACACTGGGTTTCAATACTGACAATAAAAATAGCCAGCATTTCTTAAATAATTTACTGTGTGACTTGTGTTATTATGTACTAGAAATTTATCTTGTTTGTCTAATTTATTTTATATAAAATCCCTATAAGATAGGTATTTCTATCATTCTCAACTTTACTCATAAAGAAAGAGATTCAAGAAGATTATGTAACCTGCTAAATGTTACAAAGCTAGTAAGCGATAACAGGACTTGAATTTAAAGTCTGATTTTTGTCTTCACTCTTAATGCCTACATGCTGTCAACTCCCAAAATTTCCCTTAGAATTAGCCATATGATTTATTCCCCAATAGCAAAACACAGTATAAATATTATTTATAAGGGGAACACACAGTTGATCCCGGTACTGAAACCACCTCCATTTACCCAAGATGACAGGTACTCCTTGTACTAAAACCAAAACATTTTCACCGATCCTAAACAGCACATTTATTCTACTTATTTTACGTCTTCACATAGGAGAACACTTTACACCTAATTTATAATAAATGTGTCACCATATCACTTTAATTTAGATTTTTCTTAAATGTTTTATTCTAATTTTCCCATGGACATTGTGGAGGGTGTTTGATTTCTTACTTAATCATGCACTGCATTAAAGAAGAGCATGGCATCTCCACTTCGCTCTGTACTTCCATGCCTTTGCAAGGTGACTTTGAAGCTCTTCCCATTAAGAGATTTGGTTTATTTCTTTCCTCTATGAATCTGGTGTAGGCTTGTGACTTGGTCTGCCCTATTAAACATGGCACGAGTGGTGCTCTGTCCATTTCAAGCTTAGGCTTCAAGCATAGGCACGCCATATGTTTCTGTCTTCCCTTTTAGACACTTCCTGAGCCACCATATAGAAAAAGCCACCCAGTTGGATGATGGTTATTGGGATGACTCCGTATGGCCCAATAGCTCTGGCCCAGTCAACAGCTAGGCAATCGGAAGATGGGTGAGGTGAGGCCATCCTAGATAAGCCAGTCTCGGCTAACTTACTGCTGACCACAGACACATGAGCAGGCTCAGCCCGGGTCAGGTAGAGGCGGCATAGATCAGAAGGACCACCTGACCAACTTGTAGTCTCGGTGGCCATAATAAATAGCTGTGGTTTTTAAACCACTAAAGTTGGAATGATTTAATATGCAGAAAAATCTGATACAAATTATATGCTGGACCAGATATATAGTGGATGGTACTATATGATGTAGAATTATTTTATTTCATTTGTTGAAAGGAAAATAAAGCTATTTTAAAGGAAATATCTCAGACTTCCCTATGGTTATTCAGTTATTCCACATAGATGCAGAATTCAGAATAGTTATAGTAATAGTAGTAGCAGTTGTAAATATAATGATAAACATTTATAGTATTTTATATATAATAGCTGTTTAATTCTCAAAACCCATGAAGTAGGTTTATTATTTTCGCACTTATTTGTATTCTCAGGCATAAATAATTTAAGAACTTGGGTCTAGCTCAACAGTTTAAGACTTAGTTTTCTTCATTTTCCTAGCTAGGTTTCTTCATGTCTACTCAGAAGATATTTTTTTAATTTCATCAGAAGGTTTTAAAACTCTATAATTATGATATAATTAGCAACGCAACACCTGTACTTCAGGCTCCTGCCAATATATGTATATATATATATATATAACACCAGCTACTAATTTGCTGTCCCAGATACAGCTTAACCTGAGTTTAAAATATAACCCAAAATGAAATATTAACTGCAAGATAAATAGTTCACCAATTTCCTTTTCTACATCAGTGAAAACTGACCTTTTAGGATCAAAGACCCTTGAGAGTATAATGGAAGATATGAATCGTCCCTCTAAAAAATGTGCAAACGCAGGAAATACGTGTTCAATTTTAGAATTCCTATACCACCTCGGAAGCCCATCTTGGAGCCTCAAAATAAGAACCTCTATTAGAGATAAATAGAAAAATTAACTTTTTGACTGAAGCTAAATCACAGAGCTTTAGAGCTATGTATTTAGAAGACATAATTTATATATATCACTTCCCATCACAGCCCTTACACTTCCCCCATTGCAGAGCTTGTAATAATTTTCTAAAGAAGAGTTCTGCTGTTCTGGCCCATAGGAAACTATCACAAGATAGTGGATATTGTATTGTGTCTGAGAATTTCTTCCACTTCATCAGTCAATGAATAGACTTCATGTGAAACCAGAGGAAATATTTTCAATTCTCAATGTTGGGTAAAGTTGTGCTTCTCTTAAGCAAATATTGAATGTTTATATTGTACAACGGATAGTTCTGTAATTGTTCATGGCTTCCTTTGGGCTTTTCAACAACTTTTATAGGGGAATTGTAATATACATTTCTATGTACTAGCTTTCTTTTATTATGTTTTACTATTTGACTACCATTTTCCTCTTAGTTTTATTTATTTGTGCTTTCCTTTTCTTTCATCCCTTTTTATTACATGATTTTAATTTTGTATGATGATTATGTGAAATCCTTTGCAGAATGAAGTGGGATGCAACTTCATATGTAGAAAGGAATAAAGAGATAAATGTCTCTTTTGAAATAGTTAAGTCATCAATGGTGTTCTTGTAATTTCCAAGGGATATGGATTTCACAAAGGACTTTGTCAACCTTTTCCGGGTTTTAAGTTTCTCAAAATGAAGTGTCTTTCACTTTGGGATTCTATAGTCAGACTGACATTTGCTGTGCAACATTATTTTGGAATGATAGAACACCTCTAGAATAACAGAATTTAGATTTTTTTCTTAAATTCCCAGCTCTGATGCTGGCCTGTTTTTGCCAGGTTGCCAGATCCCCCTGCACCTGTGTTGCTCTCTATCTGAAAGTGGAGTACTAACATACACTAACTCCCTTCCTCTTGAGGAATGCGCCTTTATATAGAGATTTAAGGACTTGAAGAACAGCATGAGCCATTATTCCCACTTCATATCGTTTGCTTCCTCAGTTTACTAACTTGAGTGTCCCTCACACGGCATCCATAAACATTCAGAGAATGCACCAAGAAAGTTACTACGTTCGACATTCAATGAGCAGGGATGTTGTGGTGGTGACTTTATATAACCATAGTTTTTTTTTTGCTTTATTAATATACAATTACATGAGCAACATTATGGTTACTAGACTCCTCCCTATTATCAACTCCCCACCACATACCCATTGCAGTCACTGTCCATCAGCCTAGTAGGATGTTATAGAATCACTACTTGTCTTCTCTGTGTTATACTGCCTTCTCCATATCCCCCCACCCTACCCCCACCCCTGCTACATTATGTGTGCTAATTGTAATAGCCCTTTTTCTCTCCCAAATCCCTCCCTTCTCACCCATCCTCCCCAGATAACCATAGTTTTTTAAAGTTACCAGAGCATCTGGGTGAGGATCAACCTGTGGGTACTTGGTCTCATTACGTCAGTTCATTTGGGCATGCACTCATGGAGAAGGTAGCCCTGCTAGGTTCACTATGTGCAGTGTTTTTAGATTGTTCTTAACCTTTGCCAGCTGCCTCTTAGAACCCTACTATTACATGTTCCAAAGGAGCAAGTTGTCCACACCCCCAATGGCATAAAAACTCAAAGACCTGTTGACAGGTAGTCACAGTTTACCTGGTGAGGATATAGGGAGGATGAGGACCTTAGAATAAATGGTCTAGAGTAAGCATGTGGGATGGATATCTGCATATATTACAACTTTACTCTGTGGAAGAAAGCTCAGAGATCATTTGAATTTGCTTTCCTCTCAGAAATGAAAAAGTTAGGTACAGTAATTTTTCTAAGTTCAGAAAGAATCAGTGGAAAACCAAGAAATAGAAATCAGGTTTCCTGTCACTCAAATAAGTGATCTTTCCATGTCTAATAACAAGTTTCTTTCTCTTACAAAAGCACTTTTACATTCCAAGTCTTAATGTTTGAATCTGTACATTCCAACATCTTTTTCGATTTTTAGATTCCATGAAAACATAATTTTTGTCCAGTGATGTTATCTTTGCTCATGGAATGTAGCCTGAGAAAAAATGTTACTGATTTCTTCACCAGTGCATAACAGTTTTTACTTTTATTTCTTTCATATAGCTACTTTAATTAAAGTACTATATTCATATTTAAATCAACCCAATCAGCTCTGTGAGAACATTTTGATGTACAATATGTTATGTCTTGCACAAAAGAGAACTTTGCATATCGTAAACAGTCAATTTTTCAAGCAAGCTGAATGAAAATAGTATTATAAATAAGGTCACTCATTTTATGGGCAGTTTGATATAGTAGTTAAATCCATATTTAGAATAAACTTAAGAATATTACAAGGGATATATTTGGGTTATTTATAGCTTTTGCATTTCACAGTGGTTTTATATAATACTAGTGTTTACACAGACTGAAATTAGAGTTATTCATTACTTCAGAGAGCAAACTTTTTGATAGAGTTTATATGCTGCCAAACAACATATTTGCATATGTTATTCATTTCTCCAACTGTTCGTGTGTAGGGTATTATAGACATATCATTTTTTGATATCTAATTATAACATTTATCATAGTACATATTGCAATAAGGTGAGTCAAATCCACTTTTTCATTTTCCAGTGCATAAAGAAATTGTTTGCTCTATACTGTAGTCTCTTAAGTGTGCAATAGCATTACGACCAAAAAAATGTATATACCTTAATCTTAAAATACTGCCAAGAAATGCTAACCATCATTTGATCTTTCAGCAGGTCATAATCTGGCGAATTGTTTTGCCTCCATGTTTACAGCTGCTGATTGATCAGGTGGTTGCTGGAGGCTGGGGTGTGTCTGTGGCAATTTCTTAAAATAAGACAACAATGAAGTTTGCTGCGTTGATTGACTCTTCTTCTCATGAATGGTTTCTCGTAGCACGTGATGCTGTTTGATAGCACTTTACACACAATAGAACTTTTTTCAAAATTGGAGTCAAATCATCTCAAACTTTAGCTTGCTTTATCAACTAAGTTTATGTACTATTGTCATTTCCACAGTCTTCACAGCATCTTCACCAGGAGTAGATTCCATCTCAAGAAACACTCTTTGATCAGCCACAAGAAGTAGCCAAGTGTCACCATGAGATGCAGCAATTCAGTCACACCTTCAGGCTTAACTTTTAATTCTAATTTTCTTGCTATTTCCACCACATTTTCAGTTACTTTGAGCAATGAAGTCTTGGACACTCCAAAGCCATCCATGAGGGTTGCAATTAACTTCCTCCAAACTCCTTTGAATGTTGATATAGTGACTTCTTCCCATGAATCACAAATGCTTAATGGTATCTAGATGGTGAATCCTTCCCAGAAGGTGTTCGATTTACTTTGCCCACATCCATCAGAGGAATCACTATCTATGGCAGCTATAACCTTGCAAATATGTTTCTTAAATAGTAAGACTTGAAAGTAGAAATTATTCTTTGGTCTGTGGGCTGCAGAAAAGAAGTGTTAGTGGGCATGAAAACAACATGAACCTCACTGGACATTTCCATCAGAGCTCTTGAATGACCAGGTACATTGTCAATGAAAAGTAGGTCATGACAGTGGGCTTAAAATATTCAGCAAATCATGTTATAAAAGATGTGCTACCATCCAGGCTTGTTGTTCCATTTACAGAGCACAAGCAGAGTATATTTAGCATAATTCTTAAGGGCTGTAGGATTTTCAGAATGATAAATGAACACTGACTTCACTTATATTATGTTTCATATATATATATATATAACTTAAAGTCAGCAGCTACATTAGCTCCTAACAAGAGTCAGCGTCTCCTTTGAAGCTTTCAAGCCAGGAATTGACTTCTCCTCTCTAGCTGTTAAAGTCCTAGATGGCTTCTTCTAATATAAGGCGTTCCATCTGTTCAATCTATTGATCAGTGCAGCCACCTCCATTAATTAGCTCTGGATCTGCTATTGCAGCATCTACATGAGCACTTACTGCTTCACCTTGTACTTTTCAGAAGCTGCTATGAAGACAGCTTCTTTCCTGAAACCTCTTCTAGCTTCAGACTTCTACAGCTTCCGCGCCTCTCTCAGCCTTCATAGAATCAGAGAGTTAGGGCCTCTCTCTGAATTAGGCTGGTTTGATCTTCCATCCAGGCCACTAAAACTTTCCCCTAGAACTATCAGCAATAAAGCTGTTTTGCTTTCTTATCACTCCTGTGTCCACTGGAGTAGTGCCTTCAATTTCGTTTCCGTTTTCCATATACCTTCCTTATTAAGCTTAATCATTTCTAGCTTTTGATTTCAAGCGAGAGGTGTATGAATCTTCCTCTTACCTGAATATTTAAAGGCCATTCTAGGGTTATTAACTGGCCCAGTTTCAATGTTGTTGTGTCTCAAGGAATAGGGTAGCCCAAAGAGAGGGGGACAGAGAGTGGAGTGGTCAGAAAACAACCTTTATCAGTTAAGTTTGCCATCTTATATGGGCATGATTTGTGAAGCCCCAAAATGATTAGAACAGTAACATCAAACAACAATGATCACGTATCACCATAAAAAATATAACAATGATCAGAAAGTTTGAAATTTTTTAATTACTAAAATATGACACAGAAACATGAAGTGTGTGAATGCTGTTGGAAAAATATCACTGATACTTTGCCTGACAGATTTCCCACAAAACTTCCATTTGTAAAAAAAAAAAAAGCAATATCTGCAAAGAGCAATAAAGTGAAGCACGACAAAACAAGACATGCCTGCACTCCAAGTTTGGTTTCAGAATGTGTGAAATTATGAAAAGTGACCTTTGCTGTAGCTTACTTATGAGCTCAAAGGGACCAACATATTTCTGCTATATAATCAGTTTCTGATATTTCTCTGAATGATGCTTAGAAATCCAAAAATTTGCTGTTAAATATACACTAGTTAGCCTGCATTTGTTTAAATTTGAAAAGGTTATCTCATGGTAATAATATATCCTGCTGTTGTCTTCCTGTATGTTTCTGATGATTGTTTGTGAGTGGTGACACTAATTATATCCAGAAATCTTAAGTAACCAAATTTCATTCTACGTTTTCACGATTTGGGAGCTTATATTCAGTATAATATATATGTTTGGCCACTATAACACTACCACAGATGATAATATCTTGGAAAATATGTGTTTATTTATTTCTCAGATAATAGGCCAGGCATAATTAGTTCAGGGATGACATGATAGATCCCTGGTGTTGAGGACTCAAGTTTTTTAAAAGTGTTACTTTGAGATACTTGGTGTTATACCCCATTCAGCCAGTAAGTGGGCAAAAGAAACAAAAAGTTGTTTTCCCCTTCATTTAAGAGCCTGACCTAAAAATCACACATACGTCTCAAGTCCCAGCAACCCTAATTTGGTTGCATGATTACCCTTAACTACAAAATAGGCAGGTAATTCAGTCTTTATTCTTTTTTTTTTTAATTTAATTTATTTTATTATCATTAATTTACAATTACATGTGCAATATTACGATTATTAAACTACCCCTTCATCAGGTCCCCCCCACCAAACCCATTACAGTCACTGTCCATCAGCGTAGTGAGATGCTATAGAATCACTACTTGTCTTCTCTGAGTTGTACTGCCCTCCCCGTGCCCCCCCAACATTACATCTGCTAATCGTAATGCCCCTTTTTCCCTCTTATCCCTCCCTTCCCGCCCATTTTCCCCAGTCCCTTTCCCTTTGGTAACTATTAGTCCGTTCTTGGGTTCTGTGAGTCTGCTGCTGTCTTGTTCCTTCAGTTTTTTTCTTTGTTCTTATACTCCACATATGAGTGAAATCATTTGATACTTGTCTTTTTCGGCTTGGCTTATTTCACTGAGCATAATACCCTCTAGCTCCATCCATGTTGTTGCAAATGGTAGGATTTGTTTTCTTCTTATGGCTGAATAATATTCCATTGTGTATATGTACCACATCTTCTTTATCCATTCATCTACTGATGGACACTTAGGTTGCTTCCATTTCTTGGCTATTGTAAATAGTGCTGCGATAAACATAGGGGTGCATATGTCTTTTTCAAACTGGGCTGCTGCAGTCTTAGGGTAAATTCCTAGGGTGGAATTCCTGGGTCAAATGGTATTTCTATTTTGAGTTTTTTGAGGAACCTCCATACTGCTTTCCACAATGGTTGAACTAATTTGCATTCCCACCAGCAGTGTAGGAGGTTCCCTTTTCTCCACATCCTCGCCAACATTTGTTGTTGTTTGTGTTTTGGATGTTAGCCATCCTCACTGGTGTGAGGTGATATCTCATTGTGGTTTTAATATGCATTTCTCTGATGATTGGCGATGTGGAGCATCTTTTCATGTGCCTGTTGGCCATCTGAATTTCTTCTTTAGAGAAGTGTCTATTCATGTCCTCTGCCCATTTCTTAATTGGATTATTTGCTTTCTGTTTGTTAAGGTGCCTGAGTTCTTTATATATTTTGGATGTCAACCCTTTATCAGATACTTTTTTTATGAATATATTCTCCCATACTGTAGGATGTCTTTTTGTTCTACTGATGGTGTCCTTTGCTGTACAGAAGCTTTTCAGCTTGATATAGTCCCATTTGTTCATTTTTGCTTTTGTTTCCCTTGCCCGGGGAGATATGCTCATGAAGAATTTGCTCATGTTTATGTCCATGAGATTTATGCCTATGTTTTTTTCTAAGAGTTTTATGGTTTCATGACTTACATTCAAGTCTTTGATCCACCTTGAGTTTACCTTTGTGTATGGGGCTAGACAGTAGTCCAGTTTCATTCTCTTACATGTAGCTGTCCAGTTTTTCCAACACCAGCTGCTGAAGAGGCTGTCATCTCCCCAGTGTATACCAAGGCTCCCTTATCAAATATTAATTCACTGTATAAGTTTGGGTTAATGTCTGGATTTTCTATTCGATTCCACTGGTCTGTGGGTCTGTTTTTGTGCCAATACCAAATTGTCTTGATTACTGTGGCTTTGTAGTAGAGCTTGAAGTCAGGGAGCATAATTCCCCCCGTTTTATTCCTCCCTTCTCAGGATTGCTTTGGCTATTCGGGGTCTTTTGTGGTTTCATGTGAATTTTAGAATTATTTGTTCCAGT
>JAVSCE010004492.1:0-191318 GCA_032199065.1 Smutsia gigantea
GAGAAACCTGGCATGAAAAACTGAAGGTAATCTTCATAAAGAAGCATGGTGAGAAGAAGAACTCAGACAGTATCCAGTCTTTGTAGGAGTTAACTTAGATCAGCTGCCAAACATGCTCTATCTGTGGTCTTATAATGGGCAAAGACTTTCTAATTCTGCCTACACTTATTTAAATTGAGTTCCATGAAAAACAAAAGAATTTGACTTATACAAGTTCTGACCCATCAGTTTTCCTCCCATTCCGCCAATACCTCACTTTCCAAGTGCGCACTTCACATGTTGAGTGTTAGAGGATGGGTACTCTTCTTAATTGAATATTTGATAGGAATAAGTATTTTATATCTTCTTTTTTGCAGCCTATAATTGTGTCAGGGGTGAGATTAAATAATATTTTACAGCATCTATGATAGGGAATTATTTGTCTCTGAAATTGTTTGTGGAACAATGGAATATGAGCAGGAGAATTCTTGTATTTGATTTATGGATCTTAAAAGAATTAGGCTTTTAAGCTTAGAAAAGAAGTTTCTGAGAGCAGAGAAGCAGACATATCAATATATTTGATTCCCCAGCCACAGAGAAGAGAGAGTATAGGACATTCTCTGTTGGCACTGAGAAGGAAAAGGAGAGTGGAACTTAAAAAAGAAAAAAATGAAGCTAACAAAATGTATATTTAAACAACAGCAAGTCAGTTCATCTAGTTTTACTTGTATCTGATTCTTGAGAACCATGGAGCAGTTAACAGTAACTTAGGTCTCCTGATTAAAACCTTAGATATGATACATTCTGAATTTATGATGGCATAGATGTAGTTTTATTATTGTCATCTCCAACCCCACAAAGTTATTGAATTCCTACTGTTTGCTTAGTTCTGCTTCAGGTCTGGCCATGTATAAAGAAATATAAGTCATGGTTTTTGCTGCCATATTTCTTCCCATAGCATTAAGAAAACCAGAGTACCAAAAAAGGTAAAGAAATTTGCAAAGCAGGTTAAACTAAGTGGCAAACAGATCTTAGCTGCAAAAATGTTGAAAAGGGTGCTCCAGGGAAGCACATGGAAGTGAAACTTGAAGAGTTTCTGCTAGGCAGAATACAGGGGAAATGGCCTGTTACTTTGGGACAGAAAGCGTGGGACTGCCTGGGCTGGAGCTGTCCATGGTATACTGGGGGACTAACAGGAAGACTAATTTGGCTGGAGCAAAGTGCAGTGTTAAGGTAAGAGGTTAATGAGAAATTATGTTAGTAAAGCTGGACTGAGTCAGATTGTTAAGTATCTTGAACGTCAGACTCAGTCATCAAGGGTTTATCATATAAGAGAAAGTAGCTGTTTTCTTATGTAGTAACTCTGGCTGTCTCTAGGGAGGCAAACGCAACAGGACATGGGCTCAGAAGCCATGAGGCTTATAGGCTGTTGGTGTATACAAAGGAAGATAATTAAACAAACAATATAATGAGCTTATATATACTTTAAATCATGATGTATTCATTGATTCACATATTCATTGGGTAATTGTTACACACCAGGCACACAAGATTAGAACTCTCAGTCCAGGAGGCACCACAGGCCCTGTGGGTCCTAGATGTATTTCAGAATAGGAAAATACCTGTGCAGATCAACACCTTCAGTTACCTGCTTCAGACTAAAAATCCAAATTAAAAAAAAAGAATATTTAATTATGACAGCTTAGTATACAATAATTGAAAACTGTTTTCTCACTTAAATAGATTAAGAAGTTGCTCCTGATTTCCTTCCTTTTCTTGCCATTGATGAGCTATTATCAGACCCCAGTGTGGGCCCTTTTATTTGCCTAGTTCTACTCTGGGCAACTCCAGATTGCCCTCACCCAGGAATACAGGCTGAGTCCTCCCCAAGCCCCTCTTCTCTCTTCCCTTTGATTCTGTTTATATCATTTGCCTAACAGATTTTGTTTTTCATAGGTGGTATAAAGGTAATTTTTCAGGCTTTCCAAAATTGGAATAATCACTTTTTTTTCTATTTTAATTTTTCTCCAGTTTTATTTGGAAATAATTGACCTACATTACTGTGTAAGTTAAGGTATATAGCCTGATGGCTTAATTGACATATATTCCAAAATGATTACCATAATAAGTTTAGTTACCATTCATCATTTCATATAGATAACAATAAAAAAAGAAAAAAATTTCTCCTTGTGATAAGAACTCTTAAGATTTACTGTCTTAACAACTTTCTTGTATATTATACAGCAATGTTTATTATTGATCATGTTGTACATTATATTCTTAGCACTTATTTATCTTATAATTGAAAGTTTACCTTTTGATCACCTTCCTCCAATTTCCTTTCCCCAATCCCCTACCTCTAGCAACCACAAATCTGATCTTTTTTTTCTATAAGTTTGGTGTTTTGTTCACTTGTTTTTTAGATTCCACATGGAAGTGAGATCATAGAAGGTCTCTCTTTGTCTGACTTATTTCACTCAGTTTAATCCCTTTAAGTTTCATCCATGTTGTTGCAAATAGTAGAATTTCCTCATTTTTTAATGGCTGAATATATTCCACTGTGTGTGTGTGTGTGTGTGTGTGTGTGTGTGTGTGTGTGTGTGTGTATACACCACAACTTCTTTATTCATTCATTCATTAGTGGGCACCTAGGTTGTTTCCATGTCCAGGGTATTGTAAATAACGCTGCTATGAACATAGGGGTGCAGATATCTTTTTGAGTTAGTATTTTCCTTTCCTTTGGATATGTTCCTAGAAGTGGAACTGCTGGATCATATGGTAGTTCCATTTTTTATTTTTTGAGGTACCCCCGTACTGTTTTTCATCATGGCTGTACCAATTTACAATCCTACCAACAGTGCACAAAGGTTTCCTGTTTCTCCATATCTATTCCAGGATTTCTCTCCTGTCTTTTTGATGATGGCCATTCTTATGGGCATGAGCAATCACACATTCTTAATCAGTGAAATATGAATTTAAGGTCTCAGTACTTTATTAGAATCTATATTCTGTGTGACTTTCTTAGCATTATTAAGTCTCTTGTTCTGTGTCCAGAAACAAAGCCCCCCAGTGTGTAGAAGCTGCATGGTACTGGACAATGAGCCTGAGTTTTGGAGTTAGACATGTGGATTTAAGTCCTGCTTCTGCTGTAGACTAGGAACCTGTATTCTCTCAGCTGATGCTCTAGGAGCCAAGGCTGGGCAAAGGAGCTGGGTGCTTGGGCTTTTGGCTGCTACAGGGGGAACCAAAAGGAATTGAAAACACAGTGTAGTGAAGGTTGACTTTGAATCAAAGGAGGGGACTGAACTGATAAATCTATGGGAGGCCCACAGATGCAAATGGGTCCCAAGTGAGTATCAAAGTCTATAAGCCAACAGAGCCAAGAGGTCCAGAGGGTAAATTGGAAGAGGTACCCGTAGAGGTGACTTGATTGCTCTGTAAACAAAGAGCCAGCTTTTTAAAGGGCTCCTGTGGCATCGCTCAACCTTTCTGGAGACTGTGTGATCTTGGGCAGGCCCCACTGGTGTCTCTGTGCCTTTGTGTTTGCAAAATGAAGATTATGCTGCTTACCTCACAGACTCAAATGAAATTATCTACTACAAGGTAGGTATTAAAATAAATACACTACCTCAAGCAATGCCACATGGATCTTCTTTGCACATCTGAAAAGCTTCCTGCACATGCAGCGGGCTGATGAAAGTATCACTGAAAATCCCCAGAGAGGCTCAGACCCTCTTAGTGGCCTGAATCTGCTCCCTGCCATTGTTGAGATGTTTTGTTCGAGCTGGGCACAGGCTCGAGCTCCAAGTCTTTTCTGTTCTTTCAGAAATTTCTTCTCATTTCTTTCTTAAACTTTTCACCCTCATTAAATTAAGCTCCAGTTTTTGGCAAAACCCTATTCCTGGGGGGAATTCTTAAAAAGTCCCACATTGAGTTAAAATAAAATATTTCTTCTGCAAGTACTATGGTCACAGATCTTGTCTGTTTTTAAAGACCGAGAGTCCACACAGTCTTACATAGCGCAGGATGCTTCAGTTTGATATCTGAAATTATCCTTTCACTGAAAACACTGGGGAGGCTGGATTGTAACTAGTAGGTCCTTTTAAATTTGCTTTACTTCTTGGATAGAAGCAGCTCATTATAAATCCATTCTTTATTGTGCATTTGAAGGCAAGAGGGGGAGATTGTGCCTCCTGAAGAAAGCCTTTCCTTTCCTTTCAGTCTTCTGAGCTTTCTGATGTTCTGTCCTATATCTCCGTCTGCACCTGCCAGAGCTGAGAAAAAGGGCTGTCTCTTAAAGGCACCGATCCGTTAGGATAACAATGCCACATGCTTTCAAACAAGCCTGTCCTAGTATCTGTCTCTTTGGCCTTTCTTCTTTCTTTTTCCCCCTAGTAACCATGATTAAACCATTGTATTAACTAAGCTTATCTTTCGTTATTTGTTGTATTTTTGTGACACCCACACATTTCATGGCAAGTGGACATCACCAGTGAATCGTTACTATAACAATGCATTACTGGGTCATGAAGCCAATGGTAATTTATACAGTTGCTAAGAAGTGTGAGGAAACCTCAAGCTAGTTATCTTCATACTGCATCAGAACAATACTGGGAGACAGGCTGGATATATACGTGCTGCAGCTTCTCTTCCCACCAAGTCCTTTGTTCCCTGCTGGTGGAACACCTCTGTCTGCTCAAATCTCAATTACCTCTGTCCCTTCTGAGACCTCAGCAGTATATTCCTGAAGTCTTAACTATAGCACGGACACTGGCAATGCAGAGTTGAATTTATTCACTCACATATTTATTCATTCATTCACTCAAAAGTTTCTCTGGCACTACCATTGCCTAACTCAGTGCTGAGGATACACGAAAAATAAGTATCTTAATCTAACAGGAAAATGAAACTGAATTCCGATGTAATATGAAAATGGAGAGACAATAAAAAATTTCCCTGGAAAGCACTGAATGCAGCACAATATTCTGCAAGGGAACTGTAGGCAGGGGTAAGAAACAAGTTCATAAAGAAGATCATATGTGCATTGTGTTTCTGGGGAGGAATAGGAGTTTGGGACATAGCTGGGAGGTGATTTGTGATAAAAATAACTGAGGGTCAGAACCAAGTGCCCAGCTCCAGAGGTAATAGGTCAGATATTCCCAAACTTACATGTGGATAAAAGTCACCTGGGGTGCTGGTTAAACTGCAGACTCTGATTCTGTGGGTCTAGTATGGGGCCTAAGAGTCTATTATTCTAATAAATTGCTGGCTAAAAGCTCATTTTTGGGGGGGGAGAAGTTAATTTTTTTAATTAAATTATTACATTAATTTCACACAGAAAATTTGCAAGAATAGTACAAGAAATACTATATACTTTTACATCAATTCAAATTCAACAGTTGTTTACATTTTACCCTATTTGCTTTATTATTCTTTTCCTAAATATTTTTGTATGATATTACTTTATTTTTAAACTATTTGGAAGTAAGTTGGTGACACTGTGCCTGTCTACCCCTAAGTGTACTTTTCCTAAGAAAGAGGATATTCTCTTACATTTATCAAAATCCTGAAAATTAGCATTGATCAATACTACCATCTAATACAGGCCACATTAAGAATTTTCCCACTTTTTCAGTACTTTCCAGCAGTTTCCCCCCTTGGTCCAGGATCCAACTGAAGATTATCACTGCCATTGGCTTTTGTATCTCTTGAGTTTCCTGTAATCTGGGGCAATTGCTCAGCTGTTTTTGTCTTTCTTGACCTTGTTATTTTGTAGGATGTCCTTCAACCTGAGATCCTCTGATGTTTCCTCATAATTAGATTCAGGTGGTGTAGTATTGGCAGGAATACCGGAGAAGTGATATTGTGTCCCAGACCATGTTTTGAATAGCAAGAGTCTAGGGAATGTAGGCTTGGCTGTTGATGCTGACTGCCTGCATCTCTACCAAGGATTGCCTTCCTGCCAGGGATGCTGCTGGGCTGATCCTGGCAGGGACAAACATGTTGTATCTTGCATTCATTTTGAACCTTTGAACACTAGATCTTATGTGAAGCCAGTGCTTTCCACTTCCAGACTGGCCTTTGCATTTTGCCCTTATGGCTCTGTGCATCCTTTTTCAAATAATCCACCTTTGGCTTCTTTTATGTGCCCTGCAGTCCTGGTGATCAGGCCCTGTCTATATCTCTCACCTCATCTGGATAGGGTGGTCCTAGCAATCTAGAATGTTATTAGGATGGGCACTGTTGGGAAATGGACTCAGTGTTGGACAGGCTGAGCTACTTGAGCATCTCCCAATGGCTGTGACCCTCTTTGCTACAGGTCTTCCTTCTGTTGTCCTCTCTGCCTGGAATGTCCTTCTCAAGCCCCCACCCCAACTTCTCTGTGAAGCCCTCTGCTTCTCTGATTGCTCACAAGTAATTCACATGCATGTTAAAGTTTGGGAAGCTCTGTATAGATTTCAAGATTAAGAAGTCCAGGCCTGGAGAAGACAGTCGGGTAGATCTGGCTGCAGGATGGCGAGAGGCAGAGCTAGTGGACAGCAGTATATAAGGGATTAAAGACAAAGACTCTCAAGACTGATGGAATGGCTCACCCACTCCCTGCCTATGGGACCTCAACTACAGGTTTAACCTCTCTGAGCTTCAGGCTCTTCATAAGTGAAATGGGAATTATGCTACTACCTCTCTTACAGGGTTGTTGAGAAGAATAAATGACATAACGCAGGCCATTCATTTTCAGACTATCTGATTCAATAAATGTTGTTAGAATGGAAATGGCAGAAACTCTGATTTGATGCCGAATTAGGGAACTGGTATTCCCCCTGCCTGGGGACAGGATCAGCTTCAGAGGCTAGGGTAGGGCTGAACCTGCAGATGGTGGCAAATTGGCCCTAGCTTCACAGATCAGGGATATCCAAAACCTGGCAAATAACCCAATACTTAGGAAATTGTCAAAGCCTCAACTGCAAGGTGACCAGAGCTGGACGGTGCACGTGCCAGGGCATGAGTGCTTGTATGGCTTGCTGTCTAAAGAAACAGTGTTTTGAACCAGGAATGCAAGGACAACAGAAACAATATTTCACCATGATTTTTAGGAGAATCGGTGGTAACTGTGTTAATCTGTTGTGAGAGTAAACTTCCTGCAGTGCCTGAAGAGAAGTGCAAAGCAAAACAATTCTGATCAAAGCCCAGATTTTTTTGGTGGCAGGCATTTTCTCTGCAAGGCACCGAAAGGCATTTTGTAAAATGGCAGCAACTTCTGAAAGGAAGATGTGTTAATAGGATACAGTTTGGGTGTCAGCAGCTCAGTCCCAGGATGGGTTTCGCATCAAGACAGACATCCAAATAAAGAGGAGAGATGAATTCACTCACATGTTGGCATTTGCTGGAGAAAAGGAGAAAATCAAATGTTTTCGTGGTCTGGATACTACAACTCTTGATGTGAACATTTTTAGCTCCATTTAGCTCTCTCAAACTAATGGGGTTATAAAATCATTCTGCAAGAATGATACTATTAGTGGATTCATTTCTTTTCTGCCTTGAAGCTTAGAAGTATATCAATTAGCGAATATTTACTGAGTGTCTACTATATGCCAACCCTGGGCTAGGTGTGAAAGGGATGGGGCATATACGTGGAATGAGTTCCTTAGTGGAAATAGTACCCATAGTAGTAGCTACCACTCATGGAATACCTATGTGAAGCTATTTCAAGGCATTATCTTATTTATCCCGAGGTAGACAGTGTTACTCTTCATTTTACAAGTGAGAAGATGGAGGCACCAAGAAGCAAAACAAGTTGCCCCAGGTCAGACAACAAAGAGTTAGGCTGGCTTCCTCTTGTAGCCTCTGCTTTTTCATTATATCGTGCTGCCTGGGGAGAGAAGATGTTGCATTAAAAGAAGTCAAAGGATTCAAAACATTGTACAATGAATGTGAAATAAAAAGAATGCGATTCTTTCAGTTAGGGGTCATCCCATTTAATGGATGGAGAAACTAAGAGTGACAAATGGGCTCAATGAGTTAAGAGAGATTATTATTGAAAGAGGAAAACTCAGGTACTTTCCTACCCAGCAATGCTTTACTCAGATTAACCCTTGGAACCACTGGTCGCTTTACAGGATGAGCCATTTCCTTTTTGGCTGTCTGTGTTCTGCACAGATGGTGTCTGGAGTAGTAGTACAGCCTGGAGGAGGCCAACACCATCACTCGTTCTAGGAGGCCCGCCCCCTGCCAGGGTTCCTTGAGGTGCTGGAAGTAAAGCAGCTAAATGTTGCCAGAGAAAGGCTGTCTGCATCACTGTAAAGTGGATGGAAACCCTTTAAGGATGGGAAACAGACTGCTGGGAGATTGATGTGTACCATCGGCCTGGCACAGAGAGGAATAGCTACCCTGCTGTCACCCCCTCCTCCCAGCTCCATGACGAGTGTAGCTTGTCTGTTTGGGGCGGCATTGAAGGAGTGTGTCTGGTTTGATTCAAGGGGGCATGGCTCTGAGATGGAACACTTCTGTCCAGAAGGAACGAGAGAGGCATGTCGAGGAGTTGTGGTGGAGACATAATGCTGCCCAATGAATTGATCACTGAGTACCTTGTTCCTATTTCCTAGAAGAAGAAAAGAAGCTAAACGCCAGGCAAGGGGAGCTAATCTGTGTCCAGAGAATTTTGAAATAATAAAATCAGAGCAGGCTCACTGGATGCCATCCATTTCCATTTCACACTCTCAGAGCCTGAAGACGCACCGGTGAGTTTGGCTGGCAGAGTTCTTTCTTTCTTTCTTTGGCTAGCTGCCTGACTTGGTTCTTCCTCCTGCAGTGGTGGGAAGAGGTCTGAAGGGTCTGGAAGGGCGACTTAGGAAAACAGCCCACCAGGAGTCACATTCTTCCTCTGGCTCTGGGTGAAGCCATTTGGGAAATTTCAGGATCCCTCTTCTCCTTCTCCTCTAAAGATAGGGTAAGCCTTTATCCTACACTTCCGGATATCCAAGACCTGGCAAATAACCCAATACTTAGGAAATTGTCAAAGCCTCAACTGCAAGGTGACCAGAGCTGGACGGTGCATGTGCCAGGGCATGAGTGCTTGTATGGCTTGCTGTCTTCAGAAACTCCAAGGGCAATGCCGCGTAGAGTTCCTTGTTCTGGTGATTCCCGTGAGCCATGATGGACAGCCTGGGGAAGCGTGGCTTGGGTGTGAGTGGCTCAAGCTCATGTCAGGCACAGCATGCCTGAGGTCTTGGACTCTGGTGGCCTTCTGTGCACTCAAGTTCTCTGATCTTCTCGGACAATGGAAAAGGAAGGCCTGTGATTACCTTGTTACTTCACAGGATCCAACCAACTTTGGTTCCCCAGCCCAAGGAGAAATGGAGTAAAAAAAAAAAATGACATCCAAACTCTCTCCTTAATCAAAGCATTTGAAAGGACCTGGCATGCGGTCATAGTGCGTCAAATTTATTACTACAACAGAATTTGGGTAATACTAATGAACAGCAGTCTGAGGAACACAGTGCACTATTAATGGAAATGCAGCTCCAGGCTGCCAGGGGAGTACAGGGGGGCTGCAGTAGGAGGAAGGACTCTATGCTTTGGAGTCTGCTGTTGTGTTGTCACCATCACCATCACTATCAGGCCCCAGAGCAATGGCGATGGCAGCAGTCTTGGGGGAGGACCCCCTTCCAGACTTGGAGGGATGCTAGACCTTCGAACAAGCTCTGTTTTCATGCTGCCTCTGGTCTCTGAAGGCATCTGCGTACCTAGGAACTACATACAATTACTGTTAATTGAGGGATTACCCTTGGCCAAGATTTGTACATTTAGCTTTATTTGTACAATATTTCCACTATCTCAATTTTGCTTCTGACACAATTCAAGCTCATACATGTTAAGTAATTTTTATCCCAGCCCAGAACCTGCAGCTAGACAGAGATTTGACTTCTGGACTGTCTAACTTTAGAGCTTTTGCATTTATCTTTCCCCCACAGATTATACAACTTCATTCAAGAGTTTTTGGGGGGCTCTTTCACTGAGTGAGTGGATGATTCCTTGTGACATCCCCCTGTCTCCCACTTCCCGTGCTGTGGGTTTGGAATGGGAATCCTGTCCTTCAAATCCCTGTACATGCTGGGTTTCTTTCTGCATGAATGATGGGGTTAATTAGTTAATTAATGAAACAATTAAACATGTGTTTAAGTACCTACTCTTTGCCAACCGCTGTGCTATGTGCTGACACTACCATGTAAAAGAAGAGAAGTAAAGTCCTACTCTGGTAAAAGAAATAACAGATTTTAAAAGGGCATTAAGTATGTAGAATCAAAATAAAAATTACAGCTTATGAGTAGTGCTACTTGAAAAAAATAAAATAGGGGAGTCTGATAAATAATGGGAATAGGGAAAACATCCTACAATTGTATACTTGGGAACCTGAGTCAAGGTCTGTGGATAAGAAGCAACCAGGCAGGTGCGATACATGGGAAGAGGAAGTAGGCCAATGGAAGAGCAAGTGCAAAGGCCCTGAGGTGGGGAAGAGCTTGTCACGTCTAAGTTGTGAAAGGTATAAGAGGCTGGGCAGAGCGAATTGGAGGGAGAGCTGCCCACTCTGCAGGGAGGAAGCAAAGATCAGTGGGACCTTGGTGACTGTGCTATGGAGTCTGCGGTTGGTTATTGAGTGCAACAGAAAGCATATAAAGGATTTCCAGTAGGAAAGTGATATGATTTGGTATAGTGGTTATAATGTTGTTTTTAATAGAAAACCAAGTCTCTGGTCCAAAATTCAAAACAATAAGCTCTTTTATGGTAAACTATCTCCTCATCTAAGTCCTTGAGTTCCTCTACCAGGTGTATATCCTCCTGAATATATTTGTGCATGTACATACATCTATATGTGTATATTTAACAGACATACATAGCATCCTGTAGCTTGCCCCTGCTTTTTATTTTTTCTCACTTTGTAATATATCTTGGAGATCACTATAGATTGGTACTGTAGAGCCACACCATTCTTTTCACAGCTGCAGAATAGTCAGCAGAGCATATGGTTAAGAACAGACTCTGGAGTCAGCCTGTCTGAGTCTACATCTTGTCCATGTGACCTTGGGCAATTTACGTAGTTAGCATTTTAGTACCTAGCAAACTGACATGGTGGGAGCACTCACCTCATAGACATGTCACCAGGATTAAATGAGTTAATACATACAAAGCATCGAGAACAGTAAGGGGTGCAAGAGGCATAAATATGCCCCTGTTGTTATGGATGTACTTACCAGTCTCTGTCGATGGGGGTTTAGGTCATTCCAGTGGTTGCTTTCATAAATGTGACGACAAACACCCTGTATGTACACTATTTCACTCAGGGGTGTATGTCTGTATAACAAATATGTAGGAATAAAATTATTATTTCAAGGAGAGGTAGCTCTGTAATTTTGATATTGTCAAGTTCCCTTTCACAGAAGAGTTTTCGATTTACGAGTTCACCCACAATGTATATCACCAAACTTTTTGATATTTTCCAACTAGATAGGTAAATAATAAGAGTGTCTGATCATAAGTTATTTTCTATTTTACTTAATTTGATTGAGTCTGAGCATCCTTTTTTATACTGAGAGTTATTGCATCTCTTTTTTTGTAAACTCTCTGCTAAGGTTCCTTGCCCATTTCCTTTTGTGTGTTGGTCTTTTCTACTGAACTACACTAGTGTGGTGGGTGAGGGGATGGGCTCTTGAGGAAACTGGTTAGAATCCTGGTTCTGCCTCTTACTAGCTCTGTGATCCTGGGCAGGTTAGTTAATTTTTCTGTGCCTCAGTCTCCTCTGGCTGACAGAACATACGTGTCATAAGACTGTTGTAAGGTTTAAATGAATTATGTGAGACTGAATATACAAACAGAAAAAGACCAGACCAGACAGAAAAATAAAACTGATCAACGATCTGGAGTGACCATCCAGGAAGCTAAACCAAACCTTGGTAGCAATTGGAGCCAGATGGTTAAGGCTTAATAATTGCCAGCTTCCCTGATTTTTGCCCCTACTTCCAAGATAGGACCAAT
The DNA here is from genome assembly GCA_032199065.1 of Smutsia gigantea. Taxonomy (NCBI): domain Eukaryota; kingdom Metazoa; phylum Chordata; class Mammalia; order Pholidota; family Manidae; genus Smutsia; species Smutsia gigantea. Next base: position 12,010 of record JAVSCE010004492.1, read on the forward strand.
TGGAAAAAGCCAAATATAACCCCCTAACCAGTCACATAGCCTGTCCCATTTCTAGTTAGCTCACTTGCGATTTGCCCATACCACCAATCTCCAACTGGAGCACATCCAAAGCTGTCCTTTTATACCCTGTAATGCTGTCCCACTCCTCTGCCTGCATTTGAGTCTCTCCCAAATGCCAGAGATGGCGACTGACTTCCTTGCCACAACAAGCTCTGAATAAATTGCTTTTCTCATTCGGGCAGTCTTCATTTATTTCCATAACTAGTATATGTAAAATGCTTGGAAGAAAGTTTGGTATATAGTTAACATTAAACATCCAATACCACAGGTTGTTGTCCTCTGTGATATCTGATGTTATGAATAACTTCCTAGTTGGTTTTTCTTTCTAGAATGCAAACTCCATGAAGGAAGGTCTTACCACTAATACATTTAAAAATATTTCACAGAGCCTAAAATAATGCCCTGTGCACTGTGTAAACATGAGGCTCAAAGGGCTGAATGGATCATGCCTGAATCTGGAAGTGCAGAAGATAGTGACTTTCCCTGCAGTTTAAAGCTTTAAGCCCAGAGGGGAACCACAGGGAGAGTGGCTCCATTTACACTCAAGTAGAGTCAGAAACCAGATGAAAGGAGTGGAAAGATGGAAAGGTGTGTGAGCTCTGTGACCTCTGGTGAATAGAAAAACTCTCTTTAGTTTCCTCCCATGTAAACTGAGGATAATACTAATAGCTCAGAAGGACGGTTAAAAGTGGATGAGGTTATTGAACATCAAAGTCCCTAGTAGGGTAGTAGGCTGTGGCCCTTGTTTTGTAAATATTTGTTAACTCATCTGCATTTATGATATTTTTGCCTTTCTAAGCACTTGTCTATATATGAGCTCACTTGATAACTGCAATATAGTGTTGAGGAACATGGGCCAGAATTGTCATTCCCATTTAATAGGCTGAAAAACTTAGGCTTGAAGCCATAAATGGAGTTACTTAAGGGCACAAAGCTAGTGTTTGCAGATGGAATCAAGTGTTCAGTTCAGTTTTTTTTCTAATTCTACACTTAGTCTCTAAACTATGCTGCTTCATAGCTTCTTTTTGCATATATGTGTGAGACTAAAACAGATGAAAGTGTACTGTGCTCCCAAGATCCTTCTGGAGAAAATCTTAAGACCAATGTGCCAGGAGCTATGTGTCCACCTCTCAGATATCACTTCCATGGGTCAGAATCAGTGGAGAGGTCTGCAGAGCCCATCTGTGCCTACCACAGTTCGATCCCTGCCTATTTGATTCATTGTGTGCTCATTGCTGCGATTTCCCCTCCAGGCGGTTGGCCACTGCAAGAAACAGCAACTGTGGCCATCTCGTTCGTGTCACCAATTAAATGGAATTTATGCTTCAAATTTGGAAACGGATACTGTCTTGCCAAGGCACAGCAGCTATCTGAAACCAAGCAATTGAACTTATTGAGATTCAGTAGACCCTTCTTTGACCACACAGTCCTCATTCCATTCCAATCAGCCTTTATTGACCATGTGCTATGTGCTGAAGATGCAAAGACTGGATATTTTTGCAAAATCACCTCCCTGCTCCTAAATATGCCACACACTGTGCTGATATATGGAAAATGTAAGGAGAAATTGCCGAGGAAGTTCAGAATACAGAGAAAATGATATCCCAGACTAGAAAGCGAGTCCAACGCAAAGTGGGATGCCAGGCCACGGCAGTGCAAGAAAGGTCAGGGTAAGTCAGGAAATGACTGAGATCCTCACCCTCCATCCATGTGTTAATTTCAACAGAAATGCAGCCCACACCATTCTAATGATCTCCCAAATTGTACTACTTCTATTTGTTTTTGAGCACCCGAGAACCTTCCAGATGGGGAAGGTGAGCTGGAGAGAGCTCAGAGATTCTGGAATCCTGTCACCCGTCCTCTCACCATTACATCCCTCACTTGGGCCAGACCCCAGCAATATTGTTTGTTATTTCCTCTCCCTTCCCCAGGTATACTGCCTGAGGCTTTTTAGAACCACCCATCTTAGTCCTTGGCCATATGTTACCATGTGTCTTTTTATTAGAACACTAACTGGTGAAGACAGACCCACTTCTCTTGGGCATCTTCACTCTGCAACAAGATTTACCGTGTTAACTTGACCTGTGGGATGACGAAGAAAGTTAGGGTTCCCACCTCTCTCTCCATCCTCAATGGATGTAGTGCTGTTCCATGCTGCCTGCTTTTGTTACTATCTGCCAGGCTTTAAATAGAATGCTGTGAGAATAACTCCTTTTAAAGGGAACATGAAAGCACTTTGCTCAGCCAGGGCTCAGTACCCATCAAAGATTTGTGTCTGCTCAGTGGGGGCTGTCCTTTCACTAAGTGGCGGTTAAAAGCCTCATTTTTGAAAGTCAGCGGGGAGAAAGAATATAAAGAAGAAATGAGTCTGAAAGCTTTTTTCAGAGACTACATAATTCTAAAATTAAAGGAGTGTTTTCATAAAATTAGGGGAACATAAGGACAAGCAAGGAACTAAGTTGTCCAGAGAAACAGAGCCAGAACCAAGAGGAGATATCTGTTATCTATCTATCATCTATCTTTCTATCTATCATCTATCAATCATCTATATATTTATCTGTCCTCTAGGTTATTATGAGGAATAGGTTTCTGCAATTATGGAGGCTAAGAAGTCACACAATTTGCTGTTTGCAAGCTGGTGATCTAGGAAAACTGTAATTCCAGTCATAATCTGAAGGCCTGAAAATGAATCAAGCTGATGATGTGAATCCCAGCTGAAGGGCAGGGGGAGATGAGACAAGACGTTTCAGCTCAAGCAGTGAAGCAAGAAGAAAAAGGAGTGCACTCCCTCCTCACCTTTTTCTTCTTTCCAGGCTCTGAGTGGACTGGGGGATGCCCACCCACACTGGGGAGGACCATCCACTTCAACGAGTGCACCCATTCAAATGGTGACTCATCGGGAAGCATCCTTCCAGACACATCCAGAAATATTATTTCATCCGGATACCTCATGGCCCAGTTAAGTTGACACATGACATTAACGATCCCAGTAATTATTATAGTTTTTAATACTATCTCTACAGAAAAATAACTTGGTTAAAATCCTTGTTCTTGCTGCTCCTAGCTATGTGACTTTGGATAGGTAGCTTGGCATCTCTAAGCCTCAGTTCTGAAGATGCTAATGCACTACTACATAGGTTTACTGAGTGGACTCATGGGATAAGCCATTTAAATAAGCCAACAGTAAAGCCCAACACATAGTAACTTCAGTTAATACTCCTTGCTCATCATCATTGGCATCACCTCTGTTATTATTTTAATTCATTTCGTGAATATTTGTTTAGCTTTCATTATATATTAGTCACCATGTTTGGTTCCATCAGGATATAAAAATGAATCCAGTGTGGTTCCTGCCCTCAGGGAAGTTCAGATCTTAAAGGGAAGATAAGACACATATAGAAATAACATTAATACAAGATAGAAAGTGAGCACGTGGGAAAAAAACAGATATGCAGTGCAATGAGAGACCAGAGTAGAATAAGTTTAATTTCAGTTGGCAGCAAGATAGGAGGTGGGTATTTCAAGGAAAGTTAGATAGAAAAGAAATGTTCAGTCTGGGTCTTCTTGGATAGATGGGATTTAATGTAGCAAAGAGAAAAAGTTATTCTATGAGAAGAAAACAGCATAATCCCAGTCATGGAAACTCAGTGCAAAATGACAGAAAATCAGATAATTCAGTTTGGATTGAGTATAAGATGTTTAAAGAGGCATGAATAGTGGGACAGAACCAAGAGGCAGATTGGGAACAAATCATAGACATACCATAATCATTTTTAATAATCATATTTTCATCAAAGACTCTCAGGATTTTATATAGACACTCAGAATGCTTGGAGCCAGAGACCCTTGGTGATTGTCCACACCATTCTTTGGTTTCTGGGGAAAGCCATCGCTGAGGCTCCTAGAAGTGCCATCATGGTTGGCCCCTTGCTAATGCTCTGCAGGGAGGATTAACCGCCTGGCTCCGAGGCTCTTATTCAGATGTCTCAGGACCTTTGAGAAGATATTATGCAGTCTGCTTTGCTGAAATACAGAGTAATACTCCAGTTAGTCATCCAATCACCCGATTTCATCATTCTATTCCTCTTTTGTTTGCTTTTCATAGGACTTTACATCTGTGGAGAAAACCAGGTGTTTGCTATTGAAGTTTAGGATAGAAAGTAAAAAAGCGAAGAGAAATCAAGTGTTTTGAGCTCCTGTTATGTGAGAGGTCATTTCTTCTAGGCTTTCTTGTATTAAAGTTTATTTAATTCACATGATTTCTCAAAATGTGAATATACATTACATCCCAATTTTTACAGATGATGAAATCGATGTTCAGAAAGGTGAACTTTCTGACATCCCAAAGTCTTTCAGCTAACAATCAGTGGAGGACAGATTTGCACAACTGCCTGGTTACAAAGTCTTTCCATTTGAAAGTCTATCATTAAGTCCTTTGAGTGGTTATAGTTTTGTGTTTTTCTTTTTTTTTTTCAAAGTATTTAGAGTGGGTTATCTAATTGTGAAAGGACAGCCCTGGTGGGAGGTGGACAATATTTCTTTGTCTTTTTCCAGCCTATGATTCCCAAACAACTTTATTGGGGGCAGTAATTATGTTTGATTTGTTTATCATTACATATTTAGTACCTAGCATGTACCCAGTGAATATTAATTGAATGAATGAATCCTGGTCTCTATCCAGCTCCTGTAGCTGCAGAAAGGCAGTGTGGTATTCCGGAAGTGCATTGACTTTAGGACAATAGTCAGTGGTTGAAGACCTAACTTCATTACTGTTTATCAAGTAACCAAGCAATTTTCAAATTCTCAAAGCCTCGATATCTTGCACCCTAAAATAAAATAGCTAAACCTGTTGTTACCACCCAGAATTGTAGTCTTGTGGGTTAAACGAGGTACTTCCATTCAAGAAATATTTTCCAAGCTCTTTCTTTGTACAGGATCAGGTCCCAAGCATGGACAATGATTACAAATGATTGACCCTGTAAACTTCTATCCTGAAGAAAACTATTTTTATACAAAGAAGAGTCAAGGGGCTGTTATTATACAGAGGACATGATCAGCTTAATATCAAGAAAAATCTCATCCCCAAGACCTGACAGAGTTCCCAACTGGAATTTTTTTTTCTCTCTGTTGAAAAATTGAGCACATTCTTTTTCTCATGACATTTCATCTAAATCAAGTTGTCAGGAAGGTGTAATTTCTTCTAGGTGTGCGTATGAAAATAGATAGGCTGCTTTTTCCTCGGGGTCATTAGCACTTACCTATTTTCTGGATCCCTGGTTTGCTGAAAGCAACAATGGATGACATTCACGACCAGTATGACTGGCTGAACATGCTGCAGCTTTGTCCCTTGGCTTCCCCTAGAATGCTTAGTAACTTTATCCTTGTGTATAGCACATTCTTTCTCCTGCACATGCCCATATTCTTGTTCTTAAGGTTGGGATCTATCTGGAACTCAGTACTAAACATAACCCAGGGATTTTATATATATATATATAACAGAGGTGAAAGTTTCAAAATAAGAAGAGAACATGGAAATCATTTAAGTTAAATCCTTTCATTTTACAGATTAGGAAACCCAGATCCATCCATCCATCCATCCATCCATTTATTTAATCATTAATTCAACCCATATTTAATGAACCCCTACTATATGGCAGGCACTGCAGATAAAATGTTGAAGAAATTCGGGGGTTGAATCAATCCTCAAAACTTTGATAATATTTGATTATCATTATAACAACAACTATTTATTGAGTATCCCATTTAGTTCAGGGGGTGCTTTTTCATGCATTATTTTATTTGATTCTCATAAGTGTATAGAAGATAGGTACTATTAGTGCTTCTGTTTTACACATGGTGACTCTGAAGCTGAGGGGGATTAAGCAACATGCCAAAGATCACATAGTTAGTAGTAGAGTTAGCATTGCATCCCAGCTCTAACTCCAAACCCACACTTTCTACATTATGCAGTGAAGCCTGATGTTCCAGAGAAGTGGAGTGATTGCCCATGAGATCATAGGACAACTTGTTACAAGAGCCAGTGTCTCTTCAATCAAATTACTATGTGTGTAAATGTGAATATGCAAGTTTATGCTTCTATTTTCCTTAATATTGCACTTCTCAACCAACTAAGAATGTGGCATTTTTGGTGCCTGTGCTAAGAAAGTGAGTAATCTTATTTTTCCTTTACACAATCTGTTAAACTATTTAAAGTGTTCCTTTGAGGGTGAGGGAAGTCAGAAGGAGGAAAGTTTAATATATTGAGATGACAATGCAATTTCTAAATATTTCTATAGAGAAATCATGTAGGAGTAGAAAATTCTTTGCGGTCTAATAGAGGGCACATGTGGTGCCATCCTTGAAAAATGATTACCTGAAAATTACAGCCCATCCATATCTGGGCAGTCATAAAGCAAATCATTAACCTATCAACTTACAATCACCTAGGAATGCACAGGATACTTTATCAAAAAAATAAATCATCTTCTCAAACTTGAATGTGCATTTGGATCCCCAAGATTTTATTAAATGCAGATTTTGATTCTGGAGATCTGAGGTAGGTGCTTACAATTCTGCCTTTCCAAGAAGCTACCAAGCAATGCTGGTCCATGGACCCCACTTTGGCAAGTGAGATGGAATATGATTTTCTGTCACAATGCTTAGATGGAGTAGTCAGTGATCTTTCTTAATCTCAGTAAGTTTTTTTTTTAATTGTGTACGTGCTATTCTCAACCGTAGACTTAAAAGGTCTGATCTTGACTGTTAGTTGGATGAATGATCCTTTTCAAGACCATTTGAAAAAGATAGTTGCAAGCAGACCAGCGGTGCATTTCAGGTGGCCTTTCAGAGAGAGGTCCTAGATGATAGCAAAATCATTGCAGGTCCCAAGTACAGAGTGAGAAAATATGAAAATAATCCTATCTGTACCTCACTGCAAAGAAGAAAGAAGATTCCAAGTGACCTTGACAAGCCATTCAAATGACCTTGACTAGCTGTAGGAAAACTCAAAATAAAGAGGTACAAAGTTGTACATTTAAAGCCAGAAAACCAAAATATATAAGATGTGGTAAGACAGGGAAGTATCAAAGGAAAGCCCTGGCCTCAAGTTAGCATCACAAGCTGCAGGCGAATCAGCAAGACGGTGCTACTGTGGGATGGAAACCAAAGTTCTAACCTATTGTAAAGTTTAAAGTAATCTGTCCACAAGAGCCTGCCCTATGTTATTAGGATTTTATATAATGCATTTTAAAGGAGACGCAGAAAAATTGGAGAGGATTTGAAACGTAAAAAACCTCACATATCTTTGGATCAGAAGAATTTCTTTCATCCCTGGAGAGTCCTCAGTTCAGCCCTCTGCTCAGATGGTTTATTCCCCTCCTCTTGTCATATACAACATCACTTGAAACTAAGTTACAGAAAAGCACCTATCCAGCAGGAGCCACTATTAAACTTGTAAAGTGCACACATCTGAACTTCAAATTACATAAACCACTAAGTTTCCTACTCTGATGATGAAAAGAGTTTAAGATGTAATATGCCGAGTCTACCGAAAAATAGAATTGGTATTTGTAGAACTGCCTCATTACAACAGAGACTCACAAAATTGGCCCAATGTCTTCAAAAGAATGAGCCTGGAAGCAGATCTCATTCTATCACCTGACGGATCCTGACATTCATTGAAGGCTTTGGGGCACAAACACATTAGTGAATCTGCCCATTGGACCTCTGGGAATTTACGTGGAAAGCCCAAACTCATGAAGGACCTTCAGGCCTCCTGTAGTACTTCCTGTTTTCAGTTAATTTTGGTCTGGTTCTAGGTAGTTGTTGGGGTTATCCCCTTTGGGCAGTGAATGACCCAGTAGGTAAGAGCATCATGGTTAAGTTGATTTGACTTAACTTTAGGCAGTGCACATTGACTTGTTTTCTGCTCCTTTCTATGCAGTCAGAGGTTCCTCTGGGCTCTGCACTTCCCTCCAGGGATAAAATTAGCGGGATAGTCATGAGAGTAGCATATTCATTTACTACAGAAAAGTCATTCATTCTTCTATCCATTTAGCCAGCCAGCCAGTCATCGGAAGAAAAAAAAAACCTGCTGCATGTTTCTTCTTCAGCAGGAAGAACACATGTTTTTATTCACATGTCTTTAGCGGTTTACTTTCTCCCTTCCTGCTCAGCCAAGAAGGAAGCAGCACTTACCTTCCTAGAGGGAAATACAAACACCCATGGACAGATCTATCCACGGGGACACATAATTGATTTGTTAGGCCCAGGAGTAGGTCTAGAAAACTGACTGAATCACAGGTTCAAATGTTCTCAGTTGCTGGAAGACAGTGGGTATGTGGGGATGGTGGGTAAATAGATAAGTGAACATTTTTATTTGTTTCCAGTGAGTCAGCTACTATGCTAGGAGGTTGTGCTTCATTTAGTATTCTCAGAATCCATGAGAACCTTGGTATTATTCTCTTCATTTTACTGATAAGGACGTTGAGAAGCTATGAATTGCCCAAGATGATAGAATGACAAAACTTACTCATATGGTTTCATTTGCCCCTTCCTCCCTCCCTCCCTTCCTCTCTCCCTCCCTCCCTCCCTCCCTCCCTCCCTCCCTTCCTTCCTTCCTTCCTTCCTTCCTTCCTTCCTTCCTTTCCTTCCTTCCTTCCTTCCTTCCTTCCTTCCTTCCTTCCTTCCTTCCTTCCTTCCTTCCTTCCTTAGACTTACTGAGTTCTAGTATGTGACAGACTCTTTTAATTAGTGTGAATGAAAAGGTAATTAAGACATGTTCCTTGTCCTTTAGGAACTTAAAGCCTAGGCTAAGGAGAAGCATCATTGTACTATGTAAAGTGCTATTGTAGAAGTGTGTACATACTACACCAGGAGTCCAGAGGAGGGGTATTTAATAGTTTCATCTGTGCTAAAGGGAGTCAGGAACAGTTTTATAGAAAGATTGACATTTGTGTTGAATTTTGCAAGATGAGTTGCTGTTTGCAGATTGAAGGTAAACAAGCAGGTGGGATTAAGAGGGATATTTTAGGCAGGGAATTTAATGTTAGAGAGGGGATAGAGGCTTGAAACATGGTTCATTACGGAAATTGCTAGTGATTTCACAAGGCTAAAGATTAGGGTGGAGAGGTGGGCAAAGTCTAGCCAAGGGAGTGTCTTGGGATTACATTGCGGACTTTAGCTTCCAGCACAGTGTTTCTCAAGCTTGAATAATGTATGTTCCACTTTTAAAAGAAAAATAAAAATCCTCAATGTCTGGTTAGTCTCTATTCCCTTCCCCTCATTCATCTCCATCCTTCTCCTCAGGTTGCTCTGTCCAGGTTCCCTTGTCCTCTGGCTACTAGGTGGCTGGGACAATGGGGAGACACTGGCTGGGGGTGGCAGAGGGTGGGGGGAAGAGAGAACAGGTATCTATTGCCCTGTGCCTTCCCTTCTTCAGTGCTGTGTTCTGGAAGTGGTTCTGTTTCCGTAGCAGTAGCTGCTGTCAAGCATCCCCTCTTCCAGCTGCTCTGGCTATTTCTGCTCTCCAGGAGACCTCCCTTTGTCCCTTCAGACACACTGTTGCTAGTCTTGGATCCCTCACTGACCTTTTTTGGTCCCCTTAACCCTGCTCACATCCCTGCATGACGTATTTTCAGGTGAATCCTTGTACTTGTGCCATCTCTTTGCTGCGAGGACCCTGACTGATATACCCACAAACCTTCAATGTTGGCTAAAATATTTTTATTATAATATAGCTTTATATGTACCCACATATTAAGGAATGCAGTCCTTGTAGCTCTAATAAAAAAAATTTTTTTAAGTAAAAGAATCTATAACCAAATACATGGAACTAAAACCCAATAAAATAAAAATTAGCAATATAGTGAATGTGATACAGGACGTTGTTTGCCTAAATTGCAGTTCTGTGTGGATTACTGACACTACACGCAGGCTCTTTGTGACTGTCATGCTTCTATTACTGGGTGCAGTGCGATGACTCAATATATCTCTCTGGTCAAACTACTGGGAAATCTTCATTCATACAATGAACATTGAGGTCATCTGACCTTCATTTTGAAAGAAAGCAGAATTTATGTATTCTGTTGGCCTCTGTTCTTTTCTCATTAGCTTTCAGTATGAAAGAAGTATAACTTGTCATCATCACCACTGTAAACACAAACACAGACACAAGTGCTTTAATTGCTTGGCAGCATTCTGTGATAAGGTGAGCATGCTGGTGACCCAGAAAATGCACGTGTGAGTTTACATTATCAGAAATAAAAACTTGTATTAAAAATACCCCTAATGTTATTGAATTATGCCTGAAGACCTCCCAGGTGTCAGATACCTGGGTTCAAGTGGGGTACCCCTGAAGATCAATACACAGAGGACCCACAGGATCAAATCTGCATGTGGTGTAGAGGTGGGGACACTGGAGATGGGGACTCGGTAGCAAAGCAGCTAGTCCAGGGCTCCTGCTCGTGCCCTCAGCTATAATTTCAAAATGTGATTGAAGGAAAACAGCAAGATTTCATCCTCTCTCCCCACCACCCCACCCCAAATTAATCAGGCCATTCCTTTCATCTCCTTCCTGGGTGAGGAAGACACAGGGAATAATGATGGATCAGGAACTTTGGGACTGACCATTGCGTTGCACTGCAGAATAAGATTGAATTTCTCAAAAATGGGAAATTGCAGACCAAAAAGGTAATAACGAGCAAGGGAGAGAGATTCATCAGGGCAGTAGGAAAGACACTCTACAGTGTTTAGAAAGCCTGTGCCTTTCAAGATTCCTTCATTTCTCTATAACATGGGGGAAGAGGGTGGAACTGAAGGATCTTTAAGAAGTAGCATACACTGTCACCTTGGTCTCCATTAAAAAAAAAAAGGAGATGATGCAGGGTTAGTGTGTAAATCAAGAAGTTCTCCCTAAATTAACCTTTGAATTGGTTCCCAAACAAACAAAAGCTGCTTTGGAATTTCAGTCTTCTCTGCACTGGCTGGGCTTCAGCCCTTCTCCTCCTCGCCTTTTCTAGGCTGTGCTCAAAAGCACTTTCAAGGAGGTGAAGGGTTCAAGCTGGAAGAGATAGCAGGGTGCTCTGAGTCCTGAAAGTAACTCTGTAAGCGGCAAAGCCTCCTTGGGGTCCCCTTGTTGGGGTGGCCCAGGAGGAACGAAACGTCTAGGTGAACCCCCATCTTCTTAACTGCCCACTTGTTCAGGTGACCATATTGGAAAGGAAAACTCACTTTCCTGCTTTCCATTTCCAGAAAGGAGACATGAGCTTCTTGTCCCCATACTAGAGAAATGTAGGATAGATCACCTCCAATCCCGGTTTCCATTCCTTCCCTCCTCACAGGAGAAGTAGCCAACCCAAACATTTAACAGTGAGTCCACCAGGTCATCTTTGCTAGCGGATGGAGTTATGTACTAGGAGGTGGGGACCAGTCCAGCAGCATCCTCTTCCCTGATTGTGGTCTTCTGGGCTTTCATTTCCTATTCCTTCAAGGTAGGCACACCTGGACAAGGTTTAGATATAGGATGTTGCATTTTGACCTTAACAAAAGAGAAAAAGCTGTACTATACATTGTAGTTGACCAAAACCCCTACATTAGGGGATTGTGGAATAATTTCCCAGGTTAATAAGGGTGCTACTCAGTCCTCAGGGTGTTGGTGATCTGTGTATGTCTCCAGGTCTCTGGAGGGAATGTGGCGAAGGATAGGATTGTGAGACTTCAAAGCTCTAACACATGTCAACTTTCTCTCTGCATGGAGCAATCCCCATCCTTCCTTCCCATCTGTCCATCACTGTTGCTACCATACGATATGAGGACACCTCCAAACCCTGCAGTGTCCTCGGTGCATAGGCTGCTGCAGATCTTTCAACCCCCATGCCTCAGCAATCGCTGCTACTCTGCTCTAGCAGGTGCCATGGAGCGCTCTACCAAGAAGAGCTTTGACTGGCTGAGCATTGCTGGCTGTCCACTGCTCCTTCTTCTAAGAAAAAAATAAATCTATTATTGCTGTGCCTGATCTGCTCCCGGATGGAGAGCTAGCAATTACCGTTCACCAGGCGGCCCTAAGCTTCTCCTTTCCTTTAGGGGAAGAATCAACTGGCTGAAGTGTTAAGCTCATTAAATCTACCCCATGTGGTACAGGCATGTTATAGGTCTCTTTCTACCTGCTTTCAGGAGGCACACTTCTCCCCCCGCTGCAGTGCTGAGATAGGATTAACGAGCTCCGTAGCTCTGCACACAGGTGCTTTCTGGGACTCCTGCACATCCTGACTACTGTTGCTGACATGGGCTACACAGTCAGTCTCCCAGTCATGCTCATGGTGCCCTGTGCCTACCAGTAGGAGGGGATTCATTTGTGCTTTTCCAAATTATCGAACCCTCCTGGAGGGAGGGTGACTGAGGTGGTGAATTCAGTTTCCCACATTTCTAACACTATTTTCTTTTAACCTCACCTGGCTCACATATATGCAAATAAGTCCAGAGCATTCTGTAATATCTCTGTGTGCTGTCTGCCAGGAGCAGAGAACCACTCTCAGTTATAATATCCATTCATGTGTTGAATCCCTGACTCTTAAGAACACCGATCTCAAGGGTCTTCATTTATCCCTATTCAGGTTATTTTGTTTATTTGTTTTTCTAAACTTTCTCCTTTCCCTGTCTCTCCAATCACACTACTGAGATAATTATTATTAAAATGATAAATATGGTCCTCCAATTTTTCCCATGTGAAACACATCTCTATGTCTATTTATCATCTATCATTAATCTATTTACCATCTATCTCTACAGAAAGACGCACACACACACACACACACAAAACATCTGGCCAGGTTTCAGAGCTTCTAGTTTATCGTTATAGTGCACATCTGGAAAGTGAGGGCCATATTTATTTCCAACTCTTTGTCTATAAAATGTCAACTCTCCTACCGCTTGAAGGTTGGTAAGACTAAGAACCAATGGTAACAGCTCCCAGGTGTACCACTCCCTGCCCTCCCCCTGCCCTCCGCCCCCCACCCCACCATTGTGTGCCAGGCACTGTACTGATCCCTCTGTATGGCCCTTCTCCTTTCTCTTCATGGCTCTCTGGCAGTTACTGCTGTTGTTTCTATTTTGTAGACAGAACAACAAGGCTTAGAGCAAGTTGCCTGAAGCCAAAGTGTTGCAAAGCATTTGGACAAAGGTTCAGTCCTAGAGATCAGACTCAACGGTCCATTGTGAATCAACTGTAACTCCTTAGGAAGAACCTAGAATTTACTTCATTTTATTTTATTTCTTATTCCTCTAATGGGGAGCTGTAGTCTCTTATTTTTGGTCACTCTAAGTGTAATGGTTGAACCTGAAACTAAAATGTATCTGTGGCGATAGTGTCTCAAGGCAAAAAGAGGAGATTAGGGAAAAAAACAAAACAAAAATAAAAACAAAAGGAAAGCCCTCGAATTTATGTTTGCTTGCATAAAGAGCACTTACTCCAACTGAAATCACAAACATCTGATTTTTTTTCCTTTTACAGATGTAATTGTCACATATGTGCATTATGAATTCATAATGAGGGCCCAGAACAGATGGTGCAGACTTAAAATGACATATGCTGCAAGCCATGCTTGCCCGTAAGGGGGCAGCTGCCACCCTCGCAGACACTTCAGGGGTGGGTTCTGCAGACCGGGCAGGAGTGGGCCTGGATTGCTGGGAGGGGTTGGCAGAGGAGGACTGGGCTGGGTGAGTGGTCACTGGGCATGGGGCCATATTTAGCTGAATCTTGGAGCAGGGTTTCAAGATGGTCCCTGTGCCTCTGACAGCCTCCTCAGTGTCCTGAGAAATACCCTAGTGGCCAGAAGGGTAGGAGCCTGGGGATTTTTCTAGTCATAATTAAGAGTCTTGGAGGAGATGGGCAGGGCCTGTGCTGTGGGGGTCCCACGGGAACTTTCTCCTGTTGCCCCATGTACGGGTTCTCCACTTGGCTCTGTGGGCATGGCCCTTCCGCTCTTCCTTTATACGCAGAGTTAGGTGACATTGGTGATCCAATGTGTTAGTTCATTCTAACAGTGCAGGGAGGAGTCTCACATGTTGCCACACATGTCATGCTACTTAATCCATCCAAGTTTCAAATTATGTGTCATTGTAAGTGTTCTGAATCTCATTTTAGGTGGGAGACACAACTTTTGAATTGCGGTCCATTTGATTACAAAGCCCATGAATTGTCTGATCTAGTCTATTGCTATTGTTAAGTTTTGTTAGATTAAATTTGTAACCCTCTGCTCCAAGAATATGAATGATTTTGGGGGAGACTCTTAGAAGTAAACTCTGGATTTGGACAGGTGATCACTGAATGGGGGCTGCAGGTCTGCAGAGCTAGGGTTCTCTCTGGTCAGAGACCATCCAGATGATAATCCCCAAATCACATCAAGAATCCTGTACATACACTTCAGGATTAGCTGGGTCAGTTCATCCACACCCTCTCCTCTCCTTGGGATGTCCTCTAAGTGGCCACAGTGTGGGTTATGAGAAGTAGAAAAACCTTACCAAGAAAGTCCACTGCAGGAAAAGGAAAAAGCATTATGATTTTTTTTCCATGTTCTTACCCATTATTCAGGTAAGATGTGTGCAGGTTGGTTACAGAAAAGCAAAATGCAGGGAGTGGGCTGTAACTACAAAGGCAACATACATGGGCTTCCTTTAAAACTGAAGGTCCTTATGCAGGTGGAAATTTGAAAATGTCAGATAACTAGGTGTGTACTGTTTCTCCCCACTGCTGGTCCTGAGTGCTCTCAAAGAAGAAGGGCAATCGTGAATTATGTGTGCTTGCCGTCGAGGCTGTATTCATTGATAAACTGTAGGACTTTTATTTTTGTAAGATGTGCCTCACCAAGTTCAGATTTTTAGGCTCTATTGTACCAATGAGAAGGAAATCAGCACTTTATCCCCGTTATTTTCATAGGCTACTGGAAGAGTTTCTAACAACATAAATTTCTCTGGAAAGAGGCCACTATTTCACATCAAGCATGCATAGCAGTGTGGCCCTGCCTAAGAGGCAGGGGACTGGGCGTCAGGATCAGCAGGTCCTAGTGCTGTCATCCCACCTGTGCCACCTCAGACAAGTCACTGCCACTTGAGTTTCTTTCTTTGCCTGTAAAGCGTGGTGAAATCTGTTCTTACTACAGAGAAATGTTGCAAGATCAAATGAGAGAACATGGTCAAAAGCCTTTTGTAAATTTTAAAGTGCTTTACGCATACCTCTGGTTTCCAGAATATCACATTAATGGAGGGTTTTGAAACTTCAGTACTGTTGATATTTTGAGCCAAATAATTCTGTTTGGGAAAAGAGGTCTGTCGTGTGCATAGGAGGACTTTGAACAGTGCCCCAGCCTCACCTATTGAATGTAAGTAGCGCCCTTCCCCTTTTGTACCCTCCCCCCCACAGCTGGGACAACCAAACATGTCTCCAGACATTGCCAAATGTTCCCTGGGGCAAATTCCCACCCCCTGCAGGTGTGCAGATTAAGGGTTCAGTGCGACCTTGGGTAGACTGCTTAAACTCCCAGAGCCTTGGTCTCCTTTTCTATAGACTGGGGATAATAATAATCACACCTGCCTCAGAGGCATTATTTAATTTTCATCATGGGGAATTAAGTGAGATAATGCACTTAATGCCGTAAACAGAGTGTGTGGTACACATGGTAAATGATCAGTCGTCATTTGCTATGACTTGAAGAGTATGGGTTTTATGCTGCTTTTGAATGGGAAGATGATTCAGCTGAGCCTCCGTCTGGAAAATATACACACTAAGCATCTAGTTAAGAAGTGGTGATGGATTTTCTTCAATCCATCCATGGGCACATGACCAGCAATGGTCACTGTCTTCTGGTGTCCTGGATCAAGCTCTCTCTTTTTTGAGTATTGTCTTCCTTCCTTGTCTCTGTCCTTTTGCTGAGCTATTCCAATCATCCCAACCCGCTGCTAGAGATTTGCTGCTTTCTCCTCATCCTCCAGACCTGTTTCCAAGACAGGATTTGATCAGTTCATTCAGGTCAGAGCAGGGATGTCACTACACAGAAGAATATGTACTCTTGACAATATGCCTTTGCAACTTTTCAAAGGGCTTTAAGTCAAAGAATTTACTGTAAGCATTAATAGGCCAGTGAACTATGTATTTCATTAGCAAAATAGCCCTAGGGGATCTTTCTGTGTGTCCTACTCATCGTGTTGGTCCTGAGAGTCTTCTGTGGTTGGGTAAAGAAGCCATTCTAAATGGTGCACCTATGAGGTGTGCTCAATACTCTGGTACCGGCATTACTGGGTGTAGGGGGGAAAGCTCTTTGTTGCTAGTTAAATTTTGGGAGCCAAAGGTTACCCTTCTATTCTCCTAACTTTGGGACCATCTGAATGATAGATATAGAGGACAGAGTTGAAGTTCAAAACCTTCATCTGTTCAAAGATGAAATAGTTTGGAAACAGCTTTAGATTTACTGCTGAGGGCATTTGTTAAAACTTTGCTTCAGAACCAGACTGACTTAATGTCCCTCACTCCTATCTTTGCTCCACCTGCCCCTACAGGTGCATGGAAAAGAGCAGATTCAGGGAGGGGAGGGTTGGAGGCCAAATGCATTTCTCTAGAGTGAGACCCTCTATATAGAAACACTAGCCAGGGAAGTTGATGTGGCCTCAGTGCTGCAGTGTGTCCTGGTGACCTTGGCCTCTCACCCTCATATATCCTATATACTGTGTACACTGACTCTACACAAGCATTTTCCAAACATTCTCCTATGGATAATTGTCATGTCAGGAAAATAATAAAGATCAGGTGGGGAATACTAAATACTATGTTGATGTAAGTTTGGGAATCTCTGTATTTTCTTCTTGTAGTCTTTTTCAGAGATATTGGTGTATAAAGCCACAGAGTTCCCCACACTGATGTGTCTTTTTCCTGGAAATCAGTTACATCTTGGTAAATGCCCTCTTCAGCTAAAGGTGGAAGAGGGGTTTTTATTATTCTTTAAGTTAGCAAACCATTCAAAGAGAATTGGAACTCTGCTAATGTAAAGAAAGTCATGCAATATTAGGCAAACTGCTCCCATTTGGCATTAGGGAAAGACTGAGACCCACAGCTTTTGGTATAATATTCTGTTACATCAAAAAGGTATTTACATAGGCATGTGCATTGTGGAAACTTGCCTATAGCTTTGAACCAAATATGTACATAATGTATGTATGTACACACACACACACACACACACACACACATACACACACACGGTTTCTTAATGATGAATGGGTCACTTTTATTTTCTGCTGGCTTTTTTTTACCTGATGTCTCATGTGAATTTCAATTTTTCCCTTCTTTAACTTGGAACATTTTTACTAATCTGATGAAGATCCATATGATCTCAGTCTATGGAAGCAGATCAATGGAGTAGTCTATATGACTGTTGGAAAAGGAACCACCTTTTGAGTTAATATTGACTATAGCTTCTTTGCAAAGAATTGCATTTTATACTGTGCTAATAGGAGACCCAGTGCCCTCATCTTCATTCTAAACTGGAGTAGACTATTAAGATAACTGTCTCTGAGAATACCTGGGAATTGCTCAGAGGGGCTCAGGGTAGGCCAGGAGGGAATTGAACCCTGGTGAACTTTCTAAGAGCCCTGAGGTTATCGTAGCTTCCTTGTGACAATTGCCTGAAGTCAGAGACCAGCATCCTTCATAACTGATTTTTCTCCAGTCGCAAAACTTTCCTGTTCTTGTATGAAGTTCTTCCCCCATGAAACTTGTGTGTGTGTTTAGCTGGAAATGGAAGAGAATGGGAGAGGTGATGATCTAGAAAAAGATGACTACATATTCTGGTTGTCCTTCCAAGCATCATTTAAATGCTTTTCCTTATTATAGTGCTTGTACTTGAGGACAGTGTCACACTTCCGCAGCAGTGTAGTTACAGTTGCGATGGCACTTCCATTATAAACCCCTGTTTTCAGGTGCTCATGACAGCCTTGGGGGAAAATCACTCTGGGCTGAAATTTCTCATATCCGATCTCACCTCTGAGGTGAAATTCTTGTTTTAAAGTCTGGCAGAAAGCTCTGTATCTGTGACTGGGTAAGGCCTCTCATGTGCCGGACTCATGGGAGTGGGAGTAGGGCTCGGGGTAAAGATTTCATAGGAGTGAGATCTTGGAAATTCAGGGTCCTCATCTGTGTTATACTGGGAATCGAGACCCCCATGATCACTTTGTGGACCCTGCCCTGGAGTGCTAAGGTGGTTTCTCTGATTCCTGGGTGTTGAAGAGCATTTGTTAATTCTAGAAGCAGGTGAGTGAATAGGCACCCTATGTCAAAGGAGACACCAGTCTCCTGGGGATAGCTGGGCCTCTCTATCCCTGTCCTCTCTCCTGCTTTGCTCATCCAGCTTCCTCAACCTGAAATTCCTTCCCGTCCTATTCTACCGGAGCCCAATTTGTCGATAAAATCTAATTCATGTGCCACTTTCTCTGTGAAGCCCTTCAGCTTGTCATCTTGTTATCCAATGTAATGTATACATTTCCTAGATGAACTTCCACCCCACTTCCACTGGGAAATAGGATACTAACAGCAGGCAGGAGTCTGCCTTCGGGGCCAGACCAGCTGAAACTGGTGGGATCCAAGAGGGCGGCTCCCTTGACCTCAAAAGAACCTCTCACTTCCTCATCATGCCCTTTCCATAGTAAAGGACACTCTCACCAGGGCCATGACAGCTGCCAATCACCATGACGAGGAGAAGAAGCCATAAGAGGATGAAAGAAAGGAGTTCTTTCTTCGAAAAGTGTTCTGCCCATCTCAGTAAAAATCATCAATTTTCCTCCCCTTGCCTTTCATGCCAAATCCCTTCCTGAAATCTGCCCTGTATCTAAGACTTCCCAACTCTCAGATGCACCTCTCCATTCTCTGGCCATTGAATAAAGCCTGCACTGCTTGGCACTGACTTTCAGTTTCCTATATTGGCTTTGCATCACCGAACAGGCAAAGTCCCCATCTTTTGGGGACCGATTTGTCTGTAACAATCTCAGTCAAACCCCTTCTTTCTCCATATTCTTACAGCGTGTTATCTGTACCACTAGTGTAGCCTTATTTTAGCCCACCCTGTTAACTTGCTCATGTCTTCTGCTCATGCCCTTCCCTTGCATTAGCTTCCCGAGGGTAAGCACTCTTGAACTTTTGCAAGCATTGCAATACCTTGTGTGTGTTGGGTACTCAATTGATGTTTGTTAGATCAATTCATTATCACCACTCACTGCCCATCAGCCATACTCTAGCACTCTTCAAAATGATAGTATCCTTGGAGATTTTGAACAAAGAATATCTAAGTGGGTATGATTCTTGCCCTCTGCAAACATGTGATTTGGGACGTATGGCAAGAAGGCAGACAAGTGAAAAACCGAGTATTTAAAATGTAAAGCTAGCAGACTAGAGTAGGACCTGTTGGTAAAGTTCCAGCATGAGACTTGTCCTGGGCAGTGCCTGTGAGCAAGGTGCAGCGGGTGGGTGATGAGTCTGTGGCTGGGGAAGATACCTGTGGGCAGGTATGCCCTGGATCCCTCTGCTTTGCAAAGGTCATGGAAAGCTTTTTAAAAAAGCTATCAGTAGAGGTTAATCCCAACTGTTTTCTAGGATGGTTTTTAAATTATTCTGGAAATAAATGAACTTGCTGCTTGACCTGTGGCATAAGTTAGTCTTTTTAGCAACAATTTGCCTCAGAACGGCACACATTCTTCTTTAAGATGGACCCAGACTATACCCCCATTCATGCAAGATTCCTGATAATGGAAGATAATTCTAAAGACAAAGTGTGTTTAAAAGTGAGGTTTAAAATCTCTTCCCTCCCCCATTCCAGCATCTCTGTTACTAATGTCTCCCCACCAATTGATTGCAAATGTTCTTTGTCTTTTCTTGTGTCTCTGTGGTATTGAATTTCAAGTTGGTTCAGCTGAGGAGATCCAGCCTGACGGGGAGGATGTGGAAAAATGATCAGAGCCAGTAGTTGCTCCTTAATTCTGTCTGTGGCGTTGCTCCCCAGAATGACACCAGGAGCCAGCACACAGACGAGCCCGTCGTCAGTTTCTATCTCTGTGCAATTACGGCGTTTGTTACCCTGTTACTGAACAAGCTATCTCTTTGGATAGAGTGCTCCTCTGGTCAATTTTCAAATGGATTTGGATGTTGGAAGATCTTCTCAGCTACTGTGATTAAATCCAACTAGGATTTAAAAGCAGGCATTCTGAACATTAGGATAATTAACTAAAGCTTATCCCACTTTATCCCAAATCCCCGTTGACCTATTTTAGGTATAATATTTCAAGATTTATGATCCAAAGGTGGAAACAGAGTCAGCCAGCAGCAGCTTGCCACCTTCCCATTCCTTGCTTCCCCACCCCCTATTTTCTCCTTTAGTGCCTAACCATCCCACCTGGAAGTTAAACTGAGGTCAATGCTCTTTTTTTAGAAGGCGGGCCAGATGTCAACTTGGCACTAGGAC
The DNA here is from genome assembly GCA_032199065.1 of Smutsia gigantea. NCBI lineage: Eukaryota > Metazoa > Chordata > Mammalia > Pholidota > Manidae > Smutsia > Smutsia gigantea. Next base: position 32,565 of record JAVSCE010004492.1, read on the forward strand.
TCTGGTATAGAGAGCACTGAGACCAGGGAATCGGGGGCTTGGGTTCATGGTAAAGGCACTGAATGCTCCCGTCCTCATGACCTTGAAAACATCTGGTGTGCACACTCCACACAGTATGAGAAAACATCCTGTTCTCCAGTGGTGCTAACCATTACTACACTGAAAGCTCCCTCTTTCCTTTCTCTCCCCTTCTCCACATCTTTCTCTTTCACACACACACACACTGACACACATGTGCAGAGTAAAGAGAGGAGGACGAAAAGAAGTAAATGAATTCAGCAAGAATGTCTGAAAACTCAGGTAAAACAAAGCCCTTCCACTGTGCTTTCTTCTACTATTTTAGCCTTAACTCCAGAAGGGGAGGGGGGAAAGAAAAAAAAGAAAAAAAACCAAGCAATGACTGATGTAATTATACAATCATGAAATAGGGTGAAATGGCTTTTAAATGGGCATAGACTTGCTCTTCACATGGATGTTTTGCCATTGCACGGAAAGCACACCTTCTTTTCCTTCCTTTCCCCTTTTTGACCTCTGCCGTTATCTCTAGATTTATCAGCAATACTAGATGGCTTTTTCACATCAGTAGGCACCATCCAAAATATAACAATCAGAAAGAATCAGCAAAAATAAATCAATGTCCACAAGCAACCGACCAATTTTGGCAAGTACAATTTATTCATAAAAGCTACAGTTCACTGGGGATTCTCTCGTCTTGAATCCACAATGCCCTTGATTCAGACGCCAGTGTGGTGAGCGCCAGGTGGCGGCCAAGATGGGAAGACATACATTGTTCCACTTGGGTTGTTTTGTTACCCGAACGTCTCTTGTTTCCCTCTCTTTAATCTCAGAGGTGCACTTTATTCTAAGAATTCTATAGCACGGTTATCCTAACTAATTGAAGATAGAAATTAGGGTTGAGCCGGTCTTGTTTTTCTGGGGTGGAGGGAGGCAAGGAGGAGAGTTATAAAGAAGCAGGAGTCCTGGTCCTGTCGATGGGCTCACTGCTCTGAGAATCGCCACTGCCGCCTTCTGATCATGCGCGTCATTGCCCCTCAGAGGTCATAATCATGCACTGGCAGAGGCCATCTTAGCAGAAAGACTTTCATATTTCAGCTCTATATTCTGTCTAGGATTAATTGCATATTTTTCCCAAAGGGACTCTGTTTCCTAGCCGACATTACAGATATTTTGTCTCAGTTCCTTTCTTATTTTCCAGCTTACATTCACATTCATAAGAATTTTTCTTCCTTTTTTAATGAGAGCCTGCTTATGTCTGGGTGTAAGGGGGAAGCTAAATAGTTTGCTTTCCAATGTGGGACATGCGAAAGGTGAAGAGGAAGAAAGGGAGAGGAGAAAGGCAGAGAGAGGTTATAGACCATGGCTATGGGCAGGGAAGAGGATGGAAAGAAAATACACACTGAAAGCACTCTTTCACCAGCAAACAAGGGCTCCTGGACCTGAAAATACAGAGTAAATAATTGCACTGACAATAATTAATTAACAATAATAGTTTGCCCTCTTGGCCCAGCTTTCATCTGGCAATCTCAGAGCACTTCACAAACCACACTTGATTAAGGCTCTGGGCCCCTGTGGAAGGTAAGCAGGTATTAATAGCACCCTTTTTCTGGCATGGAAACAAAGACATGGTGGAGTTCATGGAGGCTCCAGGAGGTTGCTACTCTGAAACTGCTGCTCAGTGGGGAAGAAAGGAGACTTCAGTCAGGCTCCTGGGGTCCAGGTTTGTGTCACCCGAAGCCACAGGCAGTGACCTGCCCGGGTGGCCAGTGTGTACCATTGGTAATCTGTCACCAACCCGACACATGCCAGCTGTGCATGTAGTTCGCTCATCTCGTTCTCACCTAGGCTGGTGAGTGGGTTTGCAGCCTGTTATCTGGTCAGAGCACAGAAAATCTCAGCTTCCTGCTCCCAAAGCAAGCTGGGAGGTGAACTCTTCTGCACAGATAGCATTTAATTTGTGATGGCTTAATGAGGTGAGTCACTTTGCTCTTTACTGAAGTATTCTCCTGGACACAGGTTCGCCAGGCTTACTTTTTGCTGTGCCTTGTCACAGGACTGATGGAGAGGCATCTGGGAGAAGCAGAAGAGAGATGCGAGTGTCTGTCTGGGTGGCTCTGCCATTGCCCTTCCCTGCTCAGACTTCTGTTGGGCCTCGGCTGGCAGCTGCTGCTCTGCTTTCTCCCAGGCCGCCTAGATGGACGGAGGAAAGATTAGCTCTCCCTGCATCTCGTGCCAGGCCTGCCTGGTGGATTAGGCTGGCAGAGAGACCCGAACAGCTTCATCTTTGGGAGCAGGAAGATCTTTCTCAAGGTCACTCTGCAACATACGTATGTTTCTGAGTTGCTCTGGGAAGCTGTCTCCCAGGTACACTCAGATCCTGGGCTCTGACATAAAAGAGTGATCCCCAAACTTCTCTAGTATTGATTGGCATTGTTTTTTATGTCAAACGTTTTTCAGCACCTACCCCTTACTGTTTTCCCTGTAATAAAATTTTAAGTGATTATGAATCCTTTTAATACTTATTTTGTAGGGTAAGGCATAATGCCAAACAGCTATGATAAATTCAGTGATGATCTTATAGATAACGCATTTTATTTATGACAATACAAAATACACTTGAAAATAAAATAACTGCGGATGTATTTGCAAAGCACTGATTTTTTTTTTAGATGACAGGCAGCATTTCATTCAGGCTCACATCTGAAACCACTTGCAATAACCCCACATCCTTCAAGGACCTTTGGCACATAGGTTGGAAACTTTTGTTTTACAATATGAGACATTTTTATAAAAATTAGGGTGACTGAGCCTGTGAGAATTTCCACAAATAGGCCAAACACGTTCCTGGATGCTTGGCCCATTTGGTTGAATTTCTACCACCAGAAGTGAACTGGCCTTTTCTTTTAGAGAAGCATAAAAAGTGGAATCCCATGGGCTCATCTGGGAAAATGCCTTGAACTCCCAGGAACACATCTCCCATAGGTATCATTACTCTTGGATTTCTTTTGTGTGTCTTTTTTTTTTTTCTTTTCCAAGGACATCAACATATTTTGCTACAAATGACCACAACAAAGATCTCAAGAGCTATGCCAGACAGGCCCATGGTGGATCTCCAGTGTATCAGAGGAGGCTCTGTTTTCTTTATTTGAACTTGAATTCTTCTTCCCATGTACTGTCAAGGTTTAGGGGGCCAACAAAAAGGGCCAAGGAGACTCAGGGCTCAGAGAAATTGTTGAAAAGAGAACAGATTGTTGCACAGACCATGCATAGCTTGATGCTGCTCATGGTGAGCATTTATTGTTCTCCTGCTATGTCAATATATTTAGAGATTCAATCACAAGGTATTTGAAAAATACATATATCACTGCTACTGTTGCTGTCTATTTTCTGCACAACAATTGTGAAGGGTAGTTACCTGTATTCTCACTGTTGAGAAAACACAAGTGTATGACTTGCTCAAGGTCACAAGGCTGGTGAATGGCAGGGCTGGAGCGAAACGTAGGTTCAGCTCAAGAGGAGAAGCTCAGGTCGTGGCTCAGTATGTCTGTTAAGAGGCTCACTTGTTCCAAAGAGTAATTTGAAAAACAACTTGCTCTACAACTGTGAGGGCGTCAGAATCTGCTGTCACTCAGTGTAGAGGGCTGGCTGCCCTATGTGCAGTGGGGACAGGAACCCACTGGAGGTTTTCTGGTACAAGGCAAGGAGTGCTGCCTTGTGGAGAGTTTCACAGAGATGGTGCTGCATGGTGAAATCAGAGATGCTTGTTTGGGCTTTAAAGGAAAATTCTGTGAATCCAGAGGCAAAAGTTTTCAGTCTCATATATACCAGTGGTTGACTTTTTGCAAGATGCTCAACTTCTCCAAACCTCAGTTTTCTTTTCTGTAGATAGATGATTCATGCAGTCATGAGATAAATGTTTGAGTCTCAACCTTGAACTAGCCACAGTGTTAGGTGCTTGTTATCTACACTTCAGGCACTCAATCCAGTTGCAGATGAATGTTAAAAAGGTAGTAATAATTCAGTGTAGTAAGTGGAATAATAGAGACCTGAAAAACTTATATAGATGCTTAGGGGAATCAAGGAAGACTTCACAGAAGAGGTGACGTTTGAACAAGGACTTGAAAACCTACAAATTGACCAGAGGGGAATTCAATTCAGTTTCATGTATGTGTGTGTATGTTTCTACTATGTACTAGTTATAGTGCTAGCTTGGGTATATGAATGTGAATAAGACATATATTCTGTTCCTAAGGTGCTTAATCTGATTAGGGAGGGATGTCTATACAACATGGAACATTAAAAACTGCAATTAATATGCACAGGAAGACCTCCACTTCAATCTGGGGCAGGGGGAGAATTTCAAGCAGAGAGAACAGGCTGTGGGCAGGTGACAGGAGATGGAGAGGCACTGTATGCCTCAGTACAGTGTCCACGGGTGGTTGTAGGGCTGGAGAATGATATAAGGGCAGGTAGGAAAGGCTCATGCATGCCTAGTTAAAGTAGTTAAAGGTTGGATTTTAACCTGAGGCAATGAGAACAGACAAAATCAGGGGAACAGACAAAATGAGAGCTTTTTTTTGAGGGGGAGAGATTTCCTCTGAAACTGGAAACGATAGCGTTGTGGAGAGAGTCTGAGGAGTGGGACATCCGTACAGGACATTCTTACCTGAGGGCAGCTGGTGGGTTGGGAGAGTTAAGAAGAGCTGATCTAGGAAATGGCTCTGAATTAGAAGTGACAATGCATGCATTGATGAGGTTTGGAGGTAAAAGGACTCAGGGGTAAGGCAGAGTACGAGTGGGATCTAGTTTTCCAAGGATCAACACTACCGCTAGAAGAGGAGGTGTGACAGAGAGATCATGAGTCTGCACCTCGATGCCTTCACAAGGCACAGTTAGATATTCAGCTGGAGGTGTCCATGCAGTCAGGTTGGGATTCATGACCAGACCCCAGGAGAGAGGCAGGAGCCAGAGGCTTCAACATGGTAATCAGAAGGATACGTGTGAACCTGCAGTGTTGGGAATGACAAGGATGGAGGGCCAAGGCTGACCTCCGAGGGAAGGGAACATTTGTGGGTCACACAGGAGCAGATTAGCTTCTGGGGAGATTGAAAGGGAAAACCAGAGGGCTGTGAGGAAGATCAAGAGCAAGGAAGATCCTGGAGGTGGTGAGAGGATGGTCAGTGACAAGGCAGCCTGTGGTGCAGAGCAGGAGGGAGATGGACGTGAATCCCTGGGTTGACGATTAGTCTGCTGGTGGACTCACAAAGGACCCACCCTGACTTGTATACATGATGAGGCTGCTCTGCGGGCTGATGAGACCGTGCATGTGAAAGCAGTAGGCTGGGAAATGCTAGACACATGTCAGATGTGTTCTCTGCCTGCATCCCTTCTCCTCTCCCTTCTCTACCCCTCACAAGCTCCCAAACACTATTTTTAGCTGCCAACCCCTTCCTGAAAAGTCACCTACATTGCTTATCAACACCCCCCCCCTCCTATGATGCTGCTCTTCTTCACTTTGTTCATGCTGTTCCCTCTGCCAAGAAAACCTTGCCAACCCCTTTTTGTGCCTTATTAGCTTCTCCATATCCTTTGAAACTCATTTTAAACACCTTCTCCTCGAGGAAGCCTTCCCTGATTCATAGCAGTGAAAATCACTTCCCAGCCCCCTCCCACCGTGTACCCAAGGCTGGGTAAGATGCTCTTCCTGTGGTTTTCTCTAACACCCTGGGCATCTCTGTATCATGCATCCACGTCTGCCATCCATTATGTATTTAAACATGTCCATTTAATGTCCATTGGCTGTGTTCTCTTTATGAGTAGGAGCCATGTCATACGCTCTTAAAATTCCCATATGGTAACTCAATGCCTGGTACTTAATAGATCCTCAATAAAAAGTTATTGAATATGAATGAGCAAATAAGATGCAGGCACCAAGTGTCATTCCCCTTTTCCTAGAGATCAGAGCACTCAACCTCTGTATCACAGCCTTTGACCGCTCACCGAAGAAGCAAGGCAGTTGGCCGGAAGCTGTGACCAGAGCAACTGACAGCACTAATTAAAGCATCCAGCCCACGTGTATGCAAATCCAGAAACAGCATGTCAAGGAAGATAACTCCTGATCCCAACTCATCCCCAGAGCTTTTCCTGAGCCCAGCTGTTTAGAAGCAATCTGCAGCATGGCCACTTGATAAAATTATTTCTGTTTGGTAAGTGTGGGTGGGAATGCAGTGTGTGAAAACAGGACAGCAGGGGCAGGAACTGATGGGAAGTCAAATTGCAGAGGCTTCAGGAATGAGAACACAGGGAAAAAAATCCCAAGGGACCTCATTAAGGTTGGGGTTAGAGAACATGAACAAGGGAAGAAATATCTGATTGTTATACATCCCTTAGACTACCTGGCTTTAATGTTCAATGCAACATAGAGCCACAGACACAAATTCAGAGGCACAAACCTTAGACAAATTATCTCAGCAGCCTTTGGCCTCTGAGAGCTGGTGCTTAACTCCTTCCAGTCACCAGGGTCAACACAGAGCAAGACTGTACATTTATTTGGCACAGAGAGTTGTCTTCTAAGAATCTGAAATGCTGCCTTAAAGGGAACATGGTGTTTGAGAAATGAGGAACTGATTTGGTTTCTCTCCCCAGCTCTATCACAAACTAGCTGTGTGATCCCATGTAAATCGCTTGGCTTCTCTGAGCCTGTGCCTCCTCATTCTTCCACTAGGGGTTTCAGACTAACACCCCTCTGGAGTTCCTTCTTACACTGTGACTAACTAAAAAATATTACTCTCCTGATTTGGTAGATGAGGATACGTGCTCAGTCTAAGTTCATTCAGAGAGAGTGCATCAGATGTTGGCATCTCTCCAGGGCCACCATCTCCCAGGCTACCCGTTTGGACCACTCTTCTCTTTAGGCTCAGCTCCAGTTTTGTCAGGGCTACACGTCCCCAGGATGTTGCTGATTCAGCTGGATCTCTCTTATCTTTCTTCCCCTGGCCTTTGAAGAATGCCCCACTTCTTGGTCTGGTATTGGCCATGTTGCTTGTCAAGTGGGAGTTTCTAGTCCTCACATGGAATATGCACAGAGAAGAGAAAAAGAAAAATGAAAATCCAGTCCATTTATGCAGTGGCCCCTCACGGAACTCACACAGCTCTGTGCAGCTGCCCACACACTGGGCCAGGACTGCCATCCCCAAAGTGCCTCCTGGAAGTGCCCGCAATAGTATTCGATCACAGTGTCAGACCTGGAAGAGATCGCCTCTCCACACAGGGTTCTGTGCTGCTGTCTTCAGGTGGACTCAGCCAACAGGGATGCCACACTTGCTCTGTATGCTGTTGGCTGGGGTGGCTCTCTATCCTTCCTAGCTACCTTGGGGTTGGCCAGAGTTTTCAGGGAGCTGGGAAGAACTGAGATCCCTCTTGCTCTTAGAGGGACAGAGCACTGAATTGGTACCTCCCTACGCAGGGCCTTAATTTCACTCCTGCTTCCTTCCAGATTCTCAACTGCTATCACTCTAACAGTTCAGCCTTCATTATCCATGTCAGCAGGGACCAGTAAATAATGGGAAACTACAGATTTTATTCAATGGCCTCTATTCACTTCAATGTTTATTAAACACCTACTATGTGCAGTCCTTCTGCTAGATGCCAGGAATACAAACATGAATAAGCCACAAATTCTGGGACTCAGAGTTCTGAATCTAGTAGGAGCTAGAGTCAAATAAAGAGAGAATTTGTAATCAGAGATAGGGAGTAGTGGGCCGCTGTTGGAGCAGAGGAAGATAATGGCCAGCTCTTCTTGGGGAAACTGGGCGAGTTTTTTCCAGAGGAATATTTTAGAAATGGCAGGTGGGCAAGGTTGCCAGAAGGAGGAGAGGATTGCCCTAACAAAGCCTGAACAGATGTAAAGAGCAATACATGAAGGCTGGAGAGAGGCTCGTGAGGCTGCTGCATGGAGTGGGGGGCAGAGGTGTGGGAGACAGGGCCGCACAATGTTTGTCAGGACTGTCTCCATAGGTGGGTTTTCCCTGTGAGGTGACAGCAGGAAGGGAAAAGATCAGGTGGCTGAGACCTTCTGTGCCTGCACTGAGCTGGGCATTCTGCAGACATCTCGTCTGACCTCCCAGAGGTCAAATGTATGCCCAGGGCTCAGATCCTCTGCCACCACTCCTATGCTGCACACTCTCAGACAAACTGCTAAACGGGACCAAGCTTTTACAAACCATAGTAAAAGAGGCACAATAATATCATCCTGGCAGGTAAAAAAGGTTAAACACAGGCTCATGGAAGACTTCTGTTTCTGTTGATGTGGAGATGCCTCTGGCTGGAAAAATGGGGCCTGGGAATGTATGGGTTCTGACCAACTGACTCCTGTCCTTGGAGGTCCATTTGGTGAGAGGCAGGTGGAGACAGAAGCTGAGGAGAGCAAAGACTGTACTTTCCTCAACACTCGAAAATAACACGTAAGTGACATAACATTACTGTGGTGCAGCACGAGATGCCCCAGCAGACTGAACTGGAGGCGAGGTTCCCAGGCTCAAACGCTCCCGACCTCAGGGGCGTGAGGGCTGGTCAGGGGGAGACCAGCCAGTGCAGCGAGAGGGACAGTTAACTTACTGGTTAAATATTTTTCCAGACATCATATCGTTGGAAATCATATAACAAAACCACATTAGAAAATAATCATAATCATAATCATAACTAAATACAAGTAAATAATAAAAATAAAAATAAATTAAAAATAAACGACAAATAATCAAATACAAATAAATAGTAGAAAAATTAAAAAATAATTTCTACCATTTGCTGAGCTTCAACACGACCCAAGACTATATTAAAGCAAATTTTACTATGTGAAATGTAGTATTTATTTTTTATTTTGTATAGGTTATTTGCTTTCATCCTCACAAAAATCATATGATGTAGGTATTATTGATCCCCATGTTACCGATGAGAAAACTTAGCCTCAAATGATTAAATATAAGGTTTAGGGTCATTCAGATCAAAAGGTACAAAGGTAAGGATTCAGGTTTCCCAGGCTTGTGTTCCTGGGAGGAGAGACCCAGAAGGCAAGGATTTACTCCAAAGATGTGCCCAGGCCTCAGTTTACCTCTACAAGGAGAGAATCTGGTCTTGTGAATCCTTGCAGGGGGAGGAAAGGGCACTCAGTCCATAATCAGGCATGGGAACAGCAGAAGAGCCTCGTGGGGAGGAGATAACTCAATAAACAGCTACAGGGTGAAGTAACTCAGCAAAAAAATAATGAAGCCTCTTTTCTGAGGCTACTGTGGGAAGCCCTGCTCTGCTGACCTCTCTGATGAGTGCTTGCTGATAACTATGTATTACCGCTCAGAATCACAGCCAGTAATTACTAGACAGGAATTTAGTCTGAAAGGTGAGATGAGAGAGATTGGAGCTGGCATGTTTCGGTTCCCTCTCCCCGGGCTAATGTCTGTGGACAGAGGAGAGTGGATCCATTTGGATCAAGAGGATGCGGTGCATTTTGGGATTCTAGATGCCCTATGCCCCTGATTATAGAAAAATTTCAAACAACTCCATCCAGTACTGAAAACGACATACTGAATATGCTTTTACAAAATGACCAAAGCAGGATATTAGAAAATTTCCATCTAATTTCTCTGCTGCCCTATTTGAACAGAGCTACTCCAAGGACCCCGGTCCTAGAACGGCACCTCACTCTGTTGCAGCCCCGTGAGGAGATGTAACCCCTCCTTAGATACCTGATGGGTAGTATTCATTTTAACTTGTGCTTCTATCTCTCAGTGTGTCTCTTATTGCCTGAACCTTGCTGTGATTTGTTTCAAGGCTACTGTTATTTTGGGTTTGTGAAGTCATTTCTTAAGTGAGGAATTGTGGTCAGACAGTGAGAGCCCACATTTAGGAGCTCCAGCATCTCTCCTGGCAAATGAGCCGTGCAAAGCTACATCCAGTCTCCCTACTTTGCTTTCCAGGAGGCAAGTGAACTGATTTCCAGTGAAGGATAGGACAGGATAGCATGAGGCCTTTGTGCTGGGCTGTAGGGTTGACGTAGCAGAGTCTCTGAATAGGTACGTCCAGACCCGTCAAGGCTCCTACCAGGTGGCTGTGGGGCCCTCTGGAGACAAAGGCCCAAAATCTGGGGGTGGAGGCATGTCAGTTCTGAGCATCCCAGCTGCAGCAACACAGCCAAAGTGGGCTCAGAAACCTCCAGAGCCTGCGGCCTGGACAGGGACCGATCTTGCCTGAAGTGCACCAGGTATTCCCTTGACCTTAAAGGCAGAGCTCAGCTACAGTGCTCCCAAAGTACATACATTCTGACCCCAGGCCCTGCAGACACAGCAAGACGTCTGGCAGAACCTCTTACCTCCCTCTCCTCCTTCCTGTTCCAGCTGTAATTGGGAAAATGCTTTCCTGTCTTAAAAATGCATGGGCAGAGAAGATGAATGGGGTCTGAGAGCTAAATCCACTATTACCATTCTACTAGACCCTGTTGTTTATTTTCCACGGAAACTAAATAATGGATCTAAACTGTTTGCTATTACTTTAAAGAGCTGCTGATGCGTCATAGACATCCTTGGAAACATTCTCCTTAGACTCATGATTCTACTTCAAATACAGTTATTTTTCTTCCCTTTTCCCCTCCCTTATTGTTTTGCAAAATCTTTGCAAGGGAAAAGAGCTTTGCTTGGCCAGGAGTTTTAGCAAAAGTGTTTCTGTATCAGTGACCTGGAGGCACCAGGTTTGGGCCTGGGCTTTTTCCATAAGGTCAGGGGATGAACTCCACAGCCATCAGCCTCATTCCTAATTCTGGGGACTTGGCTTCTCTGCTAGCATTTACTCTTTCCTTTCATGTACTCATGTGACGTGTGAACACCACAAAGAGAAGAGACTTAGCCAAGGTCATATATGATGACAGACTTAAAATTCTTATTGCTTAATTTGATCTTTATGATTCTTGATTCTTATTGCTTTAGGTTTAACTTATAGATCATGAAACTAAGGATTGATACTCCAAAGGAAAAAAAGAATGGTGATTTCATTAAAGGTTCATTACATAATTGTTTAATCCTACCATTCTGTTGTTCCTAGGGAACTTTGGATTGCTTATTCCATCCCCATCGTGTTACTGGGAAGAAAGTAAGATTAGGGAGGGGTTCAAGTCCCTGGTAGGTCAAGATTATCTGACTAGGTGAACCAGCATGGAACCAGACGTCCCAGTCTGGTGTGGTTGCCCCCCCTTTCCTTGGACTCATGATTTCCACAGGAAACAGGGACTGAACGGGCATATTTGGTTATGTGGCTTGCACACCTGTCAGGCAATTGCCATGTAAAGAACACCCTCCTGAGGTGTGCTGCGCTAGGTACCTATGGCTGCAGCACCTCCAGGAGACCTGCCCTGTGCTTTCTGGAGCTCGGACAGTGAGAGTCCCTGGGCTTCCCGCCGGGCTTCTCCCCAGCTTCTCTTCCATTCATGGAAGCAGCACTTCTTAGCCAGGGGCTCCCCTTCCTGCCACCAGAGGTCATTTTAAAAAATGCACCCCCAACTACTGAGGAAGAACCTCTGTGGAGACATCTGAGGTGTGTGCATTCTGTACACCACTACAGAGGAATCCGAGGAAGCCCGTTGTGTAAACAATGGCATCCATGGGGACTCCACCAATAAAGCTTCCAATGATTGATGAGGATGGTCATAGAAAGGAAAGAAGCCTGACTCGAGGGAGGGAGGTGGATGGCGTGAGTTTCTGTTGGTAGCCAAGGAAGTCTCCAGAATAAAAGGAATTGTCCCATTCTCCTTCCTAACAAACCTGGGAAATATCCTGGATGAGGTCTATGTGTAGGGGTGTGGGACCATCTACTCTGTATGGCAAATAATCCATTCCAGCCAGGGCCACCATTTGGCCCTCAGGGCCTCCAGGGGAAATAAAAGTGAAGACTAGTCACAAGATTCTTGGGCCTTTCCCAAATCGTGGGGTGTAATGCTGTGATTGGTGTCCAGAGGTGAAGCCTGAAGCATTCTCCTTTATTCTCTGCTTTTTGTTCCAGACCTAGCACTGGAAAATGAGTCTGAGTTGGGAGGGAGCCCTGGGCCTACAGGGATGGTTGCATGAGTCAAAGGTTATTTTCAGTTTCTAACATCTATGATAAAGGGCTTTCCCACAGAGAAAAGTGACATTTCACCTCATTTGTTCCTGATCCAGCCCACAGGTCAGCAGGCTACTGTTGTAAGACTGCTGCCCAGCTTCTGAATTGCTAGGATGGAGCAGGCTTCTCTTCTGAAAGCATGATCCTGTGGCATGGTGGGGCTCTGACCCACAGGAGCCCAGGTGAGCAGGAGGGGATGGAGCAGACATGCCTCAAGGTAAGGGAGGTATGCATCCCTGCCAGGCATTCCTCACCTGCCATCCTGTCAGTCCCCAGATTTGAGCTGGCAGCGGGAGTGAGAGGGAGGAGGGAGGCAGAAGGGGCTTGGCAGCCGAAGGAAACTATGGAAGCTTCTGGAATTAGGGATTGTTTCCAGCTGTGACTCAGCAGTTCTTCCAGGGTCTCAGTGAGGGAGGGCCTGCAGCTCTGAGAGAAGGAGAAAGCAGCCAGGCTCCTGAGCAGGCTCTGGTTCGGGCCAGGCATCTGTGGAGGGCGTCTGGAATGTCTGAGCTGGAGCCTAAGAGCAAAAATAAGGAACACTGGTGGTCTGTGGGTCATATATGACAACCAGATACACATTGATCAGCTTTTATTAAATGAGTTTCAAATGCTTTATGTGGAGCAAGGACCTCCTAGTTTGTCCCTGCCCCTGGTTGCCTATTGTATTATACCTAGCTGAGTTTAACTTTTATATTCTTGCTCTTTATATTATGGGAACCTATTGCCACTTGAGTTTTCTGACTCCCTCACTATATGTATGAATTCACATAACTGTAGGGAGGGTACTGCTATTATCCCGTCTTTCACAGGTGGAGAAGCTTGGCTGCAAGAGAACACTGGTTTGGCTGAGGTCTCATAGCTAGTTAAGTGTCAGAGGCAGGACTTGAGCTCCTGTCCAGCAGAGTGAAGAGCATTTACTGTCTCAGCCCACACATAATACAATTTCTCAGAATCCACTGCCCATTCACTCCCCAATGTCCCACTCTCTCCCTCCCATGACCCTCCTGTACACACACACACACACACACACACACACACACACACACACACATGCACAGAAGCTGTGTTGCCATCGTTGCACCTGGAACTACCCTAGAACATTTCTCTTCCTCTTCCTTTGGTCTGAAGACGACTCAGAAATGAAGAGGGAGGATTTGCCTCTCCCTGGTGACTAGCGATGTCGAACATCTTTTCATACACCCGGTGGACATTTGTATGTCATCTCTGGTAGGGTGTCTGTTCAATTCCTTTGCCCATTTTTAAATTGGGTTATTTGTTTTTTTGCTATTGAGTCGTAGGAATTCCTTTAAATTCAAGAAACAGAGTGGAGTGGTGTTGCCGGGGCTTGGAGAGGGAGAAATAAGAGGGTGCTGCTGTAAGATGAATGAGCTCTAAGTGGTCCACTACACAGAAGCCATGTCCATAGTTCACACTGAGCTATGCACTTAAACCTTTGTTAAGTGTTCTTGCCCCAAGAAGAAGAAGGAGGAGAAACTAAGGGGGAGAAGATGGTCACCAAGGAGGGGGAGAAAGTTAACACTGCAGTTGTTTTCTTTGACCCTCAGATAAGGCAGCAAAAACCTGGAATTGTCTGAATTGGAATCTATATACACCCTACCCTTCCCAGCCTTGATGAAACCAACCCCAGCATGGAGAATGTGTCCTGAAAGAAATCCGAGTTCCAAGTGTAGGAAGTTAAACAATAGTTGAATTTGCATTTAACTCTAGGCAATCAGTGTGAGAACCCACACATTCTGGGGATGTTGTTCATGGTTGAAAAATCCTCCTCAATTTCAAGTTCATATGTGTCTTCTCTTGAGAGTCCATCTCACTGGGATCTGCGACAACCAGAGTAAGTCATCTGGCACCAGGTAACATGCACTCCTGGCTAATGGAAATTGCTGGAATTGCCCTCTACTGGGCAAAAAACTGTTGGACTCAAATTGCTTTCTGCGTGAGTATGAGCGAGTGAGCTGCCATCCTGACCCTTTGGGCTAACATAGCTCAAAAATCTAACCTTTCTTATCACCTCTGCAAAATGTTTTCTGTGATGAAAAAAGGAAGTGTGTTTACTTCCCTTTGAGAATCATTCTTTTCCCATATTGAAGGCTGGGGGTCATTTTCAGGATGGCAGAGAAGCATGGGAAGGTTTAATGGCAACTGGGATGAAGTCTGCCAGGTATTGGGAAAGATTTCACAGGTAACTGGGTCGGATCTGGAAGAGGGTATTGACCTCCCTTGCTGTCCCTATGGATGGATTCATTCTGAAGGACCCAACGTACAGTCACGTTTAAATAGGAACATCATTTCCCAAGGAACTGCAAGGCTCAGGAGATTTGCTGTTCGTAGCACTGACAAATTATATATCCAAACCACTGCTTTTCTCCTGCCCTGACTTGGATGTTGGACCACTCCATCCCGTCTTCTTGATTTGGTGATTTTTGCAGGTGACAGTGAACATGGCGATATCACCCCCTCTGATACCCGAGGTGGCCATACTACTGGCTTCCCAGGAGCTCTTGCATATTCCTGCCTGGCCCCAGGTCTCAATGATGGCTCCCTCTCGGAGCTCCAGCTGGGCCTAGCAGAGGGGCTAAACTGGGGTGTAGACTGAGGGCCAAGAAGTGAAGGGCAGGAGGAATTAGTTCTGGAAAGAGTGATTGAAAATGGTCATTGGAAAGGATGGACTTTTCTTGACAGGATGTGAAAGTGAAGACCAGGAATGAGAAACAGATCAGCAGCAAGGAACTGACATATGGATGGGGTGGATTTGAAGATAAGCCAGGTTCAAGACTAAAAATGTGTATTTTAATTTAAGAATTGGAACCAAAAGTAAGTTGCGATTAGACAGAATGGTGATTGGGCAGGAGACAATGGTACCACATGCCTCTTTGGGGCCCAGGCAGGGATCTGATGGGCAGTGTGGTTTAGCCACAGCTGCCATTCATGTGACATGGCCTCTGTCCCTGCCCTCCATGTGCCTTCCCCTCTCATCCAGCCATGTGGAACACATTTCAGTTCGTCAACCACCCAACCTCACCACCATCAGCTCTTCACATCCTCTATTTTCTCTTTCTAGAACATTCTCACCCTAGCATCATCACTTGACTAACAAATGTCTCTTCATGTCAGGCACTGGCCTAAATGTCACTTCCTCTAGGAAGCCTTCCCTGACCACCCTTCCCTCCTCAGTTTTGGCCACATGCTTCCTCCATGCGCCCTCATAGTCTGTGCTTTATCCATCCCAGCGCATCACACTTCTTTACAATGGCTTTTTCACTGTTACTCACCCCCAACAGACTGTAAGGGCCAAGAAATCAAGAGGCCATGTCTATATTGATTCTGGTCCCTCCAATACCTAGCCATGTGCTTACCATCAGCAAATTGCCAATAAATTTCTATCTGTTCTTATGAGGCGCTTCCTTTCCTCTGTCCTGAAGACGGTGCTAAGTACGGTTTCAGACAAGAAAGATCAAGTTCAGCGCTGTAAATGACCATCCTACTGTCCAGAGGAGTCAGTCTTGTCGCCTCAACAGACCATAAGCCCCTCGAGGAAATAAGCTGTGTTCTATTCACTTTTCTCTCTCCCTCCATAGGTCATTTCCTTCCACAAAGTCCTGCCTTAATCCGGACCCACTGTAGATGCTCAATGGGAAAGGGGTTATTTGATTGCAGTGGTTAGCTATCAGAAAGAAGGTATTATCTATGCCTTAAGAGATAAAACAATTTGCTTCAAACTTGTCTGAGTGTTTGGAATCAGACAAGAGTCCTTTTTAAAATGGGAAAATGACACTTGAATAGGTCTTGCACTCTTTCTTTCCCTACAGAAGATGAAGCAGGCATTTCATTTGGTTGGAGATGCTGTCTGCAGCAAATAACCCTTGGGATTTGAGAGGGATTATTTGGCCACTGGAGGGCTCTTACATTTTTCCATGTAATGCAATTGAAACCTATTCAGAATGACTAAATAATTAATGTCACATTGTACAAAATGTGCTCCCCAGATCCTATCACAATTTTTTAAAATGCAGAATTTCAAGAGGACCAGACTTAATTTACTGTGTGTTTTGCTTCCTCAACAAAAACATGACATGAATAATTTCCCCACATCATAGCTTTACATTTCCCCATAAATAGGGCATCTGTGAACATGGATTATTATGTATGCGATGCTAAGGTGATTAGGTGCAAACACTCACCCAAAAAGCTAATTTTTTAAAAAGGAATGACTCATGAAAAAATGAGAATGAGAATCAAGGGAGAAAAAACATTAAGAAAAAATCTGCAAGGGCACGATGTTAGAAGTAAGCTTGGTATTTTGGAGTCAGAGGATGACTTTTTGTTCAGCAATATTTATCACAGGCCTACTAAGTAGCAAGCACTCTGTTAGCTACTGGACATACAAACAGCACCTAATAATAATAACGATAGCAGCCTCGCCCAGCAAGGACCAGGATGTCATCTTGTTCACTACTGATCAGAACACAAGATTAGGGCTTGACCTGCAGCAGATATGCAATACTTATTATTAATTAATGTTAATTAAGTACATAGGTAATGTTTACTTTACCTATGAGTGTCTTATATATGCCTTGGATTATTTTAAGAATTTCACCTGTGTTATCATTTTTGATCCTCACAATAATATTATAAAGTTAATAGCAGTACTATCCTTATTTTACAGATGGGAAACTGAGACTAAGTGAGATTAAGTTGCTTGAGATCACTACAGATGGAATTAAAACCCAAATCTGTCTGATATAAAAAAATGTTTCTAATCATTAAGCCGTACTCTATAAAGATATTCCTGCATTCTGGATATTCACACCTAGTGCCAGAAATAAATGTGCAAGCAAGTAGCCAAAATAAAAGTAATATAATTGGAGAAAGACACTTCTGTTGTATTACTCGTCTGCCTAGAGAAATCTGGAGAAGCTTCATGTAGAAGTTAAAATTTTATCCGGTTCATGAAGGTGATGTGAAGTAGAGCCACAGCTGATCCCCAGAACACCTGTTGTGTGGGTGAGATATAGACCTTTGATGTTATGAGTCAGTTGGGCTTATTTGTTACAAGATAACAACCCATTTTATTCTGACTGCTGCACTGTGATAAGAAAGCTTCTTTCAAAGTGTAATGATACGTTTAACTCTTAAAGTATACATACTGAAAAGTGTATATGTAGGAAAGTGTATAGCTGAAAATTTTTGAGAAATCTGATAAGCTGAATGTAGAACAAGAAACAGAATTTGACCTGCATCTCTGTAACCCCCTCTATTGTTCCTATATTGGTTTATTAGGGCTGCTGTTACCAAGCACCAAAACCTGAGCGGCTTAAAACAACAGAAATGTATTCTGGAAGCCAGAAGTGTGAAATCAAATTATTGGCATGGGTAGTTTCTTCTGGAGGATCTGAGGGAGGATCTGTTCCTTGCCTCCCTCCTGGCATCTGGTAGCTTTCAGCAACCTTGGCATTGCTAGGCATGTGGATATATCACCCTTACCTCTGTCTCCATCTTCACATGGCCTTCCCTTCTGTGTGTCTCACGTCTTCCTCTCCTTTCTCTTATAAGGACACCACCTGTTGGATTTAGGGCTACTCTAATCCAGAAAGATCTTATCTTGAGATCCTTAACTAAATTACATCTCCAGAAACCCTGTTTCCAAATAACCTCGTATTCCCCAGTATCTGGGGAGGGACTCAGACCCATCGTTTTAGGCCCAATTGTGTCTTTTGAGGGAAACACAATCTCACCCCTACAGCCCCCTTTTAACTGCACCTTCCCCAAGGGCAATGCTGCCCCTGTTTTTAACAGCTTCACCTGTTTTTCTACTCCACATAAAAGGATCATATGGTTCATACTATTTGTGTTTGGCTTCTTTTTCTCTAAATTGTATTTGGAAGATTCATTCATATGGTTGCATATTACAGCCCTAGAAAATTTCTTATCATTGATGTGTAGTGTTTCCTTTGTGTGAATATAATATGATTTATCCATTAGGCTATTATGGGCATTTAGGTAGTTTTCGCGTTAGTAGCATTTCAAATAATGCTGCTGTGAACATCTTAATACATTTTTTAGGTGAGCTGCTGTTGGATTTACGTTAGGTTTGTATCTAGGAGAGAAATCACTAGGTGATAGGTATACACATGATCAGCTTTAATGGAACTTTCAGACAGTTTCCAATGCGGCTACACAAAAACTAGTTTGAGCAGAGGGTTAGCATGACCTCATTTACACACCCAGAAGATCACTGTCTGGAGGAATACAATGGCACAGAGGTTTAGCTTCAAGATAACATTCACAAAAGAAAGTAGTAGGAGGTAAATCTAAAAGAAAGCATGGCTCAGAGTCTGAAGGTTCTCTTAGCTTAGAAGTTGGGCTCCTTTTGTTGGGAAAGATGACAGTTTTGAAAGTAAGTGAATGACATGATTAAATTCATTCCTCCTACGATGGATGGGGGCCCATTCCCATGGGTAATGATGGACAAGGTTTTCAGTTAGGAGAAGATATTAAACGCTGAGTGTATGAACCCAGGGATGTGGTAAGAGGGATGCCGATGAGGTAGATGGAAGAATGGAGAGTGGAGCCTACAGACGCCAGCAGTTTCCAGAATGTGGTGCATGGGAGAAAGGCCGTGGTCAATTATGCCATCCAGGTCTCCGACATCTCAGGGCACTTTGCTCAGGACAGTGAGACTGGAAGTGGACTTAACCTGACGTTATTATGGCCAACACTCCGGATGGGCATGGCTGGGGTAGAATGCGTGCTGTCTTAGAAGCACTTATAAAAGGGTTTTGCTCAGAGACAATGAAGAACTCTTTTCACCAACATGTGTATCTGCTGGCATTGGATAGAAAGTCTGAGGCCACCTGGAAATGCTCCATCACCTATATTTCTAAACATCAGGGAGGAGAGAAAGGTGAATCTAGATATATTCAATCAATGTTAGAACCCACTGCAAAACACAAGAGCTCAGCAAAGTGTTCTTTTGATTGTGAATGCATGTCAAAGGAATTAGGGAGGTCCGAAGAAGGAAGCATTTGATCTGAGTAGAGGTATCAGGGACGATGGTGGTGGAGAACATTTCTACTAGGTTTTGAAAGATTTTGGGAATTATCAGAAAGAGACAAGGCTGGGGAATGGAGGCTGGAGGGTGGACTTGGGTGCATGTCAGGAGGGAAAAAGGTAATTCCCAGCAGAAGAAAGCATGTGCGAAGATACCAGAGAATGAAAAAAATAGCTGAAATGCACTGTGCTGTTACTGTGTACTTGTCCTGTGTGAAGAATTCAATCGAGGCTTACTGGCCTTGCTCATTGGATCCTCTACAACCTATCAAAGCTGGTGGACTTATTATTTTTCATATTACAGAGGAAGGAAACTGAGGCATAAATAGGTGAAGCAATTCAACTCAGGGATACACAGGTCCTGGAAGACACAGCAGGAATTCTGAACCTAGAGCTTAGGCCTCAAATCACTGTGCACTCCCCTACTCCTGAGAGAGGGGCTGGAAATAGTGTGCACGTTAGTGCAGAGAGCTGGCAGCTTGCTGACAGTGAAGTCGTGGCAGGTGAGCTCTTCATCCTAAGGCATGATGACTAGCAACGGATAGTTTTCCAAAATTCTCTTCCAGTCCATGCCTAGAGAAATAGGAAGGCTTTGAGAAATGCTGGTGACATTTACCCATGTTGGTGCATCAGAATAAAAACAGGCCCCCCACTTCCCCCTCACTTAACCCCTTCTCTTCACCTCAGGATCCCTCCACTTTGCCTCTGTTCCACTTTTCTTCCTCTTTGAAGATGCATCAGGTCTCAAGTTCAGCTTAATCCAACTGCTAGATGTATTATTCATTTCTGCGCTTTAATGATGTGATAAGGTTTCTGGAAATAGGAAAAGGCTCATTAAACTGTCATTTGAATATAGATCGCACCTAAATTCTAAGGAAGACAAAGTCTGCCAGCCGGGGATGCATTGGCCTTCCCAACACAGCACTCTACAAACTGGGAAAGCAGGAAGAAGCCTTTCAAAGACAAGATCCTCCAGATTAGCATGTATTCTTGATTTATTCTGTAATTAACAATAACTCACAAACAGAATGAGGGATTCAGAGAGACAGTGGATGAATGCATGCCAAATGAAGAAGGAATCTGCGATGTCAAACACGCGAGATGTGTGTTTGGTGCCTATCTCTGATCAGGCAGTGGTTTGATCAGTCAGGCTCTGTCGGAGGCAAGGGAATGTGTAGGGATTTTAATTGGCCCTCACATAGTTTAGAACACAACGTCATCCCTGGCTGCAGAAATTGATTTAGGAACACAACTTGCCTGAAGCTTTTCTTCTCTGTTTGCCTTCAGGTTTGAGAAGATGCTAGAAAATGCAGGAGTGCAAGGGAGGGATTCAACACCAGATGCTGGTGAAACTGGGAATATGCCCAGCTGTTTATCCATCTCTCACTTTGGAGGGGAACTGAAAATAATAGTTTACCTGTATCTAAAACGTATGTTGTACCAGACACTGGTCTAAGTATTCCACACATACGCTCTTATTTGTTTCTTATCCAACCCTCTAATAGGTCTGCGTTGTCTTTAGACTCAGGCAGGAGAGGTGTCTGCCTGGACTTCCTGCCTGTGAGGGACTCTTTTGGCTCTCTTGTGGGTGTGTCCCTCCCAGAGAGTAAGAAGTTGCTCCTCGGGGACAGGAGAACTGTCCATTAGGCACTTGGAACCCTAGTGTTCCCTTCCCTAATAGCCCCCAAACAAATCAAAGTTCTGAGCCGGCCTCTCACCTGGGTCTGTTCTTGATGGTAGACTGTGTTCACGATGTGATTGTAGGTCTCAAAGCCAAGCGCTGGCCCTCTGCAGGGCTTACGGCCACGCAGAGTGTTTCAGGTGGGCTTGGCTATCAGAAAACTTGCTTGCATGTGACTGCTGTGTGGGGCAGAGCCAGCTGTGGGAAGAACAGGGGAGGAGAGTTAGTCATGAGCAAAAGCCTGAGGCAGGCTCTCTCCTACACCATCCCATTTCAATAAAGAACTCTATGGAATCCCAGAATTCTCAACTCCAGTCTGTGCTTCCAGGTCATAAACATGTTATTGTCAAGGCAGAAAGAGAGAGTATGCTTTAGTTAATAATTTGTTCACTTAATATTTACTTTTGAGTATCTTTGCATATGCTACATAGGCTGCCATTTGTGCTCTTGTTCTGGGCTCTAAAAATGTTAGGGGTGGGCTCAATGTAAGGATATTAATATCTGTATTTTATATATGGAAAAATGGAGAACTTAGTCACTTGCTAGTAAGTGCTGAAGCCTGAAATTGAATTCAGGCCATCTTCTTACAGGATCTACTTTCTCAACTAGTACCTAATACTTCTATGGGGGCAACCTGGGTGCCCATTCAAGTCAGCTAATATCCTGATAGGATTAGAACCATTAGACAAGCATGGACAACCTCCCCCTCCTGCCATGTTTTAGGAGAAAAGTGAAAGAGCTCCTGATAGGGAGAGTAGAGTGTGTGCCTGGGTGAAAGGGGGACAGGGGAGGACCAGAGATACTGGAGACAAGAAAATCTGTTTGAACCACTTCATCAGTGCCCTGCCAAAAATATGTAACCTGAATTTAATCATGAGGAAACAGACAAATATGGCATATCTGGAATGGAGGAAGTAATTGACAGATTTCTGAAATGGACCCCCTAGATTTCAGCCTTTTGTTGTTCATGCCCGTTGTAATCCCCTGCCCTGCAGGGCAGGGTCTGTGAATGATGGGCTAGTCATTCCTTGATTATGTTATATATATGGCGAAGGTGAAAAGACTTTACAATGTAATTTAAGTCCCTAATCAGTTGACTCTAAGATAATTAGTTGTAAAGGATCATTGTGGGTGGGCCTGACTCAGTCAGTTGGAAGGCTTTAACGCAGAGCTTAGCCCTTTCCCCATGGAGAGAGGCAGCAGCCAACTCTCTTTGTTTCGCCTTGAGGAAGGAAACTGTTATGTTGGGAGATGGCCAAGTGGCAGGTGGTGGCCTTTAGGAACTGAGACCTTCAGACCCACCAGTGCAAAGAACTGACTTCTTCTAACATCCCATGAGCTTGGGAGAGAGCCCTGAACCTCAGAGGAGGCCACGGCCCCTCACCTTGATTTCAGCTGGGTGAGGCTCTTAGCAGAAGTCTCTGACTCAGGCCCGGTCCCGACCCATGGTAACAGAGAGGTATGAAAATTAGGCTATTTTGAGCTACTAAGCAACAGGAAACAAACATAAGGGACATTTTACAAGACAACTGGTTTGTATTCTTCAAAAAATCATCACCATAAAGAACAACAGACATAAAGGTAAGGGGAGGAGTCTGGTATCAATAATAGCAAAGAACAACAATAAAAAAACCCCTCTGGGTTGGCAGGGATTTATGAAAGTTGATACACACTGAGATTTGGAGACTCAAGTTTCCTTCTTTCTGAATGCCCTTTTCCATACAGATATATATCTTTGCTTTGTGTTTTGAGCAGATTTTAGGTCTCAGGGCTTTGAGCTTCACAGTGTCCCAATGTGCATAGGGACAGTTACTTAAAACTAATTAAATGCCCCTTAGCTATAGAGAAGTGACCTCGGTCTCTGGCAGCTGCTGGAAGGCCAGGATTTAATGGCAGTGGTGGGGTCATAAGAGTGAGTGTTTATGGCCCACACCTATCTTCCCTTCCCACAGCTCAGAAGGTCTGAGAGGTGGGGCATGAGCCACTTTGACAGATTTATAGTGAGAGCACAATATATTTGGACAAGGACAATACTGTTGCCACATGGAATTTGTGTTCAGGAGTAAGCTCCTGTAAGCAGGGAAACAGCAGGTTGGGTTCTGTGCACCAACTTCATCTCTATATCTGGCCTACAGGTTTGTCGGGGGGGAAAGTACCTGAAAAGGGAATTTACATCAAGATGTGAATGACCTTTCTATAGACTGAACTGGGACCCCCAACTCCATATGTTGAAGGTGTGATTATATTTTAGAAGGTAATTAAGGTTAAACGAGGTCAGAAGAGTGGGGTCCTTATCTGATAGGACCCGTGGCCCTGTGGGAAGGGGGACGGGAGAGCTCAGTCTGACTGCATGCACCCAGGAAAGGCCAGGGGAGGGCAGAGCCTTGGAGAAGCCTGCATCTGCACCCCAAGGAGAGCGCTGTCACCCGACTCTGACCCTGCAAGCACCTTCGTCTTGGACTTTCCAGCCTCTAGAACTGTGAGAAAATAAATCTGAGTTGTTTCAGCTTCCCAGTCTGCCATATTGTGTTATGGCACCTGAGCTGTAGACCTAGATCTCAGGGTTTTGCATTACAAAAAGACTATTGGTCTTCTTAAAGTCCACTGCTTTAACCCACAGAAAACCCTCTCTAATTTAACCACAGGAAAAACTCTCAGGTTTTGTGATACCTTGATATTAGAAGTCAATTTAAAGATTTCTAGAGTTCTAATTATTTTACATATGAGGATGGGTCTGTTAGAGGAATTGCAAAAATAGGTGCATGCACACACACACACACACACACACACACACCACCTATGGATTTTCGCCATATGTCCTATGGACATAATCCAAACCACCATCACCATCACCAGAATAGTAGGGTGACAAACATGCTGAGACAGGAAAATATTTGTGGGTAGAAGTATATTTCATTCATTCATTCATTCATTCAACAAATAGGTATTGATCATCATAAAGAAGGGTATATAGCAGGATGGCAGTTTTCTAGGCACCATGGAGCATGCAAAGAAATACAAAGCTCTGTCATTGAATGGGTCCCAGACATATACAAACCTAGGGTAATGCAATTGCTGTTTACTAAATGCCCCAAATGAACCTGGCCTTATGCTACATGACTTCTCCTAGATTAGCTCATTTATATAGACAGTCAAGGTGTATGTAATTACTTCCATTTTATATGTGTTCTATTGAGTCCCAGAGAGTTTAAATAACTTGCCCAAAGTCACACAGACAGGCCAACATGTGTTTGCTCTCCAATATAGCATTCTACATGAATCGTAAATAAAGTGGTATCTGATTAGCCATGACCCTGAAAGAGAGAAATAAGCTATAAAGTGTTAGAGAAATCAGGGTTTGATATCTGAGCTAATAGTCAGGGAAAGCTTCATGGAGAAAGTGGCATTAAGCTGAATTTATGTGAATGAAGCAGCAGAGTGAGGCAGGACAGTCCAGGTAGTTAGAAAGGGCTAAGCAAGGACACAGTAGTGGGTATAACCTACGTGGGAGCAGGGAGAGAGCTGTGCTGGCTATGGTGTAAGGACTCATTTAGTAGAGTAACTGGAGTCAAAGTGAGAAAGGAAGTGTGAGCCAGAGGCATGTGGGGTGGGGAGGTTCTGGTGTGGCCAGCTGCAGAGTGGCGTTCTCATTCAGGTAATAGCTGGTGAGAGCCTGAAGCAGGGTGGGCAGGGAAGAGCAATGGGAGGCGAGTCCTCATATTGTTGCTGGGGCAGAACGGTGGGTCTTGATATGCCAGCTGTGGGGCTGGGAGAAGGAGGAAAAGGATGAGTGCCGTTCAGGAGGCCAGTGAACATAATGGCAGTGAAAATGATGGGAGGACGACGCGAGCAGCTAGTATGCACCAGGCCCTGGAGGAAGCCTGCTGTGGGCAAACTCAGACCGACAGCTCTGTAAGACAGATACTGCTAACACCTCCGTGTGACAGATGAGAAACGGGTTCCGAGAGGTTAAATAATTTTTCCAAGTTCCCACAGCCTGCAAGTGGCAGGAACAGGATCTGAGCTCAGTCTGTTAGCAAAGACTCAGACTTCCCCGCTGCAAGATCGCCCGTGTAGGGGGGGTGTTCAAGGCCCCCTCTGTATTTGTCCTCCTGCAGCCTGCACCGGACAGGTCATAGTGAATATGCAGAAAATACCAAGACACCTAATTGATGAAAAGGGTTTTGAAAATGGTTCCATGGTCCCTAACATAAGAAGTGCCAGCTCCTCATGCTGTGTTAGAACTTCTTTATCTTTTAACCATTTTTCCCTTCAAACTTAACTCTGTTGCCTTCTGACTGAGGATTACCTAAAGGCCAAGTTTGACATTCTTAATCCAACCATTTCCGAGTTATCTGAGAACAGAAAAGGTACAGGGATAAATGCTTAAAGCATTAACTCTGGAAGTGCCAGGGAGAACTGAGTTGGGGGTGCTTCCAGGGCTTTGTGGGCTACCCCTATGAGCTGGGCTGTCCTGAATGATCCTTTTAGGTCTCGGAGCCCCCTGTTTGTTTGGCTATTTTTAAAAACTGCCTACGGATAAACTATGTGGCTACTGAAACTGCTGAGAGGATATTATTTCCCCAAAAGAGCTTAGCTGGAGGAATTGAAGCTATAGGAAGGCGCTGACAACCTCAGCTGTCAAGGAAAATCAACAGGTGTTTATCATCTGCCATGAGGCCCATGAAATACTGGACCAGGAAGACAATACAGAAGAAATGTCCTATGGATGTAATCCAGACCTAAAGTAATTGCTTTTCGGCACAATAGTGCACAGTAATGACAGGATCAATTAAGTCATTATTGGGCATCTACAAGGCAGCAGGCATGGGGGCCTGGGCCGACTGGTCAATCAAAAACAACCAAACAGACTGGGCCTCCTGCCCTTACAGAATTCATATGTTGGATAATGTATATGAAATTAAACCACCTTTCCTTTTTAGTTATATTCTGAATAGCAACAGAAAATAGTGGGGAAGCATAGCAGAAAGATACTCTTTACCCGAATTAGAAGGTAACATGAGATATGAACACATTATTCATCACATGATAGACAATGAAATGGGCTATCACTATCCTACACACATGGGCACCCATACTACTTATCTCATGCATGGAGGATATATTGATATATTCTTTGCTTAGAATTATCTGAAAGAAAAGTTTGCAGTGTTTAGGGTTTTAATAAGAGAAAATATAGGACAAAAATCTTTCCTATTAAGTGTCTTATAATTGGTTTGAAAAGGCTCTCACATGTAAAAAAAAGACTGCAGAACAATTCAAGGCAATATAGTCAGTTTCTCCTATTATCCAGGCCACTTCTATCAAATTTAAACACAAATTCAGCCTCCTCAAGGGAACACACTGCTTCTAAGAACTTGGCATTAATTGCTAGGATGCAGATGGTTACAAATAGATGCTGCCAGCTACAAATGAGTCTTATCCGTTCAATAAATTAGGCTTCATCAGGAATACCTTCTCTGTCCCGAAAGTCATAAAAGTGCAGTTCTCTCTAATTATACCACTTTACCATTTTATTTCTAAATTCATCTGAATTGCTAGAATTCACTCAGCTAGCCAAAAGCTTGCTATTTTCAAGGCATGATAGTGGGCCCTGGGCTAATACAGTGAACAAAACTCTCCCAGATGGTGCCTACCCTCATGAGCTTACATTCTAGTGAGTGATCCAAGAACAGGTAACTACATACATGCGTTAAATTAGCGCAAGCTGTGAAAAGTCTAAGAAAATAAGGTAGTGTAAGTGTGGGAATGATGGGAGGAGTCTATTTTAGACAGAGTGGTTGGGGAAGGCTTACAGATGAACAAGGATTAGCAGAGGAGAATAGTTCAGCCACAAGTAAAAGAATAAGAGGGTGTAGTGTTTTCTAAGACCCCCAAAAAGTCCAGGGTGCCTGTTGGCTAGTGGATGATGGAATGGGTGGACTGGAAGCTGGAGAGAGGGGTGATGTCCAGATCCTGCAGGACTTAGACTGCAGTAGGAAATTTGGACTTGATTCTAGACAGAGTAGGAGGTAATCTGAGGACGCTATGCAACTTGGAAACTGATAAAGCCACTCTGGCTTCTGTTTGGAGAATAGATTGGAGGAGGCCTGGAGTGGGAACTGGGCACCAGTGAAGAGGCTAACGTTCAGGTAAGACAGAAGTGCCGACCTGAGAAGGTCATGACCGTGGAGACGGACTCGTGTGGATGCATCCGAGAGAGTGAACTTGCTGCTCTATCAGTTGAGGGGGAATGAAAGAACAGAAGGAAATCAGGAGAACTTTTCTTTTTTTCCACTGGAGCAAGTGAGCGGCTGGAATGCCTGTTTGTAACAGAAAGAAGAAAAGTGACGAGAAGGTGGATTTGTAGACTTGATGTTTGGAGGATGAGAGACTTTACGGCTTCTATCTTCCCAACAGAAGGTGAGATCACTGAGCAAATTTTTGTTGCAGAAAAAATAATTTTCAAAAACAGTTAGCTTCCCTTCAGGCCCCAGAATATTTTTTGGCTTACAGATTTTCCTTGACCGTTTTCCCAATGTCCCCCCTCTTCACATTCTCACTGTCTCCTTGCCCTTCTGAGCATTTCTACCATGTCCTCCTGCTCTTTGTGTCACCAAGCTCCACCAGTGCAGGCCCCTGAGTGCAGCAGACATACTCAGAGCCCTTCCAGACCCAGGCATCTATAAAGATGAGGTGGCATTTGTTCAATTTCTTTTATTACCATTGTCATTCTCCCTTTTGGGGGCACCCTGATTGCTCTGGGGAGTGTGGGGCAGCATTTTCTTTCATTGTCAGTTACTGACCTTATTATGCTCATTGTCTCTTGCACCACAATGTCAACCCTTTCTCCCATACCTCCCACACAAATGACCTAACCTTCCACACACAATCCATGGAGGACTTCACCATCCACCTAGGTAAAATCTAACTACAGTTGACCTTTGAACAGCATGGTGGGAACTCTGTGAGTCCACTTATACATGGATTTTTTTTTCAATAAATAGATTGGAAAATTACTTTTGGAGATTTGTGACAAGCTGAGAAAACTCAAAGATGAACCACGCAGCCTGGACATATTGAAAACCTTAAGAAAAAGATAGATCATGAATGCATAAACAATACGTGGATACTAGTCTATTTCATCATTCACTATCACAAAATCAACAGTAGGCTCTTAGGAGCTGTTTTTGGGGAGTCAAAAGTTATACACAGATTTTCAACTGTTTTCTGTGGATCAGTGTCCCTAACACCCCCACCCCATTGTTCAAGGGTCAACTTTATGCCATGCAGTGTTTGTACATATATATGCATAACATAAAGCTACAGGTGGAAATGATATTCTAAAATGGTATTCTAAATAAAATAAAAATAAATGATATTCTAAAAAATTTTATGACATTATACTGTAGTTTCCTACCATTATTTGCAAATCCTGAGAAGCACAGGGTAGAAGGATGAGGGAACTCCAGTTTCAGTGGTTTGTATTTAGCATAGAAATGTGGAAAAAGGACAAATGGAGATAGAGGCTGGCTGAGGGGAAGTAAGACTCAAAGGTATGATTTATTCAGTTATTTCATATCTTAAATGTTCATTGAGTATGTGCTCAATGACCTCACCTTATGTCCCTGGTATGGAAATTTTAAAAATAAGTAAGAACTAATTATAGTAAGAAGAGCAGGTAGTGCTAAACTCAAAGTGTCATGGGGACTCTGATTTAGGAGGGAGATTGTGAGCTGGGAGTGGGGTATCCAAGGTAAGGGAAGTGCAATTAATGGTCAGGGAAGGCTTTTCCAAGGGAGGCAATATTTATATCTGGTCTCAGAAATCTTAAATGGCCATGACATAGGGCATATAGGTGAGGAGGAGGGTGGAGAATGGGAAGAAGGAACACACGGGCAGAGATGAAGCAGACAAAACATACAGGACCTATCAATCTATCTGGAGAGGTGTTTTGCTTTTCCTTTCATAAACAATTTCTATAAACATCTTGTAAACCTATGTTCACAAGTGTCTGATGGCTCTAAATGTTATATCTTCACGCATCTCACTCCTCAGTCTTTATCTGCTTGGGTGTTCTTTTTAAAGAGATTCTCCATATCATTTAATTGGACCTATGATCACGCCCTCAGACAAAGAGCAGCTCTCTCTGCCAAGGCTGACTTCTAACCCCGGGCATATGCCCCTGATCAGCCATTGTGTATGGTGCATGTATGGTGTGTGTATGCACTATGTATGGTGCATTTGCTGATGCGTGAGGTTTTCGCGAAGTGTGGTGGAGAACCGAGGAGAGATGCAATCTCACAGAAGAAACAGAAATCTGCCTTAACCCTCAAGTTCCATAAAAGCTAATTGATAGGAGAAAACATACCACCTTGAAGTGATTTAGAGCACTTACAAGATAACCTTCAGACAATCAGTGGTTCTTACTACCCAAGCTAAGTTCCTGAGTGCTAAGCAGAACTGCACTGTCATTTAAAGAAGTCTTGCTTAGATAGATTTGATGCATTCTGCGTTTCTAGGGGAGCGCAAAAAAGGGCAGTGGGGAGCAGAGAGGGAGACTAAAGGAAGAAACCAATACCTAGGTACTCTGCTGTGAGACCCACTCAGGACCTCCAGGCATGTTGAGTGACAGGCACAGCTGAGAAACTGGTGCCCATTTGTTTGCCTGACTCAGAATCAACATTCATAGGAAGAGTAGAATAAAAAAATTAAAAAAGACTTTAACTTCTTTGGCAAGCCAGTAACAGGCTTTGGGATTTTGCTTTAAACATTTTGAATAATCCTATTAGTAGCTTAGAAAAATGGGGTTATTTTAATGACAGAGTATATATATATTTATATTTCCCATCCACCACAGTGTCTGAAGGAGATTATCCACACTCACGGAATCCTATTCTTTTTGTGGGGTTTATCCCTGTCACCCGGTTTGGAGAGGGAAGAGAGGAAAAGAGCTGCTCAGCCACTCTTCTGAGGGGGCTGAACTGGCCAGGTAATGTCTTCTTTGCCCACATACCCAGTGACATATGGGCTGGTTCTCTTCAGTGCCAAGTTAGTCCAAGCCCAGAAAGGACAGCACAGTGCAGGGTCCAGAATCAAACTGCAGGATTAAAAGATCCAAATTTAGGTCTGAAGTCTGACTACGATATTCCTTCCACAAAATGGGAATAGCTGTAATCAAGTCATGGCGTTGTTTTGAAAATTAAACAAGAATACATCAAAGCACCAGGTCACATACCCAGGCTACCAGACCCATTGTTATTCATTCTAGTCTGGATGGTTCTGATGTCTGAGAGCCTATTCTGCAACTGCTTTTACCAAATCAGCTGCCTTGCCTTGAAGCAGGTGGGATTTATGTTCTGGTCCATGTGCAGCCCTGCTGGGAGGTAGAGTGTGTACAAGAAGACCTCTCATGGCCTCTTCCAACCTTTCCAGCCTTTGGATCAGACCAATGAGGCTCATAGAGCTAATCTCACTGGTCAGCAATATCATGTCTGTAATAGAATATAGATAATTATGTATGTGTGAATATGAATTGTGCAACTTAAGAAAAGAATATTGTCATGTGGTTGCATTTTCTTAGCAATCCTCTTTGTGTTGCCTAGCCCACTTTCTTCCCCAACTCCAAGAGTTGCATGATCCCTGGGCAAGAGAAACATAGATGATTTCTTGGGAAATAGGGCTGAATTTCTTCCAAAGCCTTCCAACTTCCCTGATGTCGTTACTTGCAGAGATCAGCTGTACATGCTGCCAGAAACATTTTTCTGTATGTTGTAATGAATCATGCCCCTGGGATAAAGGACAAGGCTTGGCAAATTCTGGGAATGGTACCTGAGCCGACAGGAGATGCCCATGTCAAAGATGCTAATAGTCAGAAGACCCAACTGGAAATTCCATTAGGAATTTGCAGAGAAAAAATTCTTAGCCACCAAAATCTCTTTTGATTTGAACAAATGGCTTGTCTTATGTATGTTTCTTAAATGTGTTTTCTTTGCTGATCATTTAAATTCCCCACTAAGAATCTTTATTTCAGTTGGTCAAAGAGGCAAAGAGAGCTTTGGGAGATACTAATTCATAGTCAAAGCAATATGTTGAAAGTCATTATAGATACATTCTTTTTTTGTTGGAAAAATTAGAGCACAGTGAAGATAAAACTGTGACTTCTCTTTCATTTCAATTGGTAAGGTTAGTTTATGTTGTGCAGGGCTGGAGAAAGAAAGGAGAGTGCAGACAGGACTGTGCCCCCAGTATGTGTTGGTCAGATGAACAGAGGGCCGGAGGAAAAGAAGGGACTGATGGAGGGACAAGAAGAGAGTGTCAGGCAGGCAGGAGAGAAAGAAGGAGGAAGGGGAGGAAGCAGATTCATAATGAGATGCGAGGTGAATCTTGAGGAAAGCAATGGAAGTTGTCTTCGGCTCCTCCCCTTATAGCATCAGGGAGCTGTTATCTTATGAAATGTTAACTGATTATTTCTTTCCATACTCTTTCAACCAAATCCCCTGTAAATTGGATAACCAGAGCAACCCAGCATAGTTTAAATTGTTCCCTGTGGGCAACAGCCAGTGGCAGCAGCCAGGGCCAGGAAAGTCAATGCAAAGGTCAGAGGAGGCCCTGAGGCAGAGGTCCCTGGTACCCTTGAGGCGCTGAAGTCTCTGTCTGTGATCTGGCCTGGGAAGGAGCGTGGAAGTGGGAAGAGCAGGGCTACAGAAAGGAGGAGACTCATTTTGCTTCTGCTTGTCCAACGTCTGGTTGGCCATAGGGTCCAGAGCACAGGACAGGGTAATGGAAGAGTGAGCAAGAACACTTGTTATTGCTGCCCGGGCAGAAAACAAACAGCAGCAAGAATAGCAGAAGATTCAACGTAAGAACAGCCCACAAACTGCAGGCTCTAACCTCGGTGGTGTTGATGGAGTGCGCCTATCCATCTTCATTTTTAACCGTGAGTTTGATTGCTGGCAAGTTTATAGGATTATGGGTTTAATTGGATGCCTGTGTTTTACAAGATGTAAGTGAAATTTATGTCTGTGGCGTTTGTGGTACCAAGGTTTACCTTGGTCAGTGCTTCCCGGCTGAGAGGGCTGAGGCCGGGGAGCCAGTCAGAGCGAGCTCTGGGGCTTGCGTGCCAGGGAGGCACTCTGGGGGTTGCCTGCAGGCTGGGGTCACAGAGAGAGCAGATGAGCCAGGAGCCTCCCTACCTCTCCGGCCTCCTCTGATGCTAACAGGAACTGGTAACAGGCATCCTGGAGAAATTTCTGATACTTAGTTAGGTCCCAAGTGCTGGCAATACCCAGAGAACTAACTGCTCCGTAGGATGGCTGCTGTGCTCTCCTTACGCAGGCTGCTGTTGTAAAGCGCTTTGGGAAGGCTTCCAGGAGAGGCTGAGAGTGTTGGGAGGCTAGAGGAGTACAGGGAAGCCTTTAAGCCCCTGAACTAGATGGTTAGCACACTTATCACTTGCTATGTAAGGACTTGTTACGTCAATTTAAATTATTGTTTCATTTCTCAAAGTGTGATTGCTTCCAATAACTCAGTTGGCCTTCAGAGCAGCTATTCATTAGCATAGTTATTTTTTAATTTAACAAGTTATTTACTGAGCACCAGCTATGAGCTATTCCTTGGGCTTTTAGGTGAGGGTGGGGGTGGGGAATTCTTATTTTCTTTATTTTGAAGATGAGGCAACTAAAGCCCAGAAAATGTATGTACTTTACCCTGGTCATACGGAGACCTCCTGGTGGATTCAAAACCAGAATTCAGATACCTTATGCCAAGCTCAGAAAAAATCTGGTCAGCTGGCTCATGGGTCAGAGAGTCAGAGCTGAGAAAACGAATGAAGAAACTCCAGTTAGCAAATGTGTTCTTGGACTTCTGCTTGGCTGCTTAGGAAAACCCAAGTGCTCCTTTTTTAGTTTTAACTAAATTAAGAGGCCTCCAGGAAAGTAAGAGATATAAATCAGTTGGTCAGGTTCTTCTAACCAAGGACAATGGAACAGCTGCCTGATGAGATTCAATCCCAATTCTTTGTTATATAAATGCATTTTATGTTATGAAATGGACTTGATTGGAATAAAGGCTCTTTAGGTGAGACCCAGCCTGAAGTAGCAAAGACCCATCATTAACAAAACAATTTGAAAAGATAAAAAAACGTGTTACATATGTGCTAGGTACTCTGGAACACTTTGCTTGCATTATCTCATTTGATTCTTTGAACATCCAATTCATAGATGAGAACATTGCTGCTTAGAGAAATTAAGTAATTTGTCCATGGCATACAGCTTCCAAATGGGTAGGACTAGGATTTTAAGTTGCATTAATATGGTCACATAGCCTGCACCTTTAATCACTACACTTTCCTGGAGAGCGTTTAGAGACATGTTGAGAAGCCATTGTTTCATAAATGAACTGATGATACACTGTTTAAAAAAAACTGAAACTCTCCATACATTGGCTTATCAGATAAATGAACAAATGCATGATAGAAGAAGAGATAATGCTGAAAACTTAGGGTACATAAGAGCATGGAAGAACTTGACCTCCAGATCAAGAAGGTTGGCTTTGATTCATGGCACTGGAGAGCCTTTGAAGGCTCTTGAGCAGAGGCACATTCTGATGAGAGATGCACTATATGTACCACTGATGTCCAGTCGGATGATTAGTGACCAAACAGGAGTAGTCCAGTCATGGTAAGAGGCTCACTTTGGGGGTCCAGGTTTAGAAGTTGGGTCTGAAATGTCTGTGTGATCCATGGAGATATCTGGCAGTATTTGGAAATCTTGGATTTGAGAGCAGAAGAAAACAGGCAGGGGCTGAACATGTACATTTAAACATACATTTACATAGAGGTGACAGTTTGTAGAAGGTTAGGAAAGGGAAGGGATCTTTTGGTATCAGGTAATAAAATACTTAACCTCAGGACTGCCTTTTTGAGAGGGAGGAATAAGAAAGAGAGAGAAGAAAGTGGGAGAAAAAAGAGATCCATGTAGGATAGAATATCATGATATAGAGGCTAATCGAAGGTTCTGGATTCTTTGGAGGTGAGGGCCAAGAAACAATTGTTGGCTTTAATGATTCAGAGACACCAGAATCCTTGGGAGAACCCTTTTGAGAAGGTCCTGGAAGATTATGTAAACATTTTTAGGGTCTTCTGCTTGAGCAGAGGTGCATTGTGTGGGTGAGGAGAGAGAATGATTTCAGGCAACTTCCAGGGGAAATGAAATGTGGAGCTGATAGGAGATCAGCAGGTGACAAGATTTCAGATGAGATGAAAAAAGGCTAGCTGAGTCCAGTGGAAATGATTCATGGTTAACAAAGATTAAACATGCTTTCATGAAATTCCCCAGTTGCATTTCACAACCTCAGAGGGTGAGTTACAAAAGCAAAGGTTCCTCTCCCAGAGTTGAGAACTGTCAAGCATGGCAATGAGAGGAAGGCACTGAGGGTGGCAGTGAGATGACAGCGTAGCACTGAGGTGAGTAGAGGGAAGAGTGAGCTAAGGATGGAGGTCACGGGTACAGAGGAACAAGGAATGGTAGGCTTACTGGAACTTATGGCTAAAACAAAGAACCAGGCTAGTGGAAATAAAGGCAAAAGGGACATTTAGGATAAGGAGGAAGAAATGAGAAAGGAACTGGTGCAAGGTCAAGATCCTAGAGGCAGAAGTGTGGGTTGTGAGCAGTGACGATGTGTGGCTGTGATGGTGAGAAATCAGTCTCCGGAGATGCTGGAGGTACAGGATCATTGGCATGAATGTTGGCATAAAGTGTCAGGGAACAATCAGAAAAGTATAATGGCATTCACATGTTGACATCCCAGGAAGAAACTGATTATCCTGGAGCTAGATAGATAATGAGGGCGATACGGTAAAGGCTGCAAAGAGTAGCAGATGTCTGGGGATAGTGAGGAGACATGGTCTGGATGCTGTGGTACACACAAGCAGACCCCTTCTGATTCTGAGTATTGGGGATGGAAGAGAAGAAGTGGAGCTCTTTAGGAGTCCTCTATGGGACACAATAATGTGTGATGGTTATAAGCAGAGGTTCTTGGTCAGAATACCTGGTTTTTATCCTAGTTCTGTTCCTTCCTAGTTGGGCAGTCATGAGTAGGCTATGCAACTACCCTGTACCTCAGTTTCCTCAACTCTAAAATGGCAGTAACGGTGGTATCCACCTTATGGGGTTGCTATGAAGAGTCATTGAAATAATTAATAAAAGAGAGTAGCATAAACCCACCACACTGTAAACACTCGATACAAATTCCCTTTCACGTTATTATTACTATTACCATTATTATTGGAAAGGGTATACAGGAAGTCGTGTCATGGGGGACAAAGTGGTTCCAGTTAACACAGCCAGGTGGACAGGAATATTTAAAGAAAATAACAAGGCTGTAAGATATTTTGCTTACAATGGAATTGGGTTTCCAAGCTTCACCCTGGTTCTCGTCCTCAGGGGAGCAGTGGCTTTCAAGAGGAGAGGGGGGCAGCTGGATGGGAAAACACCCAGGGGCTGGGAA
This sequence comes from Smutsia gigantea, assembly GCA_032199065.1. Lineage (NCBI taxonomy): Eukaryota > Metazoa > Chordata > Mammalia > Pholidota > Manidae > Smutsia > Smutsia gigantea. Next base: position 67,981 of record JAVSCE010004492.1, read on the forward strand.
AGAGGGAGGGGTTCACACTGGCACCTCAGGAGTGAATTATGCAGTAAAGGGATCATGAGGTTGGGAATCAGGATAGAAGAAACAGCGCTTTTGATCAGAGCCTTTTCAAATGTTCCTTTTTCTGGCTTGATTTGCCCCACAATGAGTCAGAAAACTGCTTCACTTTCTTTTGATGAGAAGAATCCTAGCAACGCTTTGGAAATTAGAAGTTTTGAATGCAGGAAGACTTTTGCCCTTGTTTTACTAATAAATTATTAAATTTAATGAAGGTTTTTGGTTCTTTTTTTACTAATTTTCATAGTTTCTAAAAGTCCTTTTAAAAATATGTCATTAATTTGAGAGAAAACAGAGTTTTAGCTATTACAATCCTAATCCCTTGCTCTGTCTTATAATGTGACAGATCTCAAAAAGGTGTTTTTTTTTGGCAAGGGTTTTGTTTGCTCTTCATTGGGAAAGGCAGAACCACCAAGAAGAGACCCTGAAGGAAGGAGAAAGAAGCAGGGCCCTTTCAAAGAGAGGCTGGTATGACGAGATTTGTGAGAGATTGAAGCTGTGAGTGATAAGATTAGGTTTCCTGAGGAACAGAATTTGGGGGAAGAAAGAGGCGTTGAAAATCACTTCTTAGATAATTTTTTATGCAAGCTTTAAATCTTACAGAAAATAGGAAAATCAGTTCAGTAAATAACAGTATATTCTCCATCTATATTGGACAATTGGCAATGTTTTGCTGAATTTTCTCAACCTATCTCTCTAGCTGTCTTTGTACCCATTTGGGGGGAACCATTTAAAAGTGAGCTAAAGACATCACAGCCTTTCATCCCTAAGTTCTTCAGCACACATCTCCAAAAAACATTCGACAATTGCAGTTGCTATTTCTACTTAACAAACCACTCCAAATTTAGTGGCTTGATGTAGCAACCATTTCATCTCACTGATGGATTCTGTGGGTCAGTAATGCACAGAGGGAAGGCTTGCCCCTGCTCCACCGTACTGGGATTACAATCCAGAGTATTCAAATGGCTGGAAGCTGCAATTATCTGGAGACCTTTACTGATAAGCCCGGGAATAATGACTCCAAGTCTGGTCTTAGTTGGGTGTGTGGACTGGAGCACCCACATCTGGCTTGCGCATCTCACCTATGGCATTTGAGCGTGAGAGGAAGTATCTTGAGAGAGAAATGGCCATTCCAGAAGATTCAGGTGGAACCTGCTAAGGGTTTTCTGATATAGCCTTGGAAGTCCTGAATTATCATATTTACCAAACCCAAAACAGGTATAAACACAGCCATATTTAAGGAAAGGGACCTAGATCCCGTCTTCTTCATCGGGTGAGTGTCAAAGATTTTGTAGCTGCTTTTAAAAGCCACCACAAAGACAGTCTCCTTCATAATACAACACTATTAACATACCAACAAAAATAATTTTTGAATATCATCTAATACCAGTCATTCCACAATTATCTCAAAAACATCTTTAATAGCTGAATTAAAAAAAAATAAGATCCAATCAAGGACAATGCATTACATTTCTTATTCTATATCTTAGTTCGAAAGGGGTTTTTAAAGAAGTTATGTGGTATAATGTGCAATATAACATCATTTTCTATTTGCCCAGGCAGCTGACTTTCAGCAAAAATCTAAACATTTCTTTAATTTTCAGGGGTAAATTTTCAGTCTCTTTTTTGTTTTGGATGTAATTGTTATGTTGAGATTGGCCTCAAATCAGACTGAATACATTTGGGTCATTCATTTACTTGATAATAATTTATTGAGAGTAAACTATATGCCAGGCACTCTGCTCGATGCTAGGTATATAAACATGAATTAGACAAAAATAATACGGAAAACAAAACAAAACAAAATCCTCACAGTCAATTTTCAGTGAGGCAGGGCAGATACAAACTCAATAGGCAAGTATAATATAGCAGGATACCTGGTGTCACGAAAAGAAGTTTAGTAGGTGCCATGGAAGCAGAGAAGGGAGGTCCTCACTCTTGAGGAATCTGTCCAGAGTCTAACAGAGGTAGATACGTCTGCAGATAAATCACAAGACACGTGCTATAACAAATGTAAGAGTAGAGCATGGTGAAGAAAGTGCATACAAAAACATTGAATGACCCATTTCCCATAAAATAAAATCTAAATGCCTTAGTACATTTTTGTTTCACCTTTCCTTCCTTCACTCTTCCTGATCACTTTCCAACATCCAAAAGTGTGTTCCTACTCTCTGGCCTGGGCCAGTGACCTCGTCTCCTTTGTACATTTGATTTAATAACGTTTAGACTTACCCCCAATATTTATTTAGACTTGTTTCTTGGCCCAGACACAAAGCCTGTGAATTCTACTCCCCACCCTGTGCTTTCCTCCCGCCCCCCACCCGCTGGGGTTTCTCCCGTGGAATCTGGGAAGCTGATGGGCTCCTTCTGACTCTGCCATTTTGGGCAACATCCCTGCTTCTCACGAGGGAAGCCAGAAAGCCTGGCTCATTTGCATGAATCTCTGCAGTGGTTCTTCTGACCCCAGGGCTGTTAGAAGTACTCATTAGATCCTCTTTAATTAAATATGTAACACACATCATGCCATCAACCATAGAAAAAAAAAAGAGGAAAGAAAAATACAAATCTAACAGGGGCTCCTGCTCCTAATTAAAAGCAGGCTGTCCTGCCTGAGAGCAAGCTGGGGACAGTGCTTTTATCCTGGGCACAGCCGTGGGACCCCCGGTGCCAAAGCCAGGGGGCAGGGACATGAGGCTTTGGATGTGCCAAGGGGGTTGAGCTTTGTTGGGTGACACAGCCTCCCTCCCTTCCCAGCAGGTGGGATCTAATTTCAGCTCCCAAAATGTGATTCAAGGTAAGGACAAGCTTTCATTTCCTTTCATCCCACTTTTCAAATGCTCTCCGATTCAATACCACAGTAGTGTTGTAGGTAAATAGAATATGAACACAGTAGGATGGTCTCACTAAGTAAAACCTCATGAAAGCTCAAAGAAAATGAGCCACATGCATCAGCTGCTCATATGTGATGCCGGTAAGGAGTGAAGGAGCAGACGGGCATGGGGGCGCAAGGGGTGGGTTCCTAGAGTGTCTTTATTGTGTGGGGCACTGATGGTTGAAGCCAGCATCCATAAGTAGGAGACTTCTTGACTCACCTTCTCATAATCTGGTTCTTAGATACCCCTTGAATTTTCCTCCTCCTCTCTCCTAATCTCTTCTCATCTTCACTCTACCCTTTCCAATTCCCTACCTTTTAGTGAAACTCAGCAGCACCTCTTCACCCTCCACTTAAGCTGCCTTTCCTATTATATATGAATCTTGAAATAGCTTCCCCATGCTCAACTGAATCAAAGTGTCTTTTACTTATCTTTTCAATAATGGTGGCTCTTGAATTTTTATATTGGAGGGATAATCTTGCTGGAAGGGAGGAAGGAGAGCTGGGAAGAAACTTAGCCTGGTGCTAACTATGCTTTGCAAATCCTCTTCTTATTGATTGTGTTTGTTTGTTATAGCTTTAAAAGGATGATGGAAACCCCCCCACTTTAGGTGCTGCTCCCAGATTAACTAGGAGTTCTGGATCTCTTATAAGACTTACTTGATGTGAAAAGGAAGATTCATTTTTAGCTCTGCTCTTCTCTTTAATTTTTTACTCTAGTCCTCATCCACTGTAATGTCCCAATGGCCATCAGGGACAGCAAGGAAGGAGGATATGCATGGCATTTATTTGCCGGGTTTGCTGCCAGCTCTTTGGGCACAAGACTCATTGAATCTATCAAGATGTCTCAACCACAAACACTTAGCAAATAATTTAGCAAAAATTGTTGGACCCTATAAGGTGCCAGGCCTTGTTTCTAATGCTAGAGACACATTAGCAAACAAAAAACGTGCGCCTCTTCTCACAGAGTTCACATTTCAGTGTAGGCATCAGATAACAAAACAAATAAGTACCTAAATATAGGAAATGTTAGGCGGAGTAGTGTCAATGAAGAAAAAAAAGGCAGGTCAAACAATGGGAAGTGATAGAGGTTCCAGTGTAGACAGAGTGGCTAAGAAGGACTCTCCAGTGTGTGTATATTTGAGCAAAGACCTGTGTGAAATGAGAACGAAACTGTGGGACTCTCTGGGGGAAGAGAAATGCCAGGATAGCATGTTCAAAAGCAGTGAGGCTAGAGCTTGAGAACAGTATCTGAGAATGAGAAAGGAGGCTACTGTGGTGGAAACAGAGTGAGCGGTGGAAGTAGTAGGATTGCTCTCTGAGTCTAACGTGCCAGAGTACAATTTCTAACCTTGTTAACGACTTTGGACCACACTTGTGTGTTCATCTTAATGTATGGAGATTGGAGAAAGGACAACATTGGCTGTTATTTGTCATATTCCCAATTTGGTTGTGGTTTGAAAAATCAAGGCAGGAAATGGAGATGTTGGAATACAGGAAAGCCTTCATGGGTACAGTGTTACATAGTTCAATGATGGAAGTTAGAGACACCAAACATAGACAACTTTTTCAAGACTTTGAACCTTGAAAGATGAAAGAGAGATAAACTGAGTCAAGAGGGTAAAGCAGGAATAAGGGATGCTTAAAAATTGTATACTTGATCTGTGTAGAGAGGCGTGGAATTGGATGGAAAGGCTCTAGTCAATTTTTGACACAAGAAAAAAGCCAAAGTAGAATCAGTCACTTGTGAATCAAAAGACCGATAGAAAATAGCTGAAGGAACAAACTGGAGTGGAGGTGTGGAGGATGAAATCAACGGCATAGATTAGGTGTTAGATTTGAGAAGGGTACCATTTCTTTTCCTGGTCTAGCAAGGACAAACGACTCATGGGTGAAGATTTAGAGAAATATGATAGTAGTATCTACAATTCAGAACTCTTTCCCAAATTCAGGACTTGTATATTTAGATCCATACATCTAACTGCCTTCTCACCATATCCACTTGATTGTATAATAGACCTCAGTCTCACTCTGCCCAGAACCAAACTTCTGATCTTCTCCACCCACACCCAGATCTGCTGCACCGTCATGTTTCCCATCTCAGATGAGAACAACTCATCTTTCCAGGTGGTCAGGCCATCCTACCCCTTCTTTTTCTAACCTTTTCAGCAACTTCTGTTATCTCTACCTTGAAAATATGTCCAAAACCCAGAAACTTTTTGGCGCCTTTATAACTTCCACTTTGCTCTGAGTCACCACCATCTCTCTCACATCACTGACTGTGAATGCCTCCTAACCAGTCTCCCAGTTTCTATATCTGCTACCTCTACCCTTAAAGTCTATTCTAACTCGGAAGCCAGAGCAATCCCTAAAAGCCAATGTCACTGCTTAAAACTCTGGAATGGCTTTCCATTTCTATCAGAGTAAAGTTCCAAGTCCCTACAACTTCTGACAGACTCTGTGATCAGCTTTCTGTTCCAGTCCACAGTGGCTTCTTGGATTGCTCTTTAAGACATTAGACATCCTTCCCTCATAGGGCATTTGCTCTATCTTGTCCCTAAATCTGAATGCTTTTGTCCCATAACTGCCTAGTTAATTCCATCATCATTTTTAACTCTGCTCAGATTCCACCTTTTCAGTAAGGCCTATCCTGACTCCAATTTTAATCCTTACTCTTTCCTGCCATTCACTTTTTACATAGTACTTATCATCATATAACATATTATATGTTAGTAACTTATTATATTTAGTTTGTATCTCCCTCCTAGAATGTTTTTTATGCAACTTGGTCATTTTATTTTGTTTTGTTTTGTTTAATTCACAGATGATTCCCAAACACTTAGAAGAATTTAGGTACTTTCTTTAATGAATCAGATAATAGAGAACCTTAAGCCACTTGTACTAGGTAAACTTGGTTTTCCTGGTAAATTGTAAGGCAAGGCCATTGGCTAAAAGTATATAGATTGTTGAAGAATTGAGATTTGGAAAGATTTTGGAACTATCTCTGAAGAGAGGAAGTAGGGAGTTATCTAGGTAGAAATAAAAATATTACTATCAGTAAGGGTCAAGCTTTAATTTAAAAAGATACAAATGTATTATTATGTCAACATGCATGACTGTATTACTGTCTTCAGAAATGCTTACCATTTGGTCTAAGGTAAACTGATTGGTGGTTCCCAAAATATGCCCACATTCTAATCCTTGAAATAGATGACTATAACCTTACATGGCAAGACTGAATATTGCCTTTTATAGCAAAAGATGTAATTAAATTAACAATTTTAAGAGGAATTTATCCTGGATTATTTGAGTGGGCCCAAAATGCAATCACATGTATCCTTATAATAGAGAGACAGAGTGAGTTTTGAGACAGACACACAGAGGGGGAAAAGCACACATATACGGAGAAGACAGTGTGAAAATGGAAGCAGAGGTTGTAGTGATGTAGTCACAGGGTAAAGAATGTCAAGGATTGCCAGCAACTACCAGAAGCTAGGAGAAAATATGGGATAGATTCTGCTCCAGAGCTTCTGGAAGAGTGTGCCCTGGACTTTATAGACTTCTGGACTTCAGAGCTGTGAGAGAATATATATCTGTTTTTTAAGCCACAGAGTTGTGGTAATTTGTTATAGCAGCCCTAGGAAAGCAAAACAGGTTTTGGTTACTAAGAAAGCGTAGCTTGCTTCTGTAACAATACCTAAAAAGGTGAAAGTGGTTTTAGAATGAGGTAGAGGCAGAGAGAATTTTAAGGTGCCTGATAGAAAAAGCCTAAATTGCCTTAAAGAGATGGTTGGTAGAAATATGGTGATTCTGGCTCAGAAAGAAGTGAGGAGCACAGTAGAAAAGCCCTTTTTACTTTTAGGGAATCAGAGGTATCAGAAAGAAATGAGGAGCATGTTATTAGAAATCAGAGTAAAGGTGATCATTGTTACATAGCGGTGAGAAATTTGCTGACTTACATTCTGCAGTTGTGTGAAAAGCAGAATTAGTAAATGATGAGCACAGATATTTAGTTGAGGACATTTTCAATCCAGATTTTAAAGGGGTGGCCTGTTTCTTTTCATTGCTTATAGTAACACGTGAGAGGGAAGAGATAAATTGAGGAAAGAACTATTAAGCCAAAAGAAAGCTGAACTTGATGATTTGGGAATTTCTCAGCCTATCTAGATTGAATGAATTAGGAGATTCACTGTTGAGGAAATGTGCTCTTTAGGAAAGGACAAGGGTGTGTCTGGGCAGTCATCTGCTGAAGAAATCAGGTGTGGGACAAATGGATCCAATCAACCATATCAGCAGAAACAAGACATAGAGATGGAATTAGATAGGAGGGATCTTTGAAGGATCCTCTGGTCTAATCATGTGACCCCTATGGCATACATGGGAAATCCACAAGCTTTTTGAAAATGTTATACCAGTAGAAGCACTGCCAGTTTGGACCAACAAGGACAGAGGCAAGACAGGATGAAAGAAGACTGTTGCACTTTCCAAATTCTACTCACAGGAAACTAATACACAATGCAAAAAATGGGAATTGCTGTATAAATGGTAGCATTTACCCAAGGTTGAGGGATAGAAAAATAAGTTTGACAGAACTTCAGTAACATGAACACTAGGACACTGATAAAAATGCAAATAAAAGGACTTAGCAGGGGCTCAATCAGGGAGGGAGGCAAGAAGTTCTGTGAATATACAATGGATGAGGGGGTCACTTGACAGGAGTTCTCAATGAAATAACAAAGCAAGTCAATTTAGAGAGAAGATGTGGAAGAAATATGGGAAATTGGGGTCAAAGAAGAAACATTATTAAATTTTACATACCGAGGGTCAACAGCTTTTAGTGATAAAGACATCCAGTGGGTGATCACACTGTGGATAGCTGAAGCATACTAGAAGTGAAAATTATTCAAGGGAATAAGGCTGAGTGTTGAGAGATAGGGTACAGATAAATGGGTAATGTGCACTTTGAAAATAGAGGTGGCTTTTAGACACCATACTAATGCCGTGGTTGATAGGATCAGGAGTGCATGCATTAGTATTTATATTTATATTCATATTTATATGTGTATATTTATATCAGAATTCCATCCCTAAAGATTTGGAGCTATAACCAAGACAGGTTGAGAAAAGTCAACATAAGAGAGAAAACAGTGTGTGGGTCACCTTTTTAAAGATGTGGCTGTATTTAGACCCCTTGAGTCTGTGATATACACCTATAACCTTATATCTCTTTTTAAATTATTATATCTTTTTTTTTTGGTGGCTTAACAAAACACTATACACACTGTCATCAAAGCTTCAGAATCACCCTCCTTTTTTATTTTTTGAATCTCTACTAACATTAGCTTAATTCAGATGTTAATGCATCCCTCAATGCTGAAATACAAATAGGTTCCCTTGTTATTTTTAATTCTGTTACATTTTAATCATATGAAGTCCAATAAATTTATAAGATAATCTTATTGTCCTAAGTAGCTTCATCTTTAAAATGACCAACAATTTTTCTTTGTGCCATGTTATTTTACAAATTCAATTGTAAGTGTATATTTTAACGTTTTGTATTTTGAAGTGTATCGTACATTCAGAAGAGTCTACCTAAAACGTGCATACCATTACATACAATTTAAAGAGTATTTATAAATCAAAGCCCATTGACCACCAGGCTGGTTAAGAATAATGCATTGCCTGGTCCCTGGAAACCATTCTTTTGTGTCTCAAACCCAATTATATCCTGTTGTCTTTTTCACAAAGTAAACTATTTGTTTACTATTTCACAAAGTAAAATAATTTTTCTTATTGTGCCTTTTTTTTTGTAGTCTCAATTATGCACATATTCCAAGAAACATATTTTTAAGTTTAAAAATGTTGAAATTTATAGAGACACTATTGAAAATACTCTTTGGAATTGTTTTTTTGCTCAAGATTTTTTATGTTTACTATTCATTCCTCTTGTTGTGTATAATAGCAGATCATTCATTTTTTCTAGGCCAACTTGAAGCACCATCTCTTCCATGAAGTCTTCCAATCCTTCTACCGGATCCGATATGCTCTTTGACAGACATTTAATTTTTCTTTATCTTCCAAGAGTTCCTATATTTTGCCTTGTGATATAATTTTGCATCACTTTTATATTTATTACTGGTTTATTATGTCTTTAAAGGCAGAATACTTGTCTCAAATTTATTTGTTATCCACAGTAGCAGTAGATCTAGTGATTATGCATAATTTATGCTTATAAAATGATTATTAAATGCATGATGTTGATACCTCCAGTATATATTTAGATGGAGGATGCTTTATTACCTATCCTCCGAAGTCCGGGTGGCTTCATTCTAAATATATATCTGTTCCCCGTCTTACTACACTATTGTTCACAATATGCTTAGTGTTTGACTTCAATTACATTCTCAATGCATTTTTCATCTCTCAAAGGCTATTTTTTTAATCTGCATACCTGCATCTGGCTAATACTGAAATCTTTGCTCAAAGGAAAACTATTGGGTAAACAAAATGTAAGTGGGTTAAGGATTAATCAGAGTCAGGACCTGTACATCTATGCTTCATGGACTAAACAAATGCAGTGAGGGGGACTCCACTGATCAAAGCACGAAGAGAAAGAAACTGCCCTCGAGAACGTGCGTGGCAGTGCAGCCTGTTTACTGTGGTCTCTCAGGTCCCTGCTGGAAGGAGTACAGTGGTTCCCATGGCTTAAAGCCTTAGAGCCCCTGGATAGTAGCCTTTCTGAAACACTGGAAGATACCTTTGCCTCATCTGAGCCGAAGAACAAGTGTATTTGGGAAAGCTAAAGTGAATTTCCCTAAGCTCAAAGCATACAGAGTAAAACACAACTTCCTTCTGAAGAGGAAATGAAGTGTTTTATTTCTTTATTTATTAGATTTGTTACTAACCGTACCCTGTGCCAGAGGCCCCAAGGCAGAAAAGCTTATTGTAAAATAATAGAGATAATTAAATTTTATATTACGAAACAGCAATCAATGCAACAAAACTAGGATCTAGTCCACTGGGGATATAGAAACTAGAGAGGTGGGTTCTGCAGGATGCCCCAAGGCCAAACACCGCTGCTGTCTCTATGCTTCTCTCCCCTCCTTATCCATTAATATTTATTAAAAATTGTGGTCACTGGGTACCTCACATTTTCTTTTCCTACAAAGTAAGGTTCGAGCTTAACTATATAAGCAACAGAGGGAAATCTCCCCTGGATAATGTTTTGGGTATTGACCCACGAAGAACTTCGAGTATAAAAAGATCAATTTGTAAAATTGGTTAATTTTTCCTCAATGAGCTTTCAGTTCTTTGGTGTTGCTGCTCTCTTGGAACCATCCTCCCAGAGTCCCCGGGGTCCACATCATACTCCCAGCTCATCTGTGGTGAATTCCACATAAACTTCCCCCTCTTGCTCCAGCACTCTCCCACACCCCTACTTTTCTCTTAAACTATATCTGCTTTGCAGTATGACATTTGCATTGTTTAACTAAATATATTTGCAAGTATATATATATTTCCCACAGGAATAATAGCGTAGAGATAAAAAACATAGGATTTAGTGTCTAGGAGACTTAGGTTTAGGGGAAACCCAAACCACAGGGTTCAGTATCTAAGAGACTTAGGTCTAGGAGAGACTCCTGGGTTTCTCCTCTAGGTCATTAAATGACCTGTGGAAATTTTCTTAGTCCCTTTTAGATGTGCTTTCCACTGTTACCTAGAAAAGGCAAGTATAACTTCACCTTTCTTTGGAAAGAAAAGTAAGCCAGTAACTTGTTAATTGGCTATCAAGAATTTGTTCTCACAAGAAAGGGAAGGCAGATCTGCGAAAGACAATAAATAGCCATTCAGACACAGAGAGACTGAGGTCTAGGGCCAGATGGAGATTTGTCGAAAAGTAATTGCAGAGTTGAGCAAACTGGTGAGCTAATAGCCGTTTCACCATCACAGTAGCAATGCAGCAAGAGATATGAAATTTACAGAGACTTTTAGAGCATACACAGAGATCCTTGCTAATTTGCAAATCACACAATTCATTGACATTTGAGATCTCAAGAGGACCATGGACTTACCTGGTAGCTACGGACATTAAAGTACAGCTCCGTAAGTGAGGGAGTTAAGACACAGAGTGTAAGTAACTTCTTGAAGAACACATAGCAAGTGGTGGAATTTAGAATCACATGCAAAACCCTTTAATTTAAAATCTGCTCCACAAAAAGAATTGGGTTTCTTTGATTTTTTTGTATCAATTTGACTTAACAGGGGCTCAGTTTCACAGTGTAGATATCCTTTAGTGTCAGATACTAGACTACCAAAGAATGAGTTAAATGAAATTTTAAGTAATGATGCATTCATTTACATAAGAGTATTTCCCCCTCCTCTCCTCACCTAGTTACAAAGTGGGTAGAGGAGTGAACTGTAAGGTCTTCTACCTGAACATCGCTTCACAGTGGACCACAAAGAACTTCCTCATTATCAAGGAACACATTGGTGGTACATCTTTATGTCTGCACTTGCCCTGCTCGGCACTAAATATAACAACTACAAAATGGACACCTAAGAGACTGGGGTATTTTCCAGCAGAGAACTAAGCCAGGATGTTTGCAAAAGCAGCAACAACCTGTGCTACCCAGAGCAACAAAGCAGATAGACAAATCCCATTATGGACCCAACAAGACAAGATGGATAATGGTGCGCATCACGGAAATGGCCAAGGTACACATGACATGGTGAATCGCAAAGCTTGCTGCTTCCCTCGTGAGCTCTATCACCAAACACCCAGGGCACTGTTTATTTCTTCTGTTTCACAAGGGGAAAAAAAGTACAACGAGAAAAGTATGTCTTTATGAATCTGAATACTTGGCAAGAGAGTGAACAACTTGGACTTAAAAAAAATTCTTTCCTATAATCCCTGTGATAACAGCAACCAAAGGGCATGTAAACAGTCCTGGAACGCAATTAGCTAATAGGGGGCAGTAGTGAGCAGAGCCAAAGATTTGAAATCAGGCAAACTGAAGGTGAACGGTGGACCCACCACTTACTAGTTTTGAGAATGCCGTCCTCTAAACTGGGGAAAGAGGCCAGGAGCCCTCACCTACCGCGGTTGTTATGAGGATTAGATGTGATGTACATAAAAATCACCAAGTCAGGGGCATCGGAGAAACTGAATTACTTATAACCGTAGTTGTTATTTTTATTATTACTAGGAGGACCATACGAGAATTAATCTACTGACTGCACTCATGATAAGGGGAAAAATTGGTTCTCTGCATCATGGCTCATCATAAAAGAATGAGGTTCTCTGAGGACCTGACGGAGAACATCATTCAAACACCTGGAAGAACGTGAAGACACACTCATCAGTGTGATCAGAACTAAAAAAAATAAAATGAACATTTTATAAAAAGGTAGGGGAAGGCACAAATCAAACTGCAAAATTAATACCATGGGAAGCAAAAAGGAAAACATGATGAAAACATAATGGATATAATAGGAAAAATATCAGTGGGTCTCAGATATCTACATGTCATACACTGAACATTGTCAATAAATAAAAGATGACTGTGTACTTCAACATAAAGTAATATATATGTATATATATGATTTCACATTTATATACAATTTCATTAAAGCATCACTGATATTTAGTGGGATTCGAATAGGGCTATAAGGTAGTAATTGGGCGTATATCTTGCATCAACAAAAGTAATCCACAGAAATGGCTGGAGAATGGCACTGTTAAGATATTCATATCAGTAGAAATCCTCAACCTGAGGTTGGAGCCTAATGGTACATATCTGAATGTGGAATGGAAGAAGAAATGGAAGTGTTAAATGTCAGGGGAATGCTACAGGTTCCATACACCTACCATGTAGATGTATCTTGAACATAGTATGAATCTCCTCAGAGGAAAAGTACTGACCTAATGGGCTATTCTGATGATCCAGTCACTTGAGAGTCTGAATCTTCTAAAAGTGGAATCTCTTGTCAAAGCCATGACATGACTTGCTCTTGTTTTGTATTTTAAATGGTGAAGAAAGTCACAAGGAAGAGACTGTTGCACTGATGTAATTCCGGCCATGGTGGCAAAACTAGTCACTGTCACAAGAGGGGTCAGGATCCTGGAGGAGGTAATCTTGCAACATTCACAGAAGCCTAGAGAGACACAGACTTGACTTCAGAACAGCAAAGTTAAAATGTGTGTTCACACAATGTGTGTGTGGTCGTGTGACCCCAAGGAAAGAGATATGAAAGTTAACACAGCTTAAGAGAGGTAGGATGGTAATAACACTTGGGGAAAAAAATCCATATAATCAGAAATTATTCTAACAATAAAGAAAAAGGGATATAAATCTAAAGGAACTAAGATAGCTGAAAGTTGAGTTCACATTTTAAAAGGACTTATGTTAAATATTGAAGGGGGAGAATAAACATCAAGAGAATACCAAAACGCAGCATCAGGCTGTAGGAATAATGTTGGATAGGCTAAATGTTAAAATAAGACAAGGATTTGAGAAAGATGCTTTAAAGAGCATAAAGGGATTTAAAAGCTATGTGCCGAGCAAGATGAACAAGAAATGTGTCTTAGCCTGGGTTTTTCAAAAAGCAGAGCCTGGGACTTTGCAGGCTGGTAATTAATAAATTTCAAAGTTATCCCAAGCAGCAGGCCCGAGGGCAGAGGGAGAGAAACAGGAAGGAGGGAAAGCAGATAAAAGGATGCATTACACAACTGGTCACTGTGAGATGTTGAGAGAAACTGGTGTGAGAACCCCATGGAACCCTCTGGGGAGACTTCTGAGTGGATCTCAGTCTGTCTGACCTAGAAACGAAAGTTAGATGTATTATCCACCAGTTCCCATCCTTCAGTGGTTGAGGATGGCCCCTGGGGTGTTTATTCCCTGGCACTTCCATTGACACTGGGTAAGGACCACCCGAGAGGACCCCAAGCAGGAAGGGAGAGGGGTGCCGAGCAGAGGTGCAGGAGTTTGGGTGGGAGGGACCCTTCCTGGAATTGGTTGCTGCAGTCACGGCTGGAGTAAGAGATGGAGACTAGACAACTTGAAGTTTGTCCAAGAGCTGTTTGAGAAAGATATGATGTATACAGAGAGCAGAAAGGAAAATTAAAATGCTTGAACTACAACTTCTCTACTGAGAGAAAAAAAAACATAAAGCTATAAAGGGCAAGCCAAGCATCATTAAGGGAGAATGAAGTCATTTAGAAATGCCTGGCTGGTGATACCAGTTTCTTCCACCATAGCACTCATTAGGACAAAAGAAGTAAGATGCACTAAAATTAAAATTGAAAGAAAAAAATGATAAAAAGCAAAGTTGAAACAATATGTGCAGAAAGCATATTTGTGGAAGCCTTTCCATTTATGGTTAAGAAAAAGGGGGCGTATACATATATGAGCATATAATCAATTCATATCTCTGACTGTGTGACCTTGGATATGTTATTTAGCTCAATAATGCTCTTGCCCGTAGAGATCCATTTACATCATGTTCATTGCTGTATCCCCACATCCTTAAAGTGAGCCTGGCCCAAAAAAGGTGCTTAATAACAGCTCTTAAATGAATAAAGGAGAAATTGATTGAAACACTATTGTCATAGGAAACACTAAAATATATCTTGAAGACACAATTTTAATATAATAAAATTTAATTCATGGATCTATTGAATTTTGTATGCTACACTCAGAGCACATATCTTATTTTCAAATTTCAATGAACAATTATAAACATTGATTAGCTTCTAGGTCATAAATAGAATTATTAAATCAGAAATTGAGCAATAAAATGTTTTCTGGTCACAAAATAACAAACTATAAATTAACCAAAGTTTTAAAAAAAAAGTAAAAATAAACCCCAGCAATTTGGTCATTTAAAACATTCTTTAGGAAACCTATTAGGACAAAAAAGAAATCAAAATTACAATAATAGGTATTTAGAAAACAACAGAACTAAAAAAAATTACTTATCATTGTAATGCAATCCAAAGTTAGTCTCAAGGGCAATAATCTTAAATGCTTTCACCATTAAAATAATAATAAAATAAAGTAATTTAGCAATCAACTTAATAAGTTAGAAAAGCAACCACAGAATAAACCTAAGAAAATGGAGAACATGTAATAAGTATAAAGAAAGATTTTTAATGAATTCAAAAACAAAAGAATATGATTTCTCAGTAAATCCAAGAGCTGTTTCTTTAAGCACAACACACCAATACCTGTGAAAATGGCAAAAAGCAAATCTCACCAAGACAAAAAAGAAAAACAGAGATAATTTTTTAAAATGGGGACATAATAGGAGAGATTTACTTTTAATTCCAGGAAATACTATACACAATTATGCTAAATAATTTGAAAACTACAATAAATGGATGATTTCCTAAGAAAACAGATCAGTGGCCAATAATCAGTTAAGCAAAAAGTAGAAAATTAGATTCGATCAGTAATCTAAAATAAATTATCAAAAAGTCTTCAATAACCTATCTGTGATCAAATAATTTTGCTGTTAGAATTTCAAGGAGGAAATAATTCCCATGTTCCATAAATTGTTCTAAAGCATTGAAAAATGACAGTGTTATCTACTTCATGTTCTTAAGCTTGAATGTCACAAAAAGACCTGTGCAAGAAAGTACCCACCCACCCGAAAAAAACCAGAAAACAAAAAACATGTAAAACTCTTAAACCATTAGCAAACCAAATTCAAGTTATCTTCAGATAATCCTCCAACATGACCAAGCAGGATTCGTTTTAAGATTGGAAGTCCAGTATATTATCAGGAGAGACAGAACATGCCGTATCTCTTGTATCCCCATACACACACAAAAAAGTCACATAATCATCTCAAAAGATGGTGCGAAATGTTTGATAATCAATATGTATCTTAATAGTTCTTTTAGAAAAGCACAAACATATTAAAGAAATTAAGTTTAGAAGATTAAGCTCAGTTGCAAAACAATATCTATCTGACATCAGCAGCTAACATCATACTTGATGGCAAAAAGCTAGAGGCAATCCCATTAAAAGAAATAAAAACATGACTCATGTTCACTATCTTTACTTCTCAACTCTATTCTTCTACAATCAGAAAATTAAAGTTCAAAATGAAGAACAAAAGCAAAGAAAGGAGAGGAAAACTTAGTAACATAAATAAATAAAGAACAGTTGATCATATTAATTGTGTTCAGGTTACTTGATACAATTTACATTCAAAGAAGAAATGGTAGAAACAGTCCACTGTGATGGACTAAGAATAAAGCCATGCCAGAGGTCTGCTTGAGGTAAAACTGTTTTACTATTTAAATATGGAAAAACTGTGGATTCTAAACTATCGACCAACACTATCGGCAATTATTGCTGTGAACTTAATATTAATGCTGTAAGTGTTTAACAGAGGAGACAATTTGAATTGACTTTGAACTTAAAGAGGTTACCAAGAAATTTTAGGTTAAGAGATTTAGTCATACCAATTTTAAGTCTCTAAAAATCCTTCAGGATTAAAAGGGTAATTGATATAGTAATACATTAGGTTTAATACAATTTCACTTGCAGCTAGGTTTTTTTGGCAAAATTTACTTTCCTATCCTTTTGAAAAATATGGCAAGTGTGGACTGCGGATCATACATGGGGTTTGTGTTGTCTGAGCAACTGCATCTGAACCATGACGTGCATGGTTTGGACAGTAAAGAAAGAGTTTAGGTTTGGAAGCTAGATGGGCCCGACTAACCAACTGGTTCCACTGTTCCATTTATGGACCATGGACAGGTTGCTTAATTTTTGCCCATCTTCCAGTGAGGATACTTACCTTACATGAAAATAATGGAGATTAAAGTTGATTCACAGAAAGTATCTGAGCCAGTGCCTGGTGGTGTACAGCACCGTGAAAGGGAAGCTTTGTTATCCTGGTGGCTTGAATAGGAGACCTTAGTGTTTAACTGTATTTTCTCTTTTTCTGTATTCTTGATGCTCTGGCATCTGAGGCTTCCCCCAGTGGGAAGAGGCTATCCCTCCCAGGGTCAGGTAGCTACCACTCTCCCAAGAGTGCACTCTCCAAATGCAAACCAACCAGTTCAGAGCCTGTTTCCCCATCTGCCTTCTTTTATCAAGGGCCAGCAGCCCCAGATGCTGTCATCTTGCCTTAACACATGCCCCGGCCAGGTACTAGACCATTATAGATCACTCCTATATCCCAGAATACACCGAAACTGTTCAAACCTATCTACCTCACTTGCCCTACCTTGCTTGTACATTCCTGCCCATGAAAAGCACAACAGAGGCTTGTACCCGTGCTTTCTGCTCTGACTGAGCTTGGCACTTCCTGGGCAGCCCTGCCTAGCATGCTGTGCCTCCCACTTCTAGGGATCTGGGCATATCAACTTCTTCCTGCATGACAGTCATTTCCTCGTCTGTGTGTTTCACTCCATCTAATGAAAACAGATCCTGATGCATTTTCAAACAGCATGTCGTAAGATTGCTGTTGGCTATGTTATTCATTATGATTCTTTTTAATGTCCTATAAACATGTTTAAAAAGAGGCATAGATTTAGATAAATTAGAGCCAGAATAAGTTAAATTCTGGATGAGAATTAAAAACCTAAAAGATCTTGACAGGTTGACTTATAAGGTCAAATAGCACAGGGTGAAGTTAAAAGGTATACATCTGTAAGTCAGATATATATCTATATATATCAGATATAAATATGTATATTATATGTATTACATATGTATATAAAGGCTTATATATATACATATATGTGTGTGTGTGTATGTCAGGCCCTATGTATATATATGTATATAGATAGATAGATAGATAGATAGATAGATAGATACACATACACAAAAACTTAAAAGAAATGATGAATTAAATGCAGAATTGGGGAAATATGGACTTACAACAATCCTGCAGGAAAAAAAAGGAGGAATTTATACATATCTGCACATATGGATGGCTTCAATTGTTGGGTGAGGCTGATGGTATGACATGGCTACTAAAAAGGGATGTGCAAATTGGAGTTGTGCTTTAGTTTGATTGTCAAGATGAAGTAGAGGCTGTCCTCACTGCACTGTGTTCTGGGCGGACACAATCTGGAGCTTTTTTTCTAAGTCCTAGGAACTAAGAATCACAATTAGAGTTGGGAAATTGGAATGTGTGAATGTAAAATAATACTGATGGATCTGTAAAAGAGAAAGGAACAGAGTTATCTTTAAGTATCTGAAATGTTCTCATGTAGAAGAGGAAACAAATAGTGTCCTTTCTCTTTATTAGGTAGAGTTGTGTTCAGTGAATGGACGTCCAAAAGAGGAATGTTCATCACAGAGTGAAGCAGAAGAGGAAGGGTGGGAAAGAAGTAACATTTCATTTGTTGAGGTTATATTATGTGCAAGACACTGTACTGTCTTGTGCTCACATATACCTTACTTTCTAATGTTTAATGTTCTCCAAATAGACTATTCATCCTTCTAATAACACTCCGTGGAATATTTTATAAGGAAACCCATGAAGGATAAGATTTGATATCCTCTAAGCCTTCTTCAGATACTAAGAGTTTGTGATTTGTTAGCAGTCACATTTTAGGGAATGAGTTTGGAGCAGGGGCCAGAATATTTCTCAAGGCTCGTTGTTCCAATATAACCATAATCATGGAAAACAGAAGGTAAACTGGGCATATTCTCTTTCGTTAGCAGATTAAAGTCTTCCCCCTATTATATTTCATATAAATAATATTTTTTCAACTTATATTTTGGAAAGGATCACATGTTTAATAATTTGTATTTTAATAGAAGCTCACATCCAACTCAATATCACTTTCATGGGCCAGGCTTACCACAGGTGGCTGTCTGAGGGTAGGCCTGAGCATGAAATACGCAACTACGTGTTAGGGCACCATTGGTTAGCTGATACTACCTTAATGATCTAAAATATCTAGAACTGAAGTAGTCTTGACTTTGTGACCTGCTTTAATTATACATAACATAGAAAAAACAATTAAAAAAAAAGCACGATAGATAACTGCCATTTTGCCTCTTAAGAGAAGTGGCATGACTCTTTCCTGAGAGGGTAGCCTTCTGTTTAGCAAACTACCTTGTTCATATGTGTGAACCATGAAGCTCTAAGAATGTAAAATTCTGGGACACCATGAAATCTACACAGCAAAATTGAGGGGGCAATAACTAAGGGCAGGGGAAATGTTCTGAGAACAGGGATAGACCAAGCAAATCTGAAGAAGTCTGTATATATAAGAGAAAAATTCCACGAATAAATGTTAATAAGAATTTCCTCACAGTGGGGCTGGCTGGAGGAATTTTATGAAGATTCATTTTAAAGTGAATTCTGTATTTTGCTGCAGTGTCTTCTAAGAATAGAGTTTTAGGTCATAACGGGGCTGTGTTGGTGTATGAGTTTGCTCTGGACAAGAAGAAAACAGCTGGGGAAGGGGAGATGCAAGTTCAATGGGAATAGTGCATTCAAAATACAGATAACCGGGAGACGGTATGTTAAGATGGGTGAAAAAATCGTAGAAAGGATAGGATGACCTCAGCTGACATCTGGATTGAATGTATAATTGCCTCAATTCTCTTTTTCATTGTGCTTCTTTAGAAACATCTTGAAGGTCAACCTTGGGAAACAATACAAACATGTTCCTGTTATTCATATGGTCCGGGCTTTTTTTTTTTCACTGAAAAGCTTTCATCCACTCATGTTGAAAGAAACAAAGGTAATATGCCCATGGAACATATTTTTTTCCATACAAATTAACTCATTGGATTTGACCCTTACATACCATGGATAATTGCAAACTAGTTTCATACCTTTAATAGACTTTAATTTTTAATATGGTATCTTTCTTAAAAAGTTAGCTTGGTTTACAGCGCACTGTTACAAAATGCCAAAGCAAAATACATGCCATGTGACTGCCCCAAAGATTTTTCTGCAGGTTTCTAATTGGTAGTTAAAGGCATATGTCTAAACTGAAAATCCCATAGAGAAGCAGGCACAGAACTTCCCACTGGCCAAGCTCCTGTGATTCCACCTTTGCTCATTCAATCTTCCAACCAGCAGGCGCCAACTTGAGCAGCTAGAACTATTTATGGGTCAACTTTCTCCTATATTTTCTTTATCGACCTAATACAATGCCATAGGAATACATTTCCGAATTAAAGAAAAGATGGAACTGACACCCTAACAGCTGTAGAATAATTTCTGTTTTACTAGATTCTGAACTGTTTTCTCCCTCAAGTTATTTGAATGTGAGCCGAGGTGTGAACAAGGCAGGAATGAGAATCAATAATTAAGCCTGTTCTCTTTATACCTACTATGCCGGGAAATCTATTTCTTTTCCTCAGACTGATTATTATTTAGCATTACCCAACACCCTCAAGCCAGGTCTCTACTGCAGCAGAATAAAAACTTCAGTAAAATGAAACAAAAACACACACCCGAACAACTCGGTCAGCCTGTTTCTTCGAGGCTATTTTATTGTTTCGGAGTGATCAGGTCCTGTGGGAAGAGGCTGGTGTCGCATAAATGGGGAGCTATTTTCTTGGATAGGAAATGTTATACACCATCCCATGGGGACACTGTCATGTGTGACTGCTGAAAAAAAAATTAAACAAGGGCCTCTAGAGAGATGCCTATTTTAATTTCTCCAGTCTGCCTTGCTCACCTATAATTTTCCCAGAAATGGTGAGCATTTCTAACCCTCACTGATTAGAGAGAAGGTCAAAGCAAATAAGAAATGTCTTTTGAGAATAGGTCCAGAACCCTGGACCTTGAGAATATTCCATGAAACCTTGCTGCCAGACTTTTCAAGGAATCAGTTATGGATGGTATAGCAATGTGTCCTATAAGACAAAAGGAAAATCGTAATCTAAGAAGGAGGTGATATTTGTTTATTCTCTCATCACTGGGTGATGATGTACTGAGAATTCAAGTTGTCTGAGTTGGCTGGTTCCAAGCTGATTGCCTTAATGCAATATGGGGACATTGGTCATGGCTGGAGAAACCCTACTAAACATTTCTCTTCTCATTCTTGTTCCCAAGAGACTGCAAATCATCAGAAAAATAAGGCCCCTCCCAGTGTCTTCCTGGGCTCTGATGTTGTTCAGACAGTGACAGGTATCAATTTAATGGAGAGATCTTTTGTTCCAAGAAGACACAGGGCAATTCCTTATGTAATCAAGATGTCTTTTGAGGTCATACCATCCTTTAAGACCAAGTAATGTCCTAGAGAATCTGGCTTGCCTAGCTTTTCACACTTGATGTTTACTCCATTTTTGCTTTCTTGTCTCTCATTCTGTTCTTATTTATCTGAAATTTGGCTTTCATCGACAATAACCTACACAAAGTAACTCACCAGCATCCTTCAAAGTTGAATATGGTCTTCTCTCCCAGTCTTCAGTGACCTTCCCTAGTTCTCCCACCTCTCCAGCCATGGTTCAGTCTATACCCATGACTCCTCCCACTAAGAGCCACACTGTTTTGGTGTTTGTTCACAGTCCCTCTCCTTACTCTATCCACTTTCTTCATGAGCTCATCTATTTACACCATACTTTGTTTTGCTTCATTTAACTTTAGCCTCTGTGCACTTTACTCTTCTTCTCTTATGTCAGTCCTGAGCATCTGACCGGCATTTCCATGTAATCCATGCCTCAAACTCGATCTGTCCCAGCCAAACTTCTCCTCTCCTCCAGAACCTGCTCCATACATCCCCTAGCTCAGTTACGAACATCCCAAGTGTCCATTGCTCAGCCCCTCTATGCCCTTGTCTCCATTGTTCAATGCAATCACTACCTTCCCAACATGGCCCTAAATCTTTCCAGTTACAAATAATATCTTCCTTCCTGTAAAAACCTATAGAATTTTGCTATTTTAGTTATCACCCGTACCAAAGCCTATTATGTATTATTTGTATTTCACATAATACTTTGCAGTTCACAAAATTTGCAACTGCCATTTCATGGACCCTTTCTCACTCTTCAGTGAATCTCTTTGACGGTCAGAGATCTTGAATTATTTGCAGTTGTACCTGCTAGGGTTTCTACATGCTGTATTGTATGCAGTAGGTATGCAGTAAATCACTGTGGTTAGTAGAAGTCTTGAGTTTTAACTCTTTTGTCTCTGCAACCCACCGTTTCTCGTGAGTTAACTCAGTGCTTTAATTATGCCACTTTCAAACAATTTCTTTTGCTACTCATGCCCCAGAATCTGAACTATGTATGGGGGTTTTGTGTGTGACAAGCGTCAGGACTGAAAACACTGACGATGGTTCAGCTACTGGTGAATTTTAAAAAATGGAATGCTATAAATGTAATACCAATTAAAGTGATTTAAATGGACTGCAAACCATGCAACCCAATTATAACAGTTCATAATAGTAATTAATACATATTAAATTAACATTGCTATAAATTTTACTTGATATGATTTTCTTGATTATGCTGCTAAAATATTCATATCTCTTTGGCATATATTGTTTTAATTTTCATACGGCTGTCTATTCAGAATTTTAAAAGAAATTGATGAAACTTGCTTAGAATAATCTTCCATGTAGCTGGTTTTACCAGAGGTATAAATAAGATTTGCAGTTATTCAAGAGATAGTAATGTCATTTAAAAAAATGTAACATACTGTAAAATTCACTTTTTTTGTGGACAGATCTATATATAAGTTTCAGCACATGTTTAGATCTGTGTAGCCACCACCGTAATCAGGATAAAAAACAGGTCTATCAATAACAGGTTCTTTGTGTTGCCCTTTTGTAGATAAATCCTCCTCCTGTCCCTAGCTCCTAGTAACCACTTATGTACTTTCAGTCCCTATAGCTTTGCATTTTCCAAAATGTCATATAAATAGTCATGCGACCTTTTGAAACTGGATTCTTCAGTTAGATTCGTCAGGTTGTGTGTGCATCAGCAGTCGCTCCCTTTTTACTTTTGAGTAGTTCAGTACTGCCCACTAATCCTTGGGAGAGACCTTCCAAGACCCCCAGTGGACGTCTGGAACCGTGGCTAGCACTATACACTATATATGTATCTTTTCCTATGCATACATACATGCCTATGATAAACTTTAATTTATAAATTAGGCACAGTAAGAGATTAACAACAATAAATAAATATAAAACAGAACAATTATAACAGTACTGTAATAAAAGTTATGTGAATGTGCTCTCTTTCTTTCTCAAAATATCTTATTATGCTACACTGTCCCTTCTTGTGATAATGGGACATGATACAATGCCTACGTGATGAGACGGAGTGAGGGGAAGATGTAGGCATTGTGATGTACATTAGGCGACTATTGCTCTTCTGACCAGTGTCATAAGGAGAATTACCTGCTTTTGAACCGTGGTTGGCTGGGGGTAACTGGAAACTCAGAAAGCTAAACTGTGGGTAAGGGGGAGATCCTGTATTCCTTTATATGGATGCACTTCAGTTTGTGTTTTCAAACAGTGAAGGACATTCGAGCAGATTCGAGTTTCTGGCGATTATGAATAAGCTGCTTTAAACATTTGTGTACAGATTCTGTGTGAACATAAGTTTTAATGTTTCTAGCATAGTACACAGGAGTGCAGTTTCTGAGTCATATGGTAATTATATGTTCAACTTTATAAGAATCTGCTAAACTGTTTTCCCAGAGTGGCTTCTTGAGTTTGAATCCGCAATGAATGAAAGTTCTAATTATTCTGCATCCTCACCAGTACTTGGTATTGTTAGTTTCTTAAAATTGTTTAAAACTTTATCTATTCTAATAACTGTGCATTAGTATCTCATGATGGTTTAAATTCACATTTCCCTAACATCTAAGGATATTGAATACCTATTAATGAGCTTATTTGCCATCCAGAAATCTTTGATGAAGTACCTGATCAAATATTTCACCCATTTGTTTTTAAATTAGGTTGTTTCCTTATTGTTGAGTCTTGAGGGTTCTTCATATATTCTGGATACAAATACTCTGTCAAATACATGAATTGCAAATATTTCTTGTCTTTGAATTTTCTTAGCTGTTTTTTGCAGAACCAAAAAGTTTTTGTTTTGGTGAAATTTAATTCTTTTTTTTTTTCATCTACGGATTGTACTCTTAGATCATATTTTATATTACTTGCCAAACACAAAAAGTATGAAGATTCTCTCTTATGTTTTCTTCTAAAAGTTTTATAGTTCTAAATTTTACAAATAAACTTAGGGTCCATTTTAAGTTGCTCTTTGTAAAAGACGGAAGATATAGGTTAAAGATCTTTCTCTTTTTAACACATGAAAGTCTAATTGTCTGAAAATCATTTCTCTAAAATACAATCCTTTCCTGCACTGAATTACTTTGTATCCTTCTTAAAAATTAATTTACCCCCTTAACAAACAAAAAGCAAATAATCCAATTAAGAAATGGGCAGAGGACATGAATAGACATTTCTCTAAAGAAGAAATTCAGATGGCCAACAGGCACATGAAAAGATGCTCCACATCGCTAATCATCAGAGAAATGCAGATTAAAACCACAATGAGATATCACCTCACACCAGTGAGGATGGCCAATATCCAAAACACAAACAACAACAAATGTTGGCGAGGATATGGAGAAAGGGGAACCCTCCTACACCGCTGGTGGGAATACAAATTAGTTCAACCATTGTGGGAAGCAGTATGGAGGTTCCTCAAAAAACTCAAAATAGAAATACCATTTGACCCAGGAATTCCACTCCTAGGAATTTACCCTAAGACCGCAGCAGCCCAGTTTGAAAAAGACAGATGCACCCCTATGTTTATCGCAGCACTATTTACAATAGCCAAGAAATGGAAGCAACCTAAGTGTCCATCAGTAGATGAATGGAAAAAGAAGAAGTGGTACAAATACACAATGGAATATTATTCAGCCATAAGAAGAAAACAAATCCTACCATTTGCAACAACATGGATGGAGCTAGAGGGTATTATGCTCAGTGAAATAAGCCAAGCTGAAAAAGACAAGTATCAAATGATTTCACTCACATGTGGAGTATAAGAACAAAGAAAAAATACTGAAGGAACAAAACAGCAGTAGACTCACAGAACCCAAGAATGGACTAATAGTTACCAAAGGGAAAGGGACTGGGGAAGATGGGTGGGAAGGGAGGGATAAGGGGGAAAAAGGGGCATTACGATTAGCAAATGTAATGTTGGGGGGGCGTGGGGAGGGCTGTACAACGCAGAGAAGACAAGTAGTGATTCTACAGCATCTCACTACGCTGATGGACAGTGATTGTAATGGGGTTGGTGGGGGGGACCTGATGAAGGGGGTAGTTTAATAACCATAATATTGCACATGTAATTGTAGATTAATGATACCAAAATAAATTATTTAAAAAAATTTAACTTACCATGTTTGTGTTAGTGTATATCACACTCTAGTCTGTCTATCAATACTACACTGCCTTGGTTATTATAGCTTTATTTGTCCTCTAACTTTGCTCTTTTACAAAATTATTTTAACTATTTTAATTTATTTGGCTTTCTGTGTGATCTTAAGAGTATGTTTGTCACTACATAAAATCTTGCTGAGATTTTGGCTGGAGTTGTATGGAATCAATAGGTCAATTTAGCAAGAAAATACATCTTAACCATATTGAGTTCTCTAATCTGTGAACAGAGTATGGCTCATTTTTGTTTATATCTTCACTCCACTTTTAACTTTACCTCTTTATACCTATTTTCCTAGTAGCTGTTAAAGGGACACAATATTCATATTTAACTTTTAACAGCCTATGAAAAATTAATATTTTGGCAATTCCATGGAATGTAGACACCCTCATCATATAAGTCCTTTTAGTTCTCCCATGTTGCAATTGCCAACATAAGATGAAAATCCCTTCAGAAAATGTTATAATTTTTGTTTTAAAGTGTAAGATGTATTTTAAATAACTTAAAAGAGGATTAAAATTAATCTATTATATACATTCAGATAGTTAAATTTTTACTGTTCTTCCTCATTCCTAAAATGCCAAATTTCCTTCCAATAACAGACCTCTTGAACTTTCTTGAGCATTTCTTTCAGAGCTTGTCAGTTGGTGATGAATCATCTTGGTTTCCTTTTATTTTAGAATATCTTTATTTTGCCTTCATTTTTGAATATAGATATAGGATAACTGGATATAGAATTAAAGGTTGACAGTTCTTTGCTTTAGGCACATTACAAATGCTGTTTCATTTTGCCCTGGCCTCCACGATTTTTCGTGAGCAATTTGCAATCATTTGAATTGGCTGTAGCTCATCCAAGGTGTTTCCCTGTATGTAATGTATTATTTTTCTTTGGTTGCTTTCAAGATTTTGTTTTTTTTTTTTTGCCTTTTTTTTCAGCACTTTGACTGCAACATTTCTGGGCATGTATTTCTCTAAGTTCATCCTGTTTGCTGAGCCTCTTTATCTGCCAATTTATGTCTTTCAGCAGATTAGAAACGATTTCAGTAACTATTTCTTTAAATGTATTTTCTGCACCCAATCTTTTGGCCTCTCCTTCTAGGGTTCTAGTAACATATATGGTAGACCTTTTTATATTGTCTGAAAGGTACCTGAAGTTTTGCATCTTTCAAACAAAAGATCAGTTTTCTTATTCTTGTTCAGATTGGATAATTTCTTTGGACCTATTTCCAAGTTCACTGACTCTTTCTTGTGTCATTTCTCTTCTGTTTTTGAGCCTATCCATTAAAGTTTATATCAGTTATTGTATTTTTCAACTCCAAAATTTCCATTTGGTTGTGTTTTATAGCTCCTTTTTTCTCAGTTGAGAGTTTCTGTCTTTTCATGTTTCAAGAATGTTAATTTTTGCTTTTTTACAGTTACAATAGCTGCTTTAAAGTCTTTGTCAGATAATTCTGGTAAATTATCTGGTAACTATGTATCATGCAAATCTGTTATTGTTTTTATTTTTTCCTTTGAGATTTCATGATTACTTTGTATGTTCCTGAAGGAACAAAATACTCACCAATTTTGAATTGGGTCCTGGACATTTTGAAAATTCTGTAATGGAATTCTGAAGTTTTTTTTTTTTAGCCATCAATCAACCTAGTTATGTTCAGGCCACAGATCCTGATTCATTTTCTGTGGGCTATGTTTCTAAAGTCAGTTCCATTTTCAAAAGCTTTTTAATGCTTTTTGTACCTTCCTAGAATTTGTACCTCCCAAGAACAACCTGAAACCTAGCAGCGGTCTAACCCATAGTTCAGTTCTCAAAGCTTTTTGCAAGCCTACCTAGGCACATCTGAGGACATATTCCTGCATGAGAAGCTTGGGGTGAGTTCAAATTTTTCTCTTTCTCAATCTTTGTCCTCTTTGCCATCTCACTCACAGCTTTATTATCCTCTGCATTAAAAATGGGATGTTAGTCTTTCTGTGCTTTGCTGCTTGCTTCCTACACTGGCTCAGCCTTCAGGGCCAAGTGGCAAGAGGATATGAGAGGAAAAAGAGCAACACGGATTCCTTACATGCTCTTTGGACGACTGTGTCTCTGGTCAGAGAGAAGGATTTTCCTCCACTGGAGTTTCAGGTGCACATTTGGCCACCGTAGCAACTGCCATAGAATAATTAGTACTTTGGGAGATGCAGCTTTTGGGAATGCCTGGGAGCAGGGATGGGAGAAAGACAAGAAAAGAAGAAAGTTTATCCTACTTTCTCTGTCTTGTAGGGGACAACTTCCTTCTTCAAGGATCAGAGTGAGAGGTCTTTCTGAGCTCTTTCTGTCCACATACAGTACCCAACTCCAAGATTTATGCTGCTCTTGAATCCAGGCTGGGAGATATAGTAGGAAAAACAAACCAGGAAACTCAGTGCCAAATCGACTGAATTTTAAATTCTGGTTTATTTCTCCAACCCATGTACTACTGCTTTTCAGAGTCTTTAGATAGTTGTTCTATTCATTCTACCCCAAAACTTTAGTTGAATTTAATGAGAGAGACAGTGTGGAATATGCCTTCTCTATCTCCACTAGAACTGGAACTTCTCTGTAACGTAGCTTTAGATAAATTCTAACATGCAGAAACTTACTGATGAGACTGTATATTTTTCAGAACTAGATTTTCTGGTACAAACTGGTAAACAGACTGGTTTAAAGAAAGAAGAAAAATGAAAACAGTTATAAGGTAGTAGATTTTCCTTAGTTTTTTATTGGTAATATCTTGAAGAAAACCAGACATTTATATATCCTTGATAGGATTTGGTGAGGTGAAAAGAACAGAGAAAAATATTTTGGATGACATATCTAGAGTATAGGCACACAGAAAATTGGAAATATCTTTCTAATACTGAATGACTTGGTAAAGTTTCTAAGACTCAGCCTACCATTTCCTTTTAGCATGTTACTCTGTAAGTTTCTGGGAAAAGTCTGCTTGCCTTCCAAGTCGAAAGTACTTTAGCTGCTTGCAATACAGGTGGTGTGTAACAAACTATTTAAATATCAACGTGGAACAAGTATGAGGAACTGCATTTTTCTCCCTCATTTAAGTAGTTCAGTGTAATTAACTGTAGCCTCAAACCAAGACTTAAGGCTTTTAAATTGGTGAATGACCTAATTATTGTACATACTTTCCAAAAAATACTAAGTCACTCTGCAATAATATGCATAAAACATAACAGCAAACCAAAAGGCTAGATGAGGGCATTTTAGCTGGTTAATTATAACACCTGGCTAAATAATTAAAGATTGCCAGTCCTAGAAATTTCCACCCCTTTCCTTTCTGCCTTGAAAGACAAACATCCCTGACTTCATGTCCAAATATCCTTTTCTTGTATTTAAGTCATCAGGGAAAAAAAATTCTCTCTGCTTGAAAGGCAAAGACTACTTAGCTGGATTGGCAAGCTAGAAATTTGTAGTTAAAAAGATGCTCCAAGAAACATGTCAGTTCTACTATCTTCTTAATCAGCTGAAACCACACACCTTTTAAGATGATCTTTTCCAATGAAAAATGGCAGAAGTTAGTGAAATCAGTCACAACTATAAGCATCTATGAGGCACTGTTACCAAATATGGTGTAGAGGTAGAGATGCAGCCGTGATTGAGAAATATTGTGTTACTATTATCACAGGGCTCTAGTTATGTCTCTGGCACATGGTGTCATCTTCTGGGATGTATTTGAGTTCCTCACTTTTTGAAGCATCCATCTGCTAGATCCCTCTGGACTAGATAATTCTGGGTTGAGACATTATGAAAAAGATTCACTTTGTGGGTGAATAGTTGAACAAAATGAACCTTAATCTCTCTTATGTTCAGCTCTGCCAATACTTAATAGCTAGGTAGCCTTAGGCACATGGTTTTGCTGCATTTAAATCCTTGGAGGGATATTCTATAAATTGAGGTAAAGTTTATTTTGTGCAGCCCAAAGGACAGAAATGAAATTAATCAAAGTAAAGGAAAATACATTTTAGTACATTATGTGGAATTATTTTATTTTTAAACGTGCAATGAAAATAGGTAAAGAAAATACACAGGCAAAAGTGTAGTCTTTCTAATTTGTTAAAAAGAAAACACCCTTATAACTATCACCAGGTCAAGAAATAGAACCGGAAACCCCATATGTTGTTCCAATTGTTGGTTCTACTCTCTTCTGAAGAAAATAATTGTCCTGATTTTCAGTAATTATTTCATTATCTTATTTCTAAATTTATCAAGTGGTAAATTTACCTGTAAGATTTATGGTTTTTTAATTTATATAAATATAATCACTTTTTTCTAGAAATAGAATGGTGTGTCTGTGTATATATATATATATGTACACACACATACATACATATATTCTTTGCATCTGCCTCCTCTCAATAATAGTTTGTGAAATCCATATGTGTTATATTAACCATAGGCAAGTCATTTTCATTGCTATATAGTATGCATTAGATAAACACAACACAACTTATCCATTGTGCCCTTGATGAACATTTGGGCTGTTTCCATTTGGGGCTATTACAAATAAAGCTGTTGTGCATATTCCTGTATATGACTCTGGGTTTGGTTCCAGTGCACTACAAAAAAAAAGTGAATATTGCAATAAATTGAGTCAAATGAATTTTATGGTTTCCCAGTGCATGTAAAGTAGTCAGAACACATAAACCATTTATTGATTAAGTTCACCATCCTATGGGGGAACAGTTTGTGGTACCCCCAAACAAATACAATGGTAACATCAAAGATCACTGACCACAGACCACAAGTATAATACCAAGGGATACATTTAAAATACTGTGACAATTACCAAAATGTGGCACGGAGACATGAAATGAGCAAATGTTGAAAAACACAGTGTCAGTAGACTTGCTCAATGCAAAACAAACAATATTTGTGAAACACAATAAAGCAAATAATAAATGAAACAAAATAGGCCTATATGGAATTCCTTAAAAAGTTAAAAATAGAACTACCATACGATCTACCAAGTCCACTTCTGGATATTTATCTGAAGAAAATGAAAACACTAATTTGAAGAGATCTATGAACCTCTATGTTCATTACAGCATTATGTACAATAGCCAATATATGGAAGCAACATAAGTGTTCGTTTGTAGAAGGGTGGATAAAGATGTGGTACATTCACACACATATATACAAGCATGAATTATTACTTAGCTACGAAAAAGAATGAAATCTTGCTATTTGTGATATCATGTATGGACCTCAAGGGTATTATGCTAAGTGAAATAAATCAGACAGAGAAAGATGAATACTGTATTATTTCACTTATATATGGAATCTAAAAACAAAACAAACAGAATAAGAAGCAGACTGATAAATACAGAGAACAAACTGGTGGTTGGCAGAGGGGATGAGGGTAGGGGGATGGGTAAAAGAGGGAAGGGATCAAGAGGAGCAAAGTTCCAGTTATACAATAAATAAACCACAGGGATGTAGCAAAGTAATAAGTCAATAGTCTTGTAATAATTTTATGTGGTGTCAGATGTTAACTCCCAGATTTATCATGGTGATCATTCCATTTTGTATATAAATGTTGAATTGCTATGCTATACACCTGACTAATATAAAATTGAATGTCAAGTATACTTCAATAAAAAAAAAAACCTGAGTTTAGACTTCAGCTTCTGGGTGAAATGGAGTAATAACAACTGAATTTACTCTCCCATCCAAAATAAATAATGAACAAAATATTAAATAAAATGGTTCTGAAAACTGGCCATCAGGTTACCAAGGAACAGTGATTCCCTTAGAGGTGTGTTTTCCAAGAACAAATTAACACATTAAACTTCATTACAATTCCTTACCCTATGACATTATCTTTCAAAAATTAAGGTATAATAAAGACATTTTCAGATATACAAAAGATAACATAATTCATTACTAGTAGACTTATGTTATAAGAAATCTTAAAGGAAGGAAAATGGCTGTGGGTGGAAATCTGTAACTATGAAAAAGATTGAAGACTGTAATTACATGGATAAGGCTTTTTTCCTATTATTTAAATTTCCTTAAAAGATAATCAAGTTTTTTAACAAATAAAATAGCAGTGTTTTGTGAGGTTTAAAATATATATAAAAGGAAAATGTATGGTAACAATAGTATAAAAATGGGATGGGTAAAAATGGAAGTAAACTATTTTAAACTTACATGAAGACATATTACTTGAAGGAAGGCTCTGATAAGTTAAAAATATATACTAGAAACACTAACAATAGTATAATGAAGAGTAGTAGCTAAGAAGCAAACAAAATGAAATCATAAAAGGATATTTAATAGATAGAAAACAAGGTAGAAAAAGAGAAAAAAGAAAACAAAGAACAGACTAGACAAATAGAAAATAAATAGAAAGATGGTAGATTTAAACACAACCATCCTTATCACATTAAATGTAACTGTTCTAAACTCACCAATTAAAACGTGAAGATTGTCATAGTGGATAAGAAAGCTATATCTAACTGTGTGCTGCCAATAAGAAATCCACTTTAAATATAAAGACACAGTAAGTTAAGTAAAAGCATGGAAAAAGTAACTGTTTTAATATAATTAAAATAAAACTGGAGTGACTATATTGATATCCAACAAAGTAGATTTTAGAACAAAGATTATTACCAGGGATGAAAGTCATTTCATAATAATCATGTTGATTCAGCAGAGAACATAATCCTAAACTGTTTTTCACCCAATGACAGTTATAAAATATATGAAGCACAATAAATAAGAAAAATGGACAAATCAACAATTATAGTTGCAATTATAGATTTCAGTAGTTCTCTTTCAATAATTGGTAGACCAAGCAGACAGCAAATAAGAAAGACTGCCTGATTATGAAGACTTAAACAACACTATCAACTAACTGGACCTAATAGCATTTATAGAACAATTCTCCTAACAACAGAATACATACTCTTTTAATTGTTCTCAGAACACTTACCAAGAGAGAGCATACTCTAGGCTGAGTTGGCAAACTATGGTTCACAGGCCATATGCAGCCCATTGCTTATTTTTGTAAATAAAGTTTTATGGGAACATGGCCATGCCAATTTGTACTACAACTATAAAGTTGCATATTTATGACAGAAAATGTACACCCCAAAAGTCTGAATTATTTACTATCCAACCTTTATAGAAAAAGTTTTTTGATCCTTGATTTATGCCACAAATCATATCTGAACACAAAAAGCACAATCCATAAAATAACAAATTAACACATTAAACTTCATAGAAATTAGGAATTATGCCCTTTCAATGATACTGCTAGAAGAATGAGAGTACAAGTCACAGTCTAGGAGAAAATTCATATTTGATAATGAACTTGTATCCATAATATGTAAAGAACTATCAAACTTGATAGGAAAACTCAGTAAAAATTCAATAATAAAATAGGTAAAAATTATATGAATGACAAATAAGCATGTGAAAACATGATCAATATCATTAGTCATTAGAGAAATGCAAACTAAAACCACAAGGTATTTCATATCTAGTAGAATATCTAAAATTAAAGACTGATTACATCAAATATTGGCAAGGATGTGAGACAATGGAACATTCATACATTGCTGACAGGGATATAAAATAGTGTAAATATTCTGGAAAGGAGTATGGATGTTTCTTTAAGAAGGTAAATGTCATCTACTATTCAACTCAGTCTTTCTATCTCTACTATTGTATGGAACAAAAATAAAAACATATTTATATGAAGACTTAGTACAGAATTGGTATAGCAGCTTTATTTGTAATTGACCCAAACTGGGAATAGCCCAAATGTCCATCAATTTGGACAAACAATTTGTGGTATATTCATATAGTGGAATATTTTTCAGCAATAAAAAAAAGAGTGAACTAGTGGTACATGCAACTGCATGCATAAATTTAAAAACAATTATGCTGATTGAAAGAATCTAGGCAAGAGCACACACTACATGACTCCACATATGTAAAATTTTAGAAAACATAACCTAAGCTATATAGTGACAGTGCAGACCAATGGTTGACTAGGGTTAATGAGAGGGGAGGAGTCCAAGAAAATTTGGGGTTGAGAGATATGTTCATTAATTTGGTTGAAAGGAAAATAAAGAATTTAATAATGAAGACATTACATAAGGTTCAGCCAAATGGTGCAACTTATTAGTTCTGAAAATACTTGGTGGTTGTTTCCCCACATGCCTTGATTAGTTAGTTCCTTTGCTTGCAGTGATTTGCCTCTGTATCCCACTCATTGCACATGAAAAAGTAACATATTTTTGCAAATTTGAGATCAAATACTGAGTCTCTAATTTTTTCACTTATTTGAAGTTCCAGAATATTTAATGTTTTTTTTATTGTATCATGTGTCAAATATGACCTCATTGCTATATGATACCTTATTAAATTGTAAATTGTGAGGGCTTGTTAGACCACGTTTTCTGAGGTTTTGCAACTATCTGTAGCTAAACAAAAGCAGAGCATTAATGTTTACCGAATAAACAAATGGAGGAATGACTATATGAGTGAAAACTTTAAGCTAGACCCTTATGAATACAGGGTAGAAATTTTGTGCAGTGCCATAACTGCAATAGGATGTCTAGTTAAATATCCTTTAAGATATTTTTTATTTCTATAACACTACAATTTTCTGAAAAACTTCTATTTTCTCCTTTATAATATTGTGATTTTTTTTATTTTGGTATCATTAATCTACAATTACATGTGCAATATTATGGTTACTAGACTCCCCACATCACCCAGTCCCCACCACATACCCCATTACAGTCACTGTCCATCAGTGTAGTGAGATACTATAGAATCACTACTTGTCTTCTCTGAATTGCACAGCCCTCCCCATGCCCCCCCCCCCACATTATGTCTGCTGATCGTAATGCCCCTTTTCCCCCCTCTCCCTCCCTTCCCACCCATCCTCCCCCAGTCCCTTTCCCTTTGGTAACTGTTAGTCCATTCTTGTGATTTTTAACTAAAATGATCTCTGAAGTCCATTCCTGTTATTAACATTTTACTTATCTTGTTAGTCTATAATGATTTAAAATATGTTCCCCCAGAAATATCCCCTTATGCAAAGTGTCCCAAAAAATATTTGGGTGAGAAGCAGTGGCCATGAAAAAAGAAAGTCATGCATTGAACAGGTTTTCTTATAAAAAGTATATATATAATTTTATGTATATATATATATATATATATATATACATATATGTATAAAAAATATTAAGAACATTCATATCCCTATTTGTTTTACTGTGCTAGAGTCTGCCTCTTAAGAAATTGGGTGAAAATCATAAAGAATTCCAAGATGTTGCATGATTGATCATCTGATGCATTTATAAATGACATTCAGTTTGTGCCTTGATGAATAAGCAGCATTTACAAACTATCATATTGATGTATGTGGTCTATGTTGTCTTTGCTGGTCTATCTCGTGCACCTTGTCTTATTTTTTAACATATATTGTGATATTTTGTTATCTTTTTTATTCTGGTTTTTGATAAAATATTTTCTCTAATTTGGATTTTTCTATTATAGAATGAAAAACTCTCATGAATAAAATTTTTATCACGCCTCACAGTAATTAAGGAATCTGTGATACCACTTCTTGCTGCCTACTGTCATTCATTTGCACATTATGTCTTATGATCTTTTGCATCAATACATTTTCATTTTTAATCAATTCTGTATTCCATAGTTCTGGAAATGCTCACTTAGACAAATAATTATTTATGTGACTGTTTGACTAATGTTTCTATTTATCTCGAAAAATAAAAAGTTTTAGAGTAGACCCCATGTCTACTTTTTGCTCACTGTTGTATCTCTAGCACCTTGCTCAGTGCCTGACACATGCAAATAGTAAAAAACAAAACAAACAAAATAAAACACTTGTGTATTAATACCCATACCATCAGGAGCTAGTAGTTTATGCCCCAAGTTCATAAGGATTTCTATCATGCATTAAGCCTCATGATATATTATAAAACAAATCCTTTTACTTCTACTGACATGTTTTACCATTATGTCTGAGTTGTTTCAATTTCCGCCAGCAATCTATCTGTCTGTTTTATATGGAATTACACATACAACTAATTGAATATGTTATCTATTTTCTGCTTTCTTCTTCACGGAAAATCTTGCTTTACTGGAAAAAAAAAATGTTCAATTTACCTGATTTTATAAT
Organism: Smutsia gigantea; assembly: GCA_032199065.1. Lineage (NCBI taxonomy): Eukaryota > Metazoa > Chordata > Mammalia > Pholidota > Manidae > Smutsia > Smutsia gigantea. The sequence goes on from JAVSCE010004492.1 coordinate 103,500, forward strand.
AGCTACCTTTAGTAGATTGTGGAATTTAAATTTATTACTAAAGCAACTTGCTTCTGTGTTTTTAAATGTCATATTAACTTTCTAAAATATATTTCAACTGTATTTAAATCGAAAATGTTCTTAAGCATTGCTAGAGAGAAGTTACTCTACAACTTATGAGTGCTGATAAATAAGATTTGAGGACATATGTATTTACACTTTTAGATTTTAAACTGTTTAGTTCATTATTTCACTGGTGATCAATTCTGTCATATTCTATTCATGAGCAGTGAGTCACTGAGTTCAGCTCACACTCAAGGGGAGGGGAATTAGTATCTATCTTTTGAGGGATGGACTAGAAAAGATTTTATGGACATATTTTCAAAACACCACTGGAGATACATACAAAGTCAACATTCTTAGATAAAAGATGACACTTCATTTCTAAAATAAGTATACAGTACTATAGGAATGGAATAATAGATAACTAAAGGTAAGTCCTAAAAAATAAAGGAAACAAGTCACTGCTGAAATGCAAACATAAAAGTACAATAGAAGGGATAAAAAGCAAAAATTGAGAATGTTGCTCAGAATTTATTGTGAAAACCTATAAAGATGAAAATCTGAAAGCAAAGAATAAGTACATAGGTCATTGGTAATGAAGATCCAACATCCAAACAGTAGCAGATGTAGCATCGGGGAACAGAAAGGAAGTCCTTATCAACCAAGAAGAATGAGAAGGTGGAACAGAAGTAGAACGGGAGGAGCAAGAGAAGAAGGTTGAAGGAAGAAGGGAGAAGAGAGATACAAAAAGGAAAAAGAAGAAGAAGAAAAGGAAGTTTCCATGGATCCAGTGAAAGTGAGTCCTCATCAGCAATGCTGAATGTTAGAAGATAAATAAGGCAAATGACTTAGGCAATCAGAGTGGAAAGGTTGTCAGACTAAACTATCACAGCCAGAAAAAGTTCCAGTCAAGTGGGATACAAATAGTTTCAATAAATGTGAGGATGAAGAATTTTTATCTATCACAAAGGAAAGTGCAGGCACTACATATTTCACATTGGAGTAGAAGGATTCATGGCTCTGGGTGAAAGCTTCCAGAGGAAAAATGGGATAAATTATATAAATATCAACATAAAAAGGCAACTGAAACTTTCTCTTCCATTAAAGGTAGATCAGATAGCTTAGACCAACCCTCCTAATGAGAAAAAACTAGAAAATCTGAAGGAAAGAATCCTTTTAAAGTACTGAAAATTAATGAGGCAGTGAAGAAGTATGAAGTCAAAATACCCAAGAAGAAAACCATAGAGGTATCTATGGATTTAGGAAGCATAGCTGGCCAGAGATTTAGGAGATTCAAATGACTTGCGTGAACAGATATTGAAGTTCACAGTCTGCAAGTGCAGAGGCCTTGATGAATCCCTTATGCTTTGGGTTAAGACATATGCTAGGAGTAATAGTAAATCATAAATGAACAGATCTTGCATGGACTAACATATCCCTTTTAATCATATACATTTTTTATTGTTCTAAGGTGATTTGGGCTTGCCACTTCCTTAGTTACCTATCAGAAGAAAATGTTGTGAGAATGATAATATCATTCTGGACTGAAAATAGCTTTATAATGTTTTGCATACAATGTTTAATATCTTTAATCCCTGAAAACCACTAATTTCTAAAATTTTGTTAATTCAAAATGTTATGTAAATAGAATCATACAGTATGTAACTTTTGCCTTTATTTCACTCCGCATAATCCCCTGGACATTCTTCAATTTTTGAGTATCTATAGTTGGTTACTTTTTATTTCTGAATAGTATTCCATGGTAGTTATGTATCACAGTTTAACCATTCACTAGTTAAAGGCCATCTGGGCTGTTTCAAGTTTTTGGATATTATGGACAAAGTTAGTATGAACAGTCTTGCATAGGTTTTTGTGTGAATATGTTCTCATTTCATTTTCATACATGTTTAAGAAGGTAAATGCTGGGTCACAAAGTAATTGGATGTTGAATTTTATAAGAAATTGCAAAACTAGTCTCTAGAGTGGCACACCATTTTATATTCTCACCAGTAATGTGTGAGTGATCTCATTTCTCCACATGCTTATAGCATTTGGTGTTGTCACATTTTTATTTAGCCATTCTGATAAGTATATTGTGATATCACTGTTTTAATTTGCATTTCCTTGATGACTAATATGTAAAGCATCTTTTCATGTACTTATTTGCTATATGTATATCTTCTTCAATGAAATATCTCTTCCTGTCTTTTGCTCATATTCTAATTGGATTTTTTGTTACTGTTGAATTTTGAAAGCTCTTTATATATTCTAGATACAAGTCCTTTGTTAAATATTTGGTTTGTAAATGTCTTCTCCCAGTTCTAACTTGCCTTTTCATATTCTTCCCATGGCCTTTGTGGAGCAAACATTTTAATTTTGATGAGGTTCAATTTATCAAGTTTTCCTTTTACAGACTGTGCTTTTGGTGTTAAGTCTGAGAACTCTTTGCCAGCCCTAAATCCTGAATTTTTTCTTCTATGCTTTTTTCTGAAAGCTTTATAGTTTTGACTTTTGCATTTAAGGCTGTAATCTACTTTGAGGTAATTTTTTTTTTTGAGAAGGATTGATCCTTTTCATTTCACATCCCTCTGTATAAATTCAATTTTAAAATATGGCAGTCTATGTCTTTGATTTTCAAATAAACAAAGTCACATATACATAAATTAAAAACAAGGCAATAAAAAGGAGATATCATGCTTTATGCATTCATATTCTATGCCTTTGTTTTTGCTGTGCCAGCTGCCAGAAATACTTAGTAATTTTCTTGCTATAAACAGCCTCCTTTAAAGTTTAACTCTAAGTCCCATTTTCTCCAGGAAGCTTTCCTGACCACATCTCCTGTTCAGACACTTCCTCCTCTCATGTTCTACAGCACTCATTGCTTGTACGGTCAGCACTATGTGCAACTAGATTCTGGTCATGTTTTACTTCTTTCGGTGTATTGTGCTCTTTTCTACCACAGGGCCTTTGTGCATGTTTCTCTATCTGATTGCAATCCTCACACCCTTCACCTGGTTGCTTTTTCCTTCAGTTCTTAGGTCAAATATTACTTTCACAGAAGGGATTATGTTCCCTAATCTTAATCTTTCATAGACTTGGTGTTGAGCATGGTTGCTAATTAGGGCTTATTTGTTTGATTATTAGACTTTTTATCTTCCCCACTAGACTGTCATACCTGTGAGGGAGTTCTACTTGTCTGTGGTCATATGCTGTATATAGAGCACAATGCCTGGCAAGTAATTGATGCTCAGTGTTTCTTGAAAAAATTAAAAGAAAAAGAGTGAATGAATAAATGTTTGACTTGTAAATTTCTAAAGGCAGGACTGTGACTTACAATTTAACATTGTCACATAGTCATTGAATTGAGGTACTAGAAAGATTTAATAGTTTATTTCCAAGTGAGAAACAGAACTTAGTCTATCTATACAGCAAAGTGTTTAGGAAAACAGCAATATTTATCCAGATAATTTTTTACTGGAGGCAGGGGTTACGTTGGCACATAAAACATTTCCATGTGATCAGACTTAAGTAGCCATAAGAATTTAAATAATCCAAGTAATTACTTATATTCTTTAATTTCTGTTGAGTGTGGAGTCATTACTTAACAAAGCTTCCTATCATTTTCTTCAGGTAGAAAAGTAAGATGCATTAAGAGATGTGGGCATGGCCAGGCAAAGGAGGTTGTTAATGGCTGGATTTGTACCAGAGCACGTTATAAAGACTGAATATAACTTTGTTGACCTATTTATGAGTTAAAAATATACATTATTTTGTTTGGCCCATTTTCCATTTTATGCTCTCCTAGGAGCCCAGTTGAACTGTGGCTCATTTTTAACTCCCTCCCATAGTTCTGTATTCTCCCTATATCCAGGCTGGATGGCAGGGAAAACCCCTTTGCTGTTGTCAGCTGTGCTGGAGCACACTCAATCTCTCCCAGAAGCAGGGAAGGTGAAAGCCCAGGAAGAGGACTTTCCATTCTTAGCTAAACCTCGCTGCTGTAGCCTGAGGGGCGAATCAAGTATTATAAACACTGATTAAATAAGGTAGGTCATTTCCATCACCATTTTCCAGAGGGGGAAGTGGAGACACCTCACAGGGGAATGATATTTGCAGACTCAGGAAGACAATTTGCTGTTGCTTAATTCCTTTTCCCTTGCAAATGCCAGCAGATAGCCCTGGAGGAGTTGAAGTTTGAATAGTATCAAACAGGTTGCATTTGGGGGCCCAGGTGCCTCATTAAAAACTTCCTGTTTTACTGCTTATATATCCATATGCTATGCATCCAAATCCATGAGAGAAGAACTGTGCATCTACTGTCTTAACATCTAATAGTCCTTGCCAGACAGAATGAAAAAGTTGATTACACCCAGCTTTGCCAATGTTTCTTGACAGGAAAGAGCAAAAAAATCCTCCTGAACAAATGAAATGTCAGTCAAAGCTCAAACATATTAGATCTCAAGAATATTCTTTTCTTAGATTAGAGATTAACTGGTTTCTAATGAATTCCTAGGATGTATAATAAGCTGAATGACTGCTTTTATGATCCTGGAATATTCTTTAATCTAGGTTTGTTTTTTGTTATTGTTTTTGTTTGTTTGTTTGCTGCTGTTGTTTTTCACCCACGTGCCTACCTCCTTGTAGAGCTGGTGTTATCATGCAACTCGGAGAGCTGTTGCTCTGGGAATTGAAAAGACTAGTACTCAGAAGTTCTTTCTTTCTTAATAAGCTACTGTTTATAAAATGTTACAACAGGCTAAGATTTGAAGGCAGAAAAAAAAACCTTGAATTTGAGCTATTCACATCTTGACAATCCCCTACTCCAATCCTGCTCTGCGCTCTGCTTTGCCTCACAGGTTGTTTCCAAAAAAAAAGATAAAACTGAGTTGTGTAGCAGTGTGGGTGGGAGGCAGGAAGGGAAAAGAGGATTTTAGAATTAAATATGACTTTTGAGATGTGTTGCAAATTTGCATGGCAGGAAATGTGGTATTGGAAGTCCGTAGAATTGGTTCAGGTTCTATGAAATTCGCATTCCTACTTTCTCCCCAGTGGCTTTTCTTTTTGCAAGGTTTGTTGGGAGCAAATCTCGGCATGTTCCACCACTGACTCATGGGATCCTGAAGGAGAGACACCCCTTGTTCATAGCTCTTGCTGTGGGTGGAATTTGTAAAGCTGTAATCCAGAGACCTTCATATGGCCTACAAGCAATCTCTTCCTTAGTTCAGAACTAAATGTTACATATAGATATCTAGAACCTTGCTACTGGAAATGCAGGTCAAGAAACAGCAGCAGGGCCCTCGCCAGCTTGTTAGGAACACAGAATTCCCACCTCAGACCTACTGAATCAGATCATGTCTTCTAATGAGATCCCCAAGTGATTCACACACACATTAGAGTTTGAGAAGCGCTGCCCCTCATGTTATAGCTTAGGACACAGCGGCCCTGATCTGGGGAGTGGCTAGCTGATGTCATACAGCCACAAATCCTAGCCTGCTCTTCCACTTTCTCCAGGAGCACTGCTCTCCCCTCATATGACATTGTTTCTCTGGCACCTTGAAGTATTTGTGTATTTGTGTTCACTAGTGAAAAATAAAAAAATATGACCCCTCATTCAAGTTAAGCATCACTTGTGTCTGGATTTCCATTTTCTTTGATATAACTTACAGAAAACACTGAGCACAGTGCCTGTGTAGGTAGAAGGTGCACAACTGATACTATTATCATTTAGTGATTATTAATACTAATATTTATTTTCATTAATTTCATGTGCACAATAAAAATTACAGAAAATAGTGAAAAATTTCCATGAAGGTTGTCTTATCCACACAACTAAGCTTGCAGACCAGACCAGGGAATCACAGAAGCTAGAATGGAGGGACATGGTGTAGAGAAAATAAAAGGTCCTACGGCCAGGATTCTCACCTGACCCTGGTTGGCTTGCTCACTGTACACATGTGGGCAATACATTATTGACTCTATATAAAGAGCTCCGCCTAGTGCTCTGGGCTGCAGGGCTGCAGGAGAGCAGAGGCTGGAGTGGTGGCAGCACCGAGGACAGAGACTGAGATGGCTGTGGGGGCAGAGAGGCCCAGAGGCAGAGACCGGCTTGCTGCATGCGGACTTGCTCTGAGTGGATGGGATTCTAACGATTGACCTGCCACCATGGGAATAAAGTTGGGTATAAACCCTTTCACCCCAAGAATGTTCCACTGTCATTTCTTTGGTCTCATTGAATCCATAGTGAACTTGCCTGGGGCTGAAACCCACTGGCAAGGCACATGGGTTGATTGTCACTTAATTCCTGCCATAAGCTAGCAGGCAGTTAGCTGGTGAAACATCTAGCTGTGCTTCACAGCCTCTTGTAATCATCAAAGGATTATTTTTACCCACTTCTTTGGCATTGGTAAAGTAACATGATGCAGAAACATTAAAGACACTACCAGTTTCTTTACCAGACATTACCAGACTCTTTTGCTGACTGTAGGCTCAGCCTTTCTGAATGACTGGAAGACAACTCGCCTCCTGGCTGGCAATTTTTCTCTTCATTTTCTTCTCTTCCTGTTCTCTTTCCCTCACTTCCTTTTTCTTCCCTCTACATTGATGGAGCACCTATTATATTCTGGGCTCAACAATAAGTACTGTTGAAATAAACAGTACTTAATTTTTTCAAAAAGATCTTACTGTAGCAAGGGAAACACATAAATACAGCTTCTTATAATAGATAAGATGAGAGCTAGGAGAAAATATGAAGAAACACTATGAGAGCAAGAAAAGGCTTGATTTAGAGTAGCTACTATTTTTTGAGTACCTATAACAGGTCCACGCTTTTGATGGACACATTACGTATCTGTTTTATTTAATTTTTTCCACCAGTAGGTGGTGGTGAAGTCTCCATCAAGGGAGTTATATTTGAGTTAGGTGTTGCAGACCAAGCAGTGTTTCATAAGGTAGTGGAGTAGAGAAAGGTTTTGTTGGTCAAAGGAATAGCATAAGCTAAGCAAATACAGGGGATGAAACCATAGCATGTTAAGAAAATAGCAAATAGCTTTATTAAATCACGGGATGTACAGATGTACAGAGAATAGCAGAAAATGATGTTGGAAAGGTGAACTGAGTTTTGATTTTGGTGGGTCTTCAATGTTCTGCTAAATGGTCTGGCCCCTGTCTTACGCACTGAAATATTTTAAGTAAAGAAGTGACATAAATCAGTTTTATATTTATCAGTGATATTTTGGCTGTGAGGAGAACTTGGAGATGGGATGGCCAGTATAGTGATATGAAAATAGTTCAGGCCAGAGTTCTTAAGCCCTTGAGTCAGAGCAGGCGCAAAAGGAGAAGATAAGTTGGATAGAAATGTCTTCTGTTCTCTGCCCTGCATCTCCCTGGGAATGAGGGGTCTAGTCTAGCAGAGGTCACGTTTGGTGCAATTTCCTTTGTTCACACATATTTATTTATTTTTTCAAGTTTATTTTGATATCGTTAATCTACAATTAAATGAGCAATATTATGGTGATTACACTACCCCCTTCATCAGGTCCCCCCCACCAACCCCATTACAGTCACTGTCCATCAGCATAGTGTTCACACATATTTAAATAAAAGAAAAGCTCTGAAGTGAAGAAAATTGAGAATATAGTAAGTTATACTTGGAAGCTCATCTCCATGCATCTCTGGTACTTTTCACTCACTGGATTGTAAATCAGGAAAAATTTATATGTTTTAGTAAATTGCAACACCTAGATTTCTAAGTCAGATCTATGTCAACTGCTGGCCTAGGGCCGTTTCTCCCCACTGCTCCTCATCCTTACAGGTGAGTTAAAACTGGGTCCACCTTTGACAACTGTAATGTCACCCATAGATTCTCTTTGCTTAAACTTGGATGCTTTCTCTCTTCAGACCCTTCAGCTTCCTGGACATGCATGCCAGATCCAGGACCTGGTGAATGTGTCATGTAGCAAAATGATAATGCCTATTACAGTAGATGTTAAAGTTATTTGCCTTGGGGTCAGACTTTTTGCCAAATGCTGGGTGATAAGGTGATGGTTATGATGTACCATCCTCGCCTTTGGAAGAGAAAACTAGGACAGTCCTCTCTGGACTGTGTCAACAGGTTGGACACATAGGTGGATTCCCACCACTCTGCTAACTAACTGCCTGTGCAATGCTTTACTTCAAAGGATTGAACCACTGTTACATCTTGTTCTTAAATTAGAGAGTTTAAATAGCAATGCCATGTTTAATTAGGGCCTGAGCAAAACTTCAACTTTGAGAGAGAATAACCTCAGAAATAAATCCTTTCATCTGTGTTAGGTATGTCATAAAATAAAAACCCTATCCATATATAATAACTAAAGGTAGGATGAATCTAATTATAGGTTTGGGAAAGGGCTTTCTAGAACTAGAAAGAAAAACTACCCAGTAACTAATAAGTTATTTCCAAGTAGAAGTCCTACTGAGGTTAGGGTAATAAATAGATAAATCTTATGTTGTAAATAGAGTTTTAAAAGTGATTAGGAAGTTTATATTTTAAGTATCATTAACATCTCCTTTAATTAAGTGATAAGGAATCTATAACATAAAAGGTAGGCATATAGTCTGAAAGCAGAGAAATGTCTTTTCAAATTTTTAACCCTCTATGTATTAGCTATTTAATCTTGAAAACTTTACATAGATATTCTAAATGCCCATTTCTCATCTTTAACATTAGAGTAATAGAATCCCTTCAACTGGAGAGGAATACAGGTTTAATGAGATAATGTATATAAAGTGTCTGTCATATAAAGGTGTGAACAATTCATTTTCTTTGCAGATGTCTTCCCTACAGAGTAAAATATGCTTCCCTTCAGACACATTGAGTGGATGTCAATTTACTTTTAAATTAGCATCCAGTAAAATGGAATCTTTTGGAGAGTATGCTGTTCTGTGAATATTATCACGTTTATAGATTAGTGCAAATCAGTTCCATCCCCCCCGTGAAAGATTGCCTGGTTCAACCTCTTTGTAGACACCCCATGCCTGTAGCTCTCAGAAAACACTGCTGTAGCCTCAGTCATTGCAGACTTGTGTTGTTGAGATTATCACATAAATGAAAGCATGCACTGTTTAACCTTTTGAGACTGGCTTTTTTCACTCCACACAATGCCTTTGCGATCCACCCAAGTTGTTACGTATCAATAATTTTTTCCTCTCTGTTGCTGAGTAGTACTCCGCTGTGTGGGTAGGTTACAGCTGGTTCATCCATTCACTCACTGAAAGACATTTGAATCGTTCCCAGATTTGGCAATTACAAGTGCAGCCCCCATAAATAGTTGATGTACCAGTTTTCGTGTGAGTAGAAATGTTCATATCTGTACAATAAAATACTGAGGAGTAGGTTTCTGGGTCCGATGGTGAACGCACATTTAACTTAATAGAAATGGCCAAAGTATTTTTCAGCGTGGCTGCACTATTTGACTTTTCCACTAGCAAAGTAGGAGAGTTCCAGCAGCTTTGTGTCCTCCCCAGCACTGGGCAGTGTCAGTATGATTGATTTTAGCAGTTCTTACAGGTGTGTGGAAGTATCACATATGATTTTAATTTGCATTCCTTTACGACTAATGATGTTGATTATTGTGTCTGTGTGTTTTATATTACCATACATACATCCTAATGGCAGAAGTATCTGTTCAAGTTTTTTTGCCCATTTTTAGTAGAGTTGCTTATTTTTCGCTGTTTTAATCATGTTACCTATGGATCAGTCTGAGAAGTGACATCTTTACCACTTTGACTTCCAATACATGAGCTCTGTATGTCTCTCCATTTATTAAGGTCTTCTTTGATTTCTTTTATCAGTATTTTACATTGTTCAGCATAGAGGTACAGTGCAGGTCTTTTGAGATTTATGTCTAAGTATTTTATGTTTTCTAAAGCTATTGTAAGTAGTTTTTTTTTAAGTTCTGTTTCCAGCTGTTCATTGCCAGTACACATAAATATAATTGATTTTTGTGGATTGCCTTATATCCTGTGACTTTGCTAAACTCAGTTATTTTTTCTAGGAGCTTTTTTGTAGATTTCTTGAGGCTTTCTACATAGTAAATCATGTCATCTGTAAATAGGGACAGTTTTATTTCTTTTGTAGGCTTCTCCTGAAGTGTTTTCCATCTTCAGGGCAGTGCCCACTTCTAGGCTTTATGCTACTGTGTGCTCACACTGGGGCAGAGAGGAGGAAAATTGCGGAACTCCCTGCCAATTTTATGGTGTCCTTCTGCTACTATTTATTATGTAGAGTCCCCCAAAAGGCTTTCCCTGCATTCCGTACAGGTTATATAGCTGCCTTCAAAGGGGGAGACCCATGGGTTGTGCTTACCTTGAACCAAAACCAGAGATTGGATTTGGGGTCTCCCCCACCTCAAGTAACTAAACTATATGCATTTCTCCATGCACACACTCTTCTATTCAGCTGAACTTCATCTTCTGACCTTAATCCTAGACATATAGCCAGGGTTGGGAACCAGGAGTATGTCAGTGGAACATAGTAAAATCAGCTGGGTCTTGTGCACTGAGCCGTGGCCTTCTCAGCACTGTGTCCCAAGAAATTGAGTTAAATGAGCCTGGACACAAGGCAAGAGAAAACTTGAATTCAGTTTATGTTCAGATTATTACAAATTAGGGAGTTAATGATCCCCTTAAACCACAGGAATTATCTGAATCAATTTACAACATAGGAAATCAATGGAAGCTTTCTTTGGTTGACCAATGCAGTTACCGGTAATTCTGCAATATTTGGATTTGAAACTGTGTGTGTGCCTATGCCACCAGTGTGGGTGATGGGTTGCAATGAGAGGCAGCTGAGGGCCCTCGTCAATGGAAAGAATAGAACGGGAAAGCTCTGAAAAGCTTGTTTGACTGGTTTCACTGGCTTTGTTGGGTTTGTCTCTTTCCCCAGAGTCATCAAGTAAATGATGGCTCTCAGACAACATCCTTTCTTCCGTCCGTGATCTGGCTGGTGAGAAAACTGATCCAACTCCACGGAAGCTGTTTCATAGCACCTGCTGATTCAGAGCTTGGGAGGGAGAGGTATCCACCTTTAAGTTGCTGCTGTTCTTTGCACTGCATCTGGTTTTTCAGTGAGGGAGCCACGCACCAACACACTCCGGGGCTCATTTTAATACCGCCTTCTATTTCTCACACTTCACTACACCCTGAGGCTCTAAATGCTGGTCTGCAACATCGCCATCTGGTGGCTCCAAACTACATGAGTGCCAGAGGGAAAAAAAAAAAGGCTGTTTCCTGGGTCTTTTCAAGCCTTTTCTTCTGCTGCTTTCAGTTGATTTGGAGTAAACTTATGACAGAATTGTGCACCATTTTAGGCCTCTGCTCAAGCCATTTCTCTCTTCCTGCATGGACATGTCCGGAGGTGTATGAGGCCAGGAAGAAAGAAAGCAGAGAGATTTGGCAAGCAACCGGGTTTCTGATAAGGCAGTCAAAGAATTACACAGAGAAAATAGTGCTACTAAAATGCATCTGATCTGAGTGCAGTTATATAGAGTTTCCTTCTGTGCTTGAGTAATTGTAGGAGTTTTTAGTCTCTTTGGCACAGACAACATACTTGGACTGAGATATCTTTTTACGCTCTTGGTTCTGGGTTTTTGGGTCATTGATGTCCACTGGTCAGTCCCCCCTTCCACACCTGCTCCACTTTAGCCCCAAAAGGCACTTTGTTGTGTCATGGCTTTTGTTTTGCTTAAATAAATCTGGATAGTTTTCTTGTTCTCTGCAATTTTTAGTATTCTCACTGAAAATGCTTCAGTAATCCTGATGGAAACATAAGCGCATAAGGAACAGGAATCTGTGCTGTGTTTTTATTTCACCACCATTGGCATCTCATCTCTTTTCCCCAAATTGCTCACCTTAGGAATTCTTCTTTCATTTTTTTCCAATTTCCCCTTAATGTGATATGTTTATATGTGTGTCTGTACCCAGGTGTCTATTTCTGGATGTGTGTGTATGTACTACATAAGAGAGATACTGTGAAGGTGAAAAGACATTACATTATCTGTATGCTGGATGACCACCCTCTGAACAGGGAGTGGAGCATCAGAGTGATTTATTACACATGAATTTAGAAACATTTGAGGACAGGGACTAAAGTTACTCCATATTTTTTAAAGACCTCCAAAACCTGGAAAATGCAGACTAATCCACTCAAAAATATACCTAGAAATCTAGTGCTCAGTTGGAACTCAAATGTAAATTAAAAATGGGGACTTAGTGTCAGACAAACTCATGAAAAGACCCTAACTATCTGGATCACTGATAGTTCCACCAAGTATATAGAAATAAAAAAAATTTAAGTTCCCTAAACATCCAAAATTGATGTTTCAGAACACATGTGCCAAGACTTTAAGTTCAATTCTTTATTTATAAGTGAATTCCTTACATCCACAGTCAGTCTACATAAATGACTGTTAATTTTCCACAGAATTATCATAAACTTGGCACTGTGGGTTTTCAAAATAACATCAAGAAATGCCAAGTTTGACAGTGGAAGTTCTATTTTAGGCAAACAAACTGACAATACGAGAACGTTAGGGGATGAATTGGGGAGAATTTTTAAGAACAGAAAAAAAAATAAAAGCAAGCAGTCAAAGTTCCAATGGCTTGAGTCATTAGCAGTCTCACCAATCATAAGACCTCTGAAGGTTCTACCATATTATAGCACTCCATAAAATATTAACTAAACCCCAGGATCTTAGACTATGTTCTTCATCCTCAGTTAGGGTAGCCATGTTTATATGTAATATATTTTAAAAAATATTTCCATAATGAAATAGTTGAAAAGGTTAAGGATACCTAAAAGCAAAAACTTCTGCTTTCTAGAAATTAGATATGTCACGTATTTCTGTTTTCAGAGTGGACTGGCTGAAGAACCATAGTCACATGCAAGTATGGAGTCAAAAGTGTCTAATAGTAGCATGAACTTTCTGGAAGAAATGGATGTGAATGGAACTCAAGGTAGGGAAGAAGATGATTATCATGCAGGAGAATCAAAGTCTAGAATGTGATGTAGAAAGGAAGTGATAGGAAGAAAGAAAGGGGAAAGGAAAAAGGGAAGGAGAGGGTAGAAGAGGAAAAATTATTTTCCCTCTACCTTTCTAGGTTCTTGGCTGAGACCTCACATAATAAAAGACAGATAAACAAGAGAAAACAATGCAAAACAGTTTTATTTATGTATGAACTGGAGTCACAAAGGTATGAGACTCAGGTGATACTGAGAAAATTAAGACTTACATGCCACCCTGAGCTAAGGAAAAGGCTAGGCGTTTGGGGTGCTTGGGGCTCCTGAGGTTAGAGGAAGTAATTCACTGAAAAGTAAGAAGAGGAAATGTTGGGTAAATAAGTTTGCCCTGTTATATAGGTAAGTTTTTAGGTAAAAAGTTATTTCTGATAGTAGCTCTTTTCCTTTCTAATGTAACTTACCTATACAAAAGTGTAATGTTCACCTCGTTTTGAGAGCTTCTCCTGTGCCTACAGTTTCTCAAAATAATTCTTATGGCAAAGAGGCATATTTTGGCGTAGCGTCCTCTATCACCCTTCAATAGGAGGTAAGAACAATTCTCTTACATCTCCATGTGCCATACTACTGACTAATTTACAACCTATTTATTGAGGATCCTACAGTGAAAGCAAAAATAAATATTAGTCTCTGAGATAACCCTGGTTTCATATTTCTTGGTTAATTTCCCAAATAACTATCTTATTTTAAGGAAAATCAAGGGTCAGTAAACCAACAAAACTATAAATCTGAATTGGAGTGCAGAAAATTGAAAGCATTCAGATGGTTACTACCGAGATTACATCCATGGATAATTAGATCAGCCTTATCTGGGTGTTTGTTTGAAATGCATATCCAGGGACCATCAACATGTGAACTGCACTCAGAAGGCCCCTGTGTTTGGTTAATTTATTGCTGTTGACATCTGGACATTCTTAATTTTTGAACATGGGGCCCTGAATTTTGCACTGGGTTCCACATATTATGTAGGTCATCCTGTGCTGACGGTTGGCTACACCTCAGAACTACTAAATAAGAATGTGCATGTTAACGAGATCCTCAGATTATTAGCAAGGGCCCTAAAATTGGAGAAACGAAGAAGCATTAACAAGTATTCTTGCATTACATGTATGACTTTTATTTTTCATTGCCCCCACCTTTAATTACCAGAGGGTTCATGTACACTGCCTTCATCTACAGGCAATCTCAGTTGATGTTCTGTAGAGCTGCCTATAAACACATTGGCCCTCTCTCAGGTTTCTCCTTCATGAGACAAACGGTGGGCAACGTTTTCAGTTCAAAAGTTGACTAACAGGACAAAATCAGAGGAACAGTTAAAGAGGGGACCAAAGGAAGAAAGAAGAGCAAATTAGGGAAAAGAGGCAAAGCGGGAAGTGAAGAAAAGTTATTGAAAGTGTGAGACTGTTGCATAATAAAAGAATTTCTCTGGTCTTTGTCCTGAGTTCCTGGCATGGAGCTCTAAAACCCTTGGACACTCCTGAATGATACAAGTGTTTTTGTTAATCATCAGCCCCTGGGATCACCTCTGAGGTTAGGCCCCTCAGTTAGGCCTAAAAACGGAGGCTGCTCACCAGAAAGAGCCATCACATGAATGGAGAGCTGGATCTGTGAGCCAGTTCAACCTCCAGGGAGGGAAAGACGGGGGATTGAGTTTAATTACATTTAACATAGGTTTAATCAAGCCTATGTAGTGAAACCCCAGAAGAAGAACTCTGGACACCTGCTGAGTGGACCTTCCTGATTGGCGAACCCATCGGGTGAGACATACTCCAATTCCAAAAGGAGAGGGCCCGAAAGCTCTGCATTTGGGGGCCCTCCTAGGCTTGTTGTATGTGTCTCCTCATTAGGCTGTTCATGATTTGCATATTTAGTAATACAAATGTGATTGTAAGTGCAGCACTTTACTGAGTTCTGCCAGTCATTCTGGGAAATGCCCAAACCTGAGGGGATCATGGGAACTGCTGAATTTGAAACAGGTTGTTCAGAAGTGTGAGTGGCCCGGGAACCTTTAAGAGTGGCTGGCACCTGAAATGGAGTCAGTTTTATTGGGAATGTGACTTTCCACCTGTGTGGTTTGCACGAATTCCAGGAAGTCAGAGCTAGGATGGAATTGTATACTCAGTTGGGTGGCCGGAAAGTTGGTGTCAGAACAAATGTAACAAAGGAAATGTGAGGAGGTTTTGGCTGTATTTGGTGTCCTCCACCAAGGTGAAGGCCCTGATTATACAGAAACACAGTGGACTGCAGTAAGCTATCTGGAATCAGCCATGCCTGTACCATGGCTATGCAACCATGAAGTTGCTGGCCAGTGCCAGCTGGGGAAGCAGCTTCAAAGAGCAGCTACCTGTTCATTCACAAGGAAAGCTCTCAGTGCATATGTAAATCACATCATCATGTTGTATAGCTTAAATATGTATAATCTTTAAATACACATATAAAATTAAAAAAAAATAGGATCTTTCAAAGGTCAAAGAGGCAAGGGGCTGGAGGTTGCAAGAGAGGATGGCAGGAAAATGGGGAAAACATATAGTCTTCTCTAGTTGGGAGGTACCAGAACCATCAAAAGGAGCTAATCATCTTATATGAATCTATGCTCCCTCAAAGGTAGAGGCCCTTAATCTTTATGGTAAATGATGTAGAATCTCACCAAAAAAATTCACATACAAATGGAACTTTGCTTATAATTTCAGTGGATTCACAGACCCTTTGGTCCATTGATTCAAGGTTAAGAACCCCTCAATTATGCAATAGCATGGATTGGTGAAAGTCAGAGACACCTGAATTCAAATAATAATTGAACCACTCTTGCTGCTTTAACATGTGACTTAACCTCTGAGTCTTATCTTTCAGGGTTTTTGCAAAATCACATTTGACATGAAATGATATTCCTAAAAACCTATTTGCTAATAATATGCATGTGTATTAGAGGATTTATTTTCTCTCTTGTTTTTTATTGTTTTTCTGCTTATATATATATATATAGATATACTTATTGTTAAATAAAATAGAGAAATTTGTGAAGAAAATAAAAAACCCTTAAAATTCCACCATCCAGAGAAATCAGTGTAAATTCTATAATCTATTTTGGATCAACAATCAGACATATATCTGTGTCCATAATATTGATTGGTACATTCATTTCAATGTTTGCATGATATGCCATTTATGTAATCTCATGATTAATTGAATTAATATTGATGAACATTTTTGTTAAATTTAATCATAAAAAATGCTGTGATAAACTACCAAATACATATGCCTTTGAAAAGCTGTTTTTCTTTTCTTAGAAAGCATTTCTGTAGTGTAATTACCTAATCAAAAAATATGCACATTTTCTCTTCTGAAACATATTGCCAAATTCACTCTTGAAAAGATGAATTGGTTACATTAATATCTATAGGGCATGGAAATAGATGGATGGACAAAACCTACCAACACTATACTTGTAAATCTTTCCAATATTTTAAAACCTGCTAGATAAAAAAATAACAATAATGAAAAAAACCCTCCTTTTTATCTGTATTTCTTTGATCAATTAGTAATTTTGTATCTTTAGCATTTATTATTTGGTATATTACCTGCTTGTATGCTTTGCTCCTTTTTAAAAAAATTTTTAGAGGGAATTTTATTTCTTTCATTTTGTTTGTTTACTTATTGGTTTGTTTGTTTTTCCCCTCAGGGATCATTATATTTTGGGGATATAAAATTTTTGTCTTGGTGTGAACAATTTTTTTTCCCAAACTGCCATTTGCATTTCAGATTTGTTTATGGTGACTTTATTCACATAGAAGTTAAGAAGAATAGATGTAGTATAACTAAACATTTAAATTACAGTTTCTGTATATTCTATCATTCTTAATAAAGAAAATAATCTTGTTTTTCAAGACATCACTGAACAATGTTAGTTTGCAAAGTAAAAAGTCTTTTATAATGCACATAAATAACCTAATAACCATTTTTAAAAGCCTAGTGTTGATACATGATATTTTTATAATGGAGGATATTGATTAATATTAAACCTTCCAAAACTTCTGAACTTTGGACTTGCATTTTCCTAAAGAGCAGCATAGGACCAAGGAAATGAAACAAATTCTGAAATCAAAAGATTTTATTTAAAGTATTGGTTTATTACTTTGCAATTAGGCAACCGGTGGAAAATCACCTCTCTGAGCCTCAGATTATTAAATATGTTAAAGGCATACTCATTACCTAATCGTCAGTTGCTTTTTTTCTGGTACATATTAATTTCTTAAGAAATGTTGTTCTTGAAAGTTTTACAATCTCTTTTACACTCTCCCTTCTTTCTTTCCTTTTCTTCTTTCTATGATTATACTGTACTTTTCATAGCCTGATTTTAAACAAATATATAGGTTTTAAAAAACTATAAAACAACTCCCCACACAGAAAAATTACATTTCCTATATTTTGAAGGGCCTGAATGTATTGCTTGTTTCATTTCCATAACTCCAACTTCTCCACCTCAAATAATTACAGCATCAAAGTCCTGGAATTTGTTTAATATTTCTTTGATTTTCTCTATTGTTAACCACATAGACATGTATTTGAACTTCATATAAGTGGAGTTATAGTCAATGTATTTTATACCTGCCCTTTTTTTTCATTTAATGTTGCTTTCTGTTCCTGAAATTCATCATAGTGTTTTCCACACCATGTTAATTCCATTTTTTATGTAATTGGAGTTCATTCATATTTATTGCTTGTATGGTATTCCATTATGTGAATGTACAACAAGTCATTTACACATTTCCTTACTATTTTCTATTCTTCTTTTGGTGCACTCATAACTGCCTCAAATTGGAATTCTTGGAGCACAAAGCCAAATTGTTTTCTAAAATGTAGCCCTGCCAGCAGTATATTATCATTTTTATATCCTATTCTCTTCAGCACTTAACATTGTCAGACTTTCTAATTTTTGGTGAATGTAAAATGCCCTTGTATTATGGTTTAGTTTGTATATTTCCCCTTATTAGTAATGTTGAACACATTTTCTTATATTTTGGCACTTTGTCTCTTCTGTGAAATGGTAATTGAAGCCCTTTGTCAATTTTTAATTTGATTTTCTTTTTCTTGTTGATTTACATATTCTCTATATTATTTCTATTTCATATTCTCTATATTAATTCTATGTCAAATATTGCAAACATCTACATATATCAGTGTCCTGTTTCTGGTTTGTCTATTCATTTTCTTTATAGATTATATTATTTTTAAAAAATTGTATGATATTGAATCCAACATAATAAAATTTTGCATATGATGTGTCTTGATGGGAATCAATGTTCATTTCTTTCAAATGAAGAACTAACTGCTTTAAAATCATTGATTTAAAACTGTATCTTTTCTTCACTAATTGGCATTGCCAGCTCTGGATCAGAATGATAGTCTAATTTTTCACTT
This sequence comes from Smutsia gigantea, assembly GCA_032199065.1. Lineage (NCBI taxonomy): Eukaryota > Metazoa > Chordata > Mammalia > Pholidota > Manidae > Smutsia > Smutsia gigantea. The sequence continues at coordinate 122,011 of JAVSCE010004492.1, forward strand.
AGGGGAAGGTCATTTTCTAGATTCTCATTCTGTTTGATTTGTCTCTTGTCTGTTACTATATAGATTATCATAGTTTATATATCTTAATATCTAGTATGAAATATCCTCCTAAATTATTTGATAAACTCAAAAGTGTCTTGCCAATTGCTGGACCTTTGGTCTACCAAAAAAGTTAGATGCATCTTTAATTAAATAGAAAAAAACTTTGGGGATTTTGATCTGAATTAAATTGCTCTGTAGGTCAGTGAAGGGAGATATGACAGTTTTACAATACTGAGTCAGCTATTTCACAAAAATAGAATGTCTCAATATTTATTAGGCTTTCTTTAATGCCTTTCAGTGTATGTGATATTCTCTCTTAGGTTTTCCACATAATTTTTAGTTTCACACCAGGAGTACTTATTATTTTTGGTTGCTAAAGTAATGAATCTTTTTGAAAATTATGTTGTCTATGTATTTATAAACAATATCATAAATGTAATTGGGTTGTGTAGAAGCAGAAAAGTTGGAAAACTTATTCATTTCATTATTATTGATTTTTCTGTATTTCTATATTGTTTTGATTTTCAATGTCATCAATCTTATCAGTCAGTCGTGGCAGCCTTATTTCCTTCTTCATAGTCCTTTCTTTTTTTCTTTTTTTTGGACTTTCAATGTTAACTAGGAAGAGTGAGAGTGGGGACTTTTAGTGTTCCTGATTTTAAAGTAAATGCTTTCCTTGTTATGCTAATATACATGGTATTGGCTGTTTTTTTTTATAGTAGATGCTACTAGAACAATTGAGAAAGTTCCAAATTCCTTTCTATTCCTAATTTACCCTGACATTTTATAATTAAGTTGTGATTTTGTTAATTAATTTTATTGAATTATTTTTTCTTTTATTGAGGTGCTTATATAGTTTACATTAGTTAATTTTCTGATTATAAGTTATTCTTGCATTACTGTGAAAATCCAGTTAAATCACTTATTTCACTAATATTTTCTATTCAGCTTTATAAGGTTATGAATATTCTGTTTAGGATTTCTGCTTCTATATTAATAAGTGAAATTGCCATATAATGTTCCCTTCTTATGTTATCCCTGCCAGTTTTAGATCCATGTTTTGTTAAAAAATTAAAATACCTTGTTTTCATTTTACAAGGCCAGCATTACCCTGTTACCAAAGCCAGACAAGGATGCCACAAGAAAAGAAAATTACAGATCGATATACCTGTAGAAACAAAATCCTTAACAAAATATTAGCAAACCAAATTCAACAATACATGGGTCATATACCATGATCAAGTAGGATTCATCTGAGAGATACAAGGTGTTTTGACACCCACAAATCAATCAATGTGATGTACCACGTTAACAAAATGAAGGATAAAAATCATATGATTATCTCAATAGGTGCAGATAGATCATTTATCAAAATTCAATATGAATTCATGATAAAAATGCTCAATAAAGTGGGTAGAGGAGGAACATACCTAACATAATGGAGGCCATATATTTATAGATGTTGAAGACCACAGCTAATATCATACTAAACAATGAAAAGCTAAAAGCTTTTCCTCTATGATCAAGAACAAGACAAGGATGCCCACTCCCACCACTTTTATTCTACATAGTACTGGAAGTGCTAGACAAAGCAATTAGACAAGAGAAATAACTAAAAGTCATCGAAGTCAGAAAGGAGGAAGTAAAACTCAATTTGCAGGTGATATAATATTATCTGCAAATATTCATATATATAAAACCCTAAAGACTCCACCAATAAAATATTAGGACTAATAATTGAATTCAGTTTAAGTTGTAGAATGCAAAATCAATGTGCAAAAATCAGTTGCATTTCTATACACTAATAACAAACTATCAGAGGGAGAAATTAAGATAACACTCCCATTTAAAATTTCATAAAAATGAATGAAAGACATTAGCAAATAGAAAAATAAAAAAGTAAGTTTTCAAAGATGTATTTGGAGGTGTGGTTTATTGTCTCTTCTTTAGTAGAAATTCAGTAAGATTGGAATTATTTTTCTGATGTTTTGATAGTACCCATTTGTACAACTATCTGACTTTGGTATTTCTTAGGGAAAAGATTTTGAAATACTGATTCAATTTTAAAAATTATTTTAGAATTACTCTGGTTACTCTGGTTGTGTCTTACTCAGTGAATTATGTAATTTTTCTTTTTTTAGTATTTGTCCATTTAATCTAAGTTTTAAAATTTATCAACATAAAGATGATGATAATATATTTTTTAATATTTTGAGTTTCTACTATATTGGTTGTTATACTCTCTCTCTCTCTTTTTTCCCCTTAGTATTGTTTGTTTGTGACCTCTCTTTTTCTCTTGGTCAATCTAATAGTGATTAGTCTCTTTTTTAGTTTTTTAATGAACTCATTTTTGGCTTTTGTGTATTTTTCCTTTTGCAATTATTAATATCTTCTATGATGTTCCTTTTCTTTTTTTCTCTCATTAATCTATTCTTTATGTAGTATCTTACTTTGGATATTTGACTCATCTTTAAAACAATTTCCTCTCCTCTAACACAATAATGTAAGGTTGTATAATTTGAGTGTATCATTTTATAATTATTTTGGTATTGTGACGTATTAAATATTATCTTATTACCATTATGATTGTTCCATTGATGCCTAAATTATTTGGAAGTGTTTTGAAATTTCCAAATGAACTTTTTTTCTTTGTCTTTTTGTTATTCACTTCTATTTTCACTGTATTATAAGATTTCCTAGCTTTTGACACTTGTTGACGTTTGGTTTATGGCTCACAATGCAGTCAGTATTTGTAAATGTTTCATGTATGCTTAAAAGGAAAGGATATACTCCAATTATTGGCTGATACTTTATAAAGTTCCATTAGACAATATTGTCAATTTTATTGCTCATAGTTATTTATCCTTACTGGTTTTTGTCTAACAGTTATTAAGAGGGGCATTAAAATATCCCCAAACAATGGATTAAGCATCAATTTCTCCTGGAGTTTTTAAAATATTTGATTCACATACTAAGGAACTGAGGCCCCTGGCCATAGCCAGCATGGAAACAAGGCTGTCTTCCAACATCCACACTAGTGATGTTGGAAGCACATCTCCCACCCCTATCAAATCTTCAGATCGCTATAATCCTGTAAAACATCTTGACTTCAATCTCATAAAAGATAGCCAGGACTACCCAGCTAAGCCGCTCCTGAATTCTTGACCAATGCTAACTGTAAGATAATAAATGATTGTTTTTGTAAGTTTAGTTTTGAGAGTAGTAATATGTTATACAGTATTAGTAACTAATACTCTATGGTATATTTATGTGTGTAAATAAGTATATGCATATTTTTCTTTTTTATTTCAAGATCTTTTTACCCCATCTGCTAGTCCAGTTCTGAGTAAAGCTGGAAGTATTATGCACACTTGTTTTCCTCTCAAATTCAAAGGGAAAGCTTTCAATATTTCACAAATAAAATATTTGCCTTTAGTTATTTTTAAATATACCATTTATTAGAATAGGAAGTTTCCTTCTACTCTTAACTTGCTAAGCATTTTTAATCATTGAATTTTACAGGTAATTTTTCTGCCTCTACCAAAATAGTCATCTGCTTTTCTTGTTTTCTCCCACTATGGTGAATTAATGATGATTGATTTTTGAAGTTTACCCAATCTTGTATACCTAGACTAAACTCCACTCACTCCATAGAATAGTATACTTTTTTTTGGTATCATTAATCTACAATTACATGTACAATATAACAGTTACTAGACTCCCCACATCATCAAGTCCCCACCACATACCCCAATAAAGTCACTGTCCTTCAGCATAGTGAGATGATATAGAATCACCACTTGTCTTCTCTGGGTTGTACAGCCCTCCCCATGCCCCTGCTACATTATGTCTGCTAATCGTAATGCCCCTTTTTTGCCCTTGTCCCTCGCTTCCCACCCATCCTCCCCAGTCCCTTTCCCTTTGGTAACTGTTAGTCCATTCTTGGGTTCTGTGAGTCTGCTGCTGTTTTGTTCCTTCAGTTTTTTTCTTTGCTCTTATACTCCACATATGAGTGAAATCATTTGATACTTGTCTTTTCCCACCTGGCTTATTTCACTAAGCATAATACACTCTAGCTCCATTCATGTTGTTGCAAATGGTAGAATTTGTTTTCTTCTTATGGCTGAATAATATTCCATTGTGTATATGTACCACATCTTCCTTATCCATTTGTCTACTTATGGACACTTAGGTTGCTTCCATTTCTTGGCTATTGTAAAGAGTGCTGCAATAAACATAGGGGTGCATATGTCTTTTTCAAACTGGGATGCCGCATTCTTAGGATAAATTCTTGGGTGAAATGGTATTTCTATTTTGAGTTTTTTGAGGAACCTCCATATTGCTTTCCACAATGGTTGAACTAATTTGCATTCCCACCAGAAGTGTAGGAGAGTTCTCCTTTCTCCACATCTTTGCCAACATTTGTTGTTTGTGTTTTGGATGGTGGCCATCCTTACTGGTGTGAGGTGATATCTTATTGTGGCTTTAATTTGCATTTCTCTTATGATTAGCTATGTGGAACATCTTTTCATGGGCCTATTGGCCATCTGAATTTCTTCTTTGGAGAGGTGTCTGTTCAGATCCTCTGCCCATTTTTTAATTGGATTATTTGCCTTTTGTTTGTTGAGGTGTGTGAACTCTTTATATATTTTGGATGTCAACCCCTTATCAGATATGTCATTTATGAATATATTCTCCCATATTGTAAGATGTCTTTTTGTTCTATTGTTGGTGTCCTTTGCTGTACAGAAGATATTCAGGTGATACAGTCCACTTGTTCATTTTTGCTTTTGTTTCCCTTGCCCAGGGAGATATGTTCATGAAGAAGTTGTTCATGTTTATGTCCAAGAGATTTTTGCCTATGTTTTTTTCTAAGAGTTTTATGATTTCATGACTTACATTCAAGTCTTTGATCCATTTTGAATTTACTTTTGTGCATGGGGTTAGAAAATGATCCAGTTTCACTCTCTTACCTGTAGCTGTCAAGTTTGGCCAACACCAGCTGTTGAAGAGGCTGTAATTTCCCCCATTGTATATCCATGACTCCTTTATTGTATATTAATTGACTGATTATGTTTGGGTTAATATCTGGACTCTCTATTCTGTTCCACTGGTCTGTGGGTCTGTTCTTGTGCCAGTACCAAATTGTCTTGACTATTGTGGCCTTGTAGTAGAGCTTGAAGTTGAGGAGAATAATCCCCCAGCTTTATTCTTCCTTCTCAGAATTGCTTTGGTTATTCTGGGTCTTTTGTGGTTCCATATGAATTTTAGAATGATTTGCTCTAATTCATTGAAGAATGCTGTTGGTATTTTGATAGGAATTGCGTTGAATCTGTAGATTGCTTTAGGTAGTATAGCCATTTTGACAATATTTATTCTTCCTAGCCAAGAGCATGGGATGAATTTCCATTTGTTAGTGTCCTCTTTAATTTCTCTTAGGAGTGTCTTGTAGTTTTCAGGGTATAGGTCTTTTACTTCCTTGGTTAGGTTTATTCCTAGGTATTTTATGCTTTTTGATGCAATTGTGAATGGAATTGTTTTCCAGGTTTCTCTTTCTGTTAGCTCATCGTTAGTGTATAGGAAAACAACAGATTTCTGTGTGTTAATTTTGTATCCTGCAACTTTGCTGAATTCAGATATTAGTTCTAGTAGTTTTGGAGTGGAGTCTTTAGGGGTTTTTTAATGTACAATATCACGTCATCTGCAAATAGTGACAGTTTGACTTTTTTCTTTACCAATCTGGATGCCTTGTATTTCTTTGTTTTGTATGATTGCCGTGGCTAGGACCTCCAGTACTATGTTGAATAACAGTGGAGAGAGTGGGCATCCCTGTCTTGTTCCCGATTTTAGGTGAAAAGCTTTCAGCTTCTTGCTGTTAAGTATGATGTTGGCTGTGGGTTTGTCATATATGGCCTTTATGATGTTGAGGTACTTGCCCTCTATACCCATTTTATTGAGAGTTTTTATCATGAATGGATGTTGAATTTTGTCCAATGCTTTTTCATCATCTATGGAGATGATCATGTGGTTTTTGTTGATGTGGTGGATGATGTTGATGGATTTTCAAATGTACCATCCTTGCATCCCTGAGATGAATCCCACTTGATCATGGTGTATGATCCTCTTGATGTATTTTGAAATCGGTTTGCTAATATTTTGTTGAGTATTTTTGCATCTATGTTTATCAGGGATATTGGTTTGTACTTTTCTTTTTTGGTGGGGTCTTTGCTTGGTTTTGGTATTAGAATGATGCTGGCTTCATAGAATGAGTTTGGAAGTATTCCCTCCTCTTCTGTTTTTTGGAAAACTTTAAGGAGAATGGGTATTATGTCTTGTCTATATGTCTGATAAATTTCAGCAGTGAATCCATCTGGCCTGGGTGTTTTGTTCTTGGGTAGTTTTTGATTACCAATTCAATTTCATTGCTGGTAATTGGTCTGTTTAGATTTTCTGTTTCTTCCTTGGTCAGTCTGGAAGGTTGTATTTTTCTAAGAAGTTGTCCATTTCTTCTAGGTTTTCCAGCTTTTTAGCATATAGATTTTCATAGTATTCTCTAATAATTCTTTGTATTTCTGTGGTGTCCATCGTGATTTTTCCTTTCTCATTTCTGATTGTGTTTATGTGTGTAGATTCTCTTTTTCTCTTAATGAGTCTGGCTAGGAGTTTATCTATTTTGTTTATTTTTCAAAGAACCAGCTCTTGGTTTCATTAATTTTTTGTATTGTCTTTTTTTTCTCAATTTTATTTATTTCTACTCCGATCTTTATTATGCCCCTCCTTCTGCTGACTTTGGGTCTCATTTGTTCTTCTTTTTCCAATTTCAATAATTGTGACTTTAGACTATTCATTTGGGATTGTTCTTCCTTCTTTAAGTAGGCTTGGATTGCAATATACTTTCCTATTAGAACTGCCTTTGCTGCGTCCCACAGAATTTGGGGCTTTGTGCTGTTGTTGTCATTTGTCTCCAAGTATTGCTTGATCTCTGTTTTAATTTGTTCGTTGATCCATTGATTATATAGGAGCATGTTGTTAAGCCTCCGTGTGTTTGTGAGCCTTTTTGTTTTCTTTGTACAATTTAATTCTAGTTTTACACCTTTGTGATCTGAGAAGTTGGTTGGTAGAATTTCAATATTTTTGAATTTACTGAGGTTCTTTTTGTGGCCTAGTATGTGGTCTATTCTGGAAAATGTTCCATGTGCACTTGAGAAGAATGTGTATCCTGCTGCTTTTGGGTGTAGAGTTCTGTAGATGTCTGTTATGTCCATCTGTTCTAGTGTGTTGTTCAGTGTTTCTGTGTCTTTAGTTATTTTCTGTCTGTTTGATCTGTCCTTTGGAGTGAGCGGTATGTTGATGTCTCCTAAAATGAATGCATTGCAATCTGTTTCCTCCTTTAATTCTGTTAGTATTTGTTTCACATATGTCGGTGTTCCTGTGTTGGGTGCATATATATTTATAATGGTTATATCCTCTTGTTGGACTGACCCCTTTATCATTATGTAATGTCCTTATTTATCTCTTGCTACTTTCTTTGTTTTGAAGTCTATTTTGTATGATACAAGTACTGCAACACCTGCTTTTTTCTCCTTGCTGTTTGCATGAAATATCTTTTTCCATCCCTTCACTTTTAGCCTGTATATATCTTTGGGTTTGTGGTGAGTCTCTTGTAAGCAGCATATAGATTGGTCTTGCTTTTTAATCCATTCTCTTACTCTGTATCTTTTGATTGGTGCATTCAGTCCATTTACATTTAGGGTAATTATCGATAGATATGTACTTATTGCTATTGCAGGCGTTGGATTGGTGGTTACAGAAGGTTCAAGGATAGCTTCTTTACTATCTAACAGTCTAACTTAACTGTCTTATTAAACTATTATAAACACAGTCTGATGTTTCTTTATTTCTCTCCCTTCTTATTCTTCCTCCTCCATTCTTTATGTTAGGTGTTTTATTCTGTACTCTTTTGTGTTTCCTTTGACTGTTTTTGTGGATAGTTGATTTTATTTTTTGCCTTTAGTTAGTATTTGGATGGTCTCCTTTCTTTGCTGTGATTTGATTTTCTCTGGTGACATCTATTTAGCCTTAGGAGTGCTTCCATCTAGAGGAGTCCCTTTAAAATATCCTGTAGAGGTGGTTTGTGGGAGGCAAATTCCCTCAACTTTTGCTTGTCTGGGAATTATTTAATCCCTCCCTCAAATTTAAGTTATAATCGCACTGGATAAGGTATTCTTGGTTCAAGGCCCTTCTGTTTCATTGTGTTAAATATATCATGCCATTCTCTTCTGGCCTGTAAGGTTTCTGTTGAGAAGTCTGATGATAGTCTGATGGGTTTTCCCTTGTAGGTGATCTTTTTTCTCTCTCTGGCTGCCTTTAATACTCTGTCCTTGTCTTTGATCTTTGCCATCTTAATTATTATGTGTCTTGGTGTTGTCTTCCTTGGGTCCCTTGTGTTGGGAGATCTATGGGCTTCCATGGTCTAAGAGACTATTTCCTTCCCCAGCTTGGGGAACTTCCAGGCAATTATTTCTTCAAAGATACTTTCTATCCCTTTCTCTCTCTCTTCTTCTTCTGGTACCCCTATAATGCGAATATTGTTCCATTTGGATTGGTCACACAGTTCTCTTAATATTCTTTCATTCCTAGAGATCCTTTTATCTCTCTGCCTCAGCTTCTCTGTACTCCTGTTCTCTGATTTCTGTTCCATTTACAGTCTCTTGCACTTTGTCCTGTCTGCTCTTAATCCATTGTTTTATTTCTGTAATCTCCCTCCGGACTTCATCTCTTTGCTCTTGCATATTTCTCTGTAGGTCCATCAGCATGGTTATGACATTCATTTTGAATTATTTTTCATGAAGATTGGTTAAATCTATCCCACCAGGCCCTCTCTTTGGAGTTGTCTGAAGGATTTTTGACTGGACCAGATTCTTCTGTCTTTTCATGGTGATAGAAGTGGTCATAGGCAGGTGGCATGTGTGTCAGCTGGGAGAACAAAGTCCCTTCCTGCTTGTTGTTCACCTTGCCTTTCTCTGCAGCCTGTGCTGGTTACCCACACACGGGGAGGCAGTCTCTGGGATAATCCCCTGAGCTGCCATTGTCAGGGCCCCCCTCAGGCTAGCCTAGAGCACTGTGGGTGGTGGTAGCCATGCTGGGTGTGTTCTACTGCAAGGATGGTGCCCCTTTGTACCTTCTGGACCTTGCCCTGGCTTCTGCAGCCTGTGCCACTTACCCATGCACTGGGAGGCAGTCTCTGGGATAATCCCCTGAGCTGTCATGGGCAGGGATGCCCTCAGGCTAGCCTAGAGTACTGCGGGGGGTTGCAGCCATGCTGGGTGCATTCTACTGCAAGTACGGCACCCCTTCATGCCTTCCAGACCTTGCTCTGGCTTCTGCTGCCCATCCAGGTTAGCTGCGTGCCTGGAGGAGATTCTGTGTGGTTGCTGTGGGTGGGCCCACTCTCCGGCTGCTCTGTAACTGTGGCGGGTCAGCCAGTCCATTTGCAGTGCTGGCCACGGGGAACGAATGGTAGGCTTCTTATCACCGTGAGGGGCTTCAGGGCTGCTTTACTTGGCAGGGGGTTAGGGGGCCCGAAGTTCCTCAAGATTCCCAGCCTGCTGGGCTGAGTGTGCTGGGACAGTTTTGTTCAGCTGTTGGGCCCTCGTCCCTTTAAGACTTTTAAAAAAGCGCCCGCTTATCTTTTGTCCCAGGAGAGCCGGGTGTGGGGACCAGCTCTCAGTCTCCATCTCAGACCTGCCCTTCCATTTCTCTAATATCCAGAACACCATTTGATGTGTGTCTGTGCTCCAGGTGCAGATCACCATGGGTGGTTATTTAGCAGTCCTGTGCTTCCACTCCCTTCCCACTCTGAATTTTTTCCTCCTGACAGTGAGTTGTTGTGGGGGGAGTGCTCGGGTCCCGTTGGGTCATGGCTTTGTATCTTACCCCTTCGTGAGACGCTGAGTTCTCGCAGATGTAGATGTAGCCTGGCCGTTGTACTGTATCTTCTGGTCTCTCTTTTAGCAATAGTTGTATTTTCAAAAATATATATGGTTTTGGGAGATTTTCACCACCCTGCTTATGCCGCCATTTTGAGCCCTAGTCCTACCTTCATTTTTCTAGTATACTTTTATATACCATTGGATTCTATTTGTTAAAAGCTTATTACTTATTTTTGCTTTATGTTCATAAGAAAGAGCAGACTTAATTTTCCTTGAAATGTCCTTGTTAGGATTTGTAATCCAGGTAATGATGGCTTTTTAAAATAAGTTATGAAAGTTTCACTCTTTTTCTATTTTGTGGCAGACTTTTTGCATTATTGATAGCGCTTCCTCCTCAAATATTTTAGAAAAATTTACAGGTGAAATAGCAAGGTCTGAGGAAATTTGCTTTTAAATGACTTTTTGTATTTAAATCACAATCTTTAGTATGTATAGAAGTTTTTAGATGCCCTTTTTCTTCTTTTTTCAATATTGGTAAATTGTTTTTATTCTTTTCAAGGGCATATTAGTCCCAACTGATTGCAGTAATGCTAATCTTCTAAAACTGAATCACTTGCCACAAGCTTTGGCTTCATTGTCATTGATTTTACAGATCTGTTGCTCAGACATTGTTCCCCTGAACTCAGCTGGGATTGACTCCAGACTGTAGGTAAAATTCAGATCCACTTTACAAGCCTTATTCAGAGTCTACATAGTTACTGTTCTTCTGGTGGAGAGCAAGGACAAGCAACAAAACAAATATTGTGGATACATTTAAAGTTTCAGCTAACTGTCAAGTCATGTTTCATTGACCACACCAAGATACAAGGAAGGTCAAGCCCAAAGTTTTTATGTGGGATGGTAACCTATGTCAAGAGTAAGAAAGAACAGGAAAGCTGTCTACCACCAAGAATCATTCTTTTTGTTAAATAATTCTTAATTTGCTATCATAAAGTATTTAATGTATTATATTTTATATATTTACTATTTTAAAATTTGTTAGTCATGCCTTACTTTTCATTAATGATTTTGTCAGCCGGTCTTGTCTTTTTATTTACTTCTCTTTCTTTTTTTTGCTTTTCTCTCTTGCTTTTTAAGTCTTGTAAGAGTTCTGTTAATTTTATTATTCTTTTCAAATACTAACTTTTAGTTTTGTTATGCCTTTTAAATATTTCATTAATTTCTGCATTTATTCTTAATGCTCTCCTCTACTTTCCATGGGCTTGTTTATTTACTGTTTTTTTCTTTTTCTTTCCAGTTTTATTGAAATATAATTGATATACAGCATTACATAAGTTCAATGTATACAACATAATAACTTAAACTACCTATATTGTGAAATGATTGGTTAACATCTACCATCTCATATGGATACAAAAAAAGTAAGTCTTCTTTTGCCTGTGACATGAACTGTCAGAATCTAACTATAGTCATCATGTTGTATAGTACTTATTTATCTTATAACTAGAAGTTTATACCTTTAGACCATTGTTATCCAATTCTCCCACCTACCATTCCTGACCTCTAGTAGACCCAAATCTGATTTCTTTTTCTATGAGTTTGTTTGCTTTTGTTTCTGTAGATCCCACATATACATGAGACCATGCAGTATTTGACTCTTTCTGTCTGACTTATTTTGCTTAACATAATGCTCTCAAGGTCCATCTATGCTGTCCCAAATGGCAGGATTTTCTTCTTTTTATGGCTAAATAATATTCCATTCACATATTTGCATCTATCTATCTATACCTCATAACTTCTTTATCCATTGGGCATTGGTGGACACTTAGGTTTCTTTCATGTTGTGACTATTATAAATAATGATGCTATGAACATGGGGGTGCAGATATCGCTTTGACATGTTTGACATGGTGTTTTCATTTCCTTCAGATATATTCCCAGAAGTAGAATTGCTGGGTCATATGGTAGTTCTACTTTTAGAACTCTTAAGGGTCCTCCACAGTGTTTTCCATAGTGGCTGTACCAATTCACAATCCTCCCAACAGTGTACAATAGTTCCCTTTTCTCCACGTACTCACTAGCATTTGTTATCTCTTGTGTATCAGGTCTTATCTGATATCTCATTGTGGTTTTGATATGCATGATTAGTGATGTTGAATACCTTTTAATGCAACTGTTGGTCATTTGTATGTCTTCTTTCATAAAATGTCTATTCACTTCCCATTTTAAATTGGATTATTTTTAATTATTATTTTGCTATTGAGTTGTATGAGTTCTTTATATATTTTGGATATTAATCTCTTATTAGATATATGGTTTGCAAATGTTTTTTCCATTCCACAAATTATTTTTTCTCCTTATTGATGTTTTCTTTTGCTGTGCAGAAGCTTTTCAGTTTGATGTAGTCTCACTTGTCTATTTTTTATTTTGTTGCTTGGGCTTTAGGTGTCATGTCACTCATCTTCTGATTCCTTGTCATAGATTCTCAGATAATTGATTTTTTAGCTATAAATATATCTCTAAGGATAGCTTTAGGATATTCCATAATATTTTGTATGTAACATTTTTATTTTCATTCATTTAAAAACATTTATAATTTACTGTGTGATTTTTCTTTAAACTAGTTCATTTTAAAGTGTATGCTTAATTTTATAATAGGAATTTTCTACCTATCTTTATTAATTTATTTCTAACTTAAATTTACTGTAGTCAGGCAATGTGCTCTGAATGATCTCATTATTTTGAAATTTGTTGATACTTGTGTTATGATTGATCATTTGGGGAAATTTTGAAGGAATTTTTTTGGGGGAAAAAAGGTGGGGAAAATTTTTCCACATGAAGTTGAAGATAGTGTATGTGCTAGGACAAGGGCTGGCAATGTATGACTCATAAGTCCATTGGCCCCCTATGTTTGTAAGTAAAGTTTTACTGGAACACAGCATTGTCCATTCATTTACATACTGTCTATGCCTGCCTTCACATACAATAGTAGATCTGAGTAGTTGCCACAGAGATCATATGGTCTGTAAGTCTAAAATATTTACTATCTGGACCTTTAAGGAAAAGTTTCCCAATACCTGTTGGAGGTTATTGGATCAACATCCATAAATATCAATTAGATCACACATTATTTATGTTGTCCATCTCTTCTATATTTTCACAAATTTTTATCCTTATTTTAGCTTCTATTGAGAGAGCTGTATTTGAGTTTCTCTCTATTACGTTGGATTTGTCTATATCTCCTTTTAGTTCTGTCAATTGCTGCTTTCTATATTTTAAACTATGTTATTAGGTACATAGAGATCCAAGATTGTAATTCCTTTCTAGTGGATTGACCTTATTATTTTTACAAAATGCTTTCTTCATTTCTTCTATTGCTTCTTTTTTAAAAAGTCTAAGTTGTCATGTACCTTAAAATTCCACACATTTGGACTTCCGGGGAGATGGCGGCTTGAGCAGGGCAGCAGAAATCTCCTCCCAACACTATATTTATCTATGAAAATAAAGCAAATACAACTATTCCTAAAAGAGGGACCAGAACACACAGGAAAGCGCACAGCGTGCAGCGACACCCCAGAGGACTTGGCACCCCACGAGGCGGGTAAGATACGGAGCCGGGACCCGGTGGCACCCGAGCCCTCCCCATCCCGGCGCCCTGGCAGGAGGAGAGGATTCAGGGCCAGCAGGGAGTGGAAGAGCAGGTCCATGAAATAACCAGCCCTGGTGGACTGTGCCGGGAGCGCTGACACACATCACGCGGTGCATTGGACACTGGAGAGGCAGAAGGTGAAGGTTTTGAGCCGGGAACGCGCCTGGTCCGCGCAGCCACCGCCCTGGGACAAGAGAAAAGCGTGCGCAGTTTGTAGCCATCTTGGAGAGGTGGGGGGCCCTGTGAGGGAACACCATCGCCCGGGCACGCTCAGCCCAGCAGGCTGGGAGTCCTGAGGAACTTTGGACCCCATGGCTGGTAAATGAGAAAAGGTAGCAGCCACACTAAAACTTTATACAGAGAACAACAGCCTCCCATTCGTTCCCACCCTGAGCAGAGCTACAAAGAGCGGCACAGCCACAGCTATAGATAGTGGAGCAACAGCGACACCTACAGCATCCTTACAGAATCCACTCCAGGTGGGCAATTTTTTTTCTTTTTCCCTTTCTTTTTTCTTTCTTTTCTTTCTTTCTTCTTTCTCTCTTTTCTTTCTCTTCCTTCTTTTTTTGCTTGTTTGTTTTTTTTCCTTGTTTTTTTTTTAAGTCTTAAAGAGCCGAGCAGACATACGTGGCACCTACCAGCGACCACTCCTATCAACATGAAAAGACAGAGTAATATGATTCAGACCAAAGTCAACCAGACCCAGACAACCCCAGAGAGGGAACGTGAAGGGATGGAAATGCAGTCTTCCTCAAAAAGAATTCAGAATAAAAGTCATAACCATGCTGACAGACCTACAGAGAAATGTGCAAGAGCTGAGGGAGGAAGTGAGGGAAATGAGGAAAGACAATGCAGAAATGAGACAAGCCATCAATGGGCTTAGCAGCAGACTGGACGAGATGCAAGAGACTGTTAATGGAATAGAAATCAGAGAACAGGAATACAGAGAAGCTGAGGCAGAGAGAGATAAAAGGATTTGTAGGAATGAAAGAATATTAAGAGAACTGTGTGACCAATCCAAAAGGAACAATATTCGCATTATAGGAGTACCAGAGGAAGAAGAGAGAGAAAAAGGGATAGAAAGTGTCTTTGAAGAAATAATTGCTGAAAACTTCCCCATGCTGGTGAAGGAAAGAGTCTCGCAGTCCATGGAAGCCCACAGATCCCCTAACACAAGGGACCCCAGGAAGACAAAACCAAGATACATAATAATTAAAATGGCAAAGATCAAAGATAAGGACAGAGTATTAAAGGCAGCTAGAGAAAGAAAAAAGATCACCTTCAAAAGCAAAACCCATCAGACTATCATCAGACTTCTCAACAGAAACCTTGCAGGCTAGAAGAGAATGGCATGATATATTTAACGTAATGAAACAGAAGGGCCGCAAACCAAGAATACTGTATCCAGCACGATTATCATTTAAATATGATGGAGGGATTAAACGATTTCCAGAAAGCAAAAGCTGAGAGAATTTGCCTCCCATAAACCACCTCTACAGGATATCTTAAAGGAACTGCTCTAGAGGGAAGCACTCCTAAGGCTAAAAAGCTGTCACCAGAGAAAATAAAATCATAGCAAAGAAAGGAGACCATCCAAATACTAACTAAAGGCAAAGAATAAAACACCTAGTATATAAAGAATGGAGGAGGAGGAATAAGAAGGGAGAGAAATAAAGAAACATCAGACTGTGTTTACAATAACTCAACAAGAAAGTTAAGTTAGATTGTTAGATAGTTAAGAAGCAACCCCTGACCCTTTGGTAACCACGAATCTAAAGCCAGCAGTGGCAATAAGTACATATCTATCGATAATCACCCTAAATATAAAAGGACTGAATGCACCAATCAAAAGACACAGAGTAACAGAATGGATAAAAAAGCAAGACCCATCTATATGCTGTCTACAAGAAACTCACCTCAAATGCAAAGATATCCACAGACTAAAAGTGAAGGGATGGAAAAAGATATTTCATGCAAATAACAAGGACAAAAAAGCACGTGTTGCGTACATGTATCAGACAAAATAGACTTCAAAACGAAGAAAGTAGCAAGAGATAAAGAAGGACATTACATGATGATAAAGGGGTCAATCCAACAAGAAGATATAACCATTATAAATATATATGCACCCAACACAGGAGCGCCAGCATATGTGAGACAAACACTAACAGAATTAAAGGAGGAAATAGACAGCAATGCATTCATCTTAGGAGACTTCAACACACCACTCACTCCAAAGCACAGATCAAGTAGACAGAAAATAAGTAAAGACACACAGGCACTGAACAACACACTAGAACAGATGGACCTAACAGACATCTACAGAACTCTGTACCCAAAAGCAACATGATACACATTCTTCTCAAGTGCACATGGAACATTTTCCAGAATATACCACATACTAGGCCACAAAAAGAACCTCAGTAAAGTCGAAAATATTGAAATTCTACCAATCAACTTCTCAGATCAGAAAGGTATAAAACTAAAATTAAATTTTAGAAAGAAAACAAAAAGGCTCACAAATACATGGAGACTTAACAACATTCTCCTAATTAATCAATGGGTTAATGACCAAATCAAAACAGAAATCAAAGAGTATATGGAGACAAATGACAACAACAACACAGAGCCACAACTTCAGTGGGACGCAGCAAAGGCAGTTTTAAGAGGAAAGTATATTGCAATCCAGGACTATCTAAAGAAAAAAGAACAGTCCTAAATGAATAGTCTAAGCACACAATTACTGAAACTGGAAAAAGAAGAACAAATGAGACCCAGAGTCACCAGAAGGAGGGACATAATAAAGATCAGAGAAGAAATAAATAAAATTGAGAAGAATAAAACAATAGAAAAAAATCAATGAAACCAAGAGCTGGTTCTTTGAAAAAATAAACAAAATAGATAAACCCCTAGCCAGACTCATTAAGAGAAAAAGAGAATCTACACACATAAACAGAATCAGAAATGAGAAAGGAAAAATCATGACGGATCCCACAGAAATACAAAGAATTATAAGAGAATATTATGAGAATCTATATGCTAATAAGCTGGAAAACCTAGAAGAAATGGACAACTTCTTAGAAAAATACAACCTTCCAAAACTGACCAAACAAGAAACAGAAAAACTAAACAGATCAATCACCAGCAACGAAATTAAAGCGGTAATCAAAAAACTACCCAAGAACAAAATCCCCGGACCAGATGTATTCACCTCTGAATTCTACCAGACATATAGAGAAGAAATAACACCCATTCTCCTTAACGTTTTCCAAAAAATAGAAGAGGAGGGAATACTTCCAAATTCATTCTATGAAACCAGCATCACTCTAATACCAAAACCGGGCAAAGACCTCACCAAAAAAGAAAACTACAGACCAATATCCCTGATGAACGTGGATGCAAAAATACTCAACAAAATATTAGCAAACCGAATTCAAAATTACATCAAGAGGATCGTACACCATGATCAATTGGGATTCATCCCAGGGGTGAAAGGATGGTACAACATTCGAAAATCCATCAACATCATCCACCACATCAATAAAAAGAAGAACAAAAAGCACATGATCATCTCCATAGATGCTGAGAAAGCATTTGACAAAATACAGTATCCATTCATGATTAAAACTCTCAAGAAAATGGGTATAGAGGGCAAGTACCTCAACATCATAAAGGCCATATATGACAAACCCACAGCTAACATCATACTTAACAGCGAGAAGCTGAAAGCTTTTCATCTAAGATCGGGAACAAGACAGGGATGCCCACTGTCTCCACTGTTATTCAACATAGTACTGGAGGTCCTAGCCACGGCAATCAGACAAAACAAAGACATACAAGGCATCCAGATTGGTAAAGAAGAAGTCAAATTGTCACTATTTGCAGATGACATGATACTGTACATAAAAAACCCTAAAGACTCCACTCCAAAACTACTAGAACTAATATCTTAATTCAGCAAAGTTGCAGGATACAAAATTAACACACAGAAATCTGTTGCTTTCCTATATACTAATGATGAACTAACAGAAAGAGAAATCAGAAAAACAATTCCATTCACAATTACATCAAAAAGAATAAAATACCTAGGAATAAACCTAACGAAGGAAGTGAAAAACCTGTACTCTGAAAACGACAAGACACTCCTAAGAGAAATTAAAGAGGACACTAACAAATGGAAATTCATCCTAATGCTCTTGGCTAGGAAGAATAAATATTGTTAAAATGGCTATACTACCTAAAGCAATATATAGATTCAATGCAATCCCGATCAAAATACCAACAGCATTCTTCAATGAACTGGAACAAATAATTCTAAAATTCATATGGAACCACAAAAGACCCCGAATAGCCAAAGAAATCCTGAGAAGGAGGAATAAAACAGGGGAATTACGCTCCCTGACTTCAAGCTCTACTACAAAGCCACAGTAATGAAGACAATTTGGTATTGGCTCAAAAACAGACCCACAGACCAGTGGAATAGAATAGAAAATCCAAACATAAACCCAAACAGATACAGTCAATTAATATTTGATCAGGGAGCCTTGGATATACATTGGGGAGATGACGGCCTCTTCAGCAGCTGGTGTTGGAAAAACTGGACAGCTACATGTAAGAGAATGAAACTGGACTACTGCCTAACCCCATACACAAAGGTAAACTCAAGGTGGATCAAAGACCTGAATGTAAGTCATGAAACCATAAAACTCTTAGAAAAAAATATAGGCAAAAATCTCTTGGACATAAACATGAGTGACTTCTTCATGAACATATCTCCCCGGGCAAGGGAAACAAAAGTAAAAATGAACACGTGGGACTATATGAAGCTGAAAATCTCTGTACAGCAAAGGACACCATCAGTAGAACAAAAAGACACCCTACAGTATGGGAGAAAATATTCATAAATGACGTATCCGATAAGGGGTTGACATCCAAAATATATAAAGAACTCACGCACCTCCACAAACACAAAGCAAATAGTCCAATTAAGAAATGGGAAGAGGACATGAATAGACACTTCTCCAAAGAAGAAATTCAGATGGCCAACAGGCACATGAAAAGATGCTTCACATCACTAATCATCAGAGAAATGCAGATTAAAACCACAATGAGATTACCACCTCACACCAGTGAGGATAGCAACATCCAAAACACAAACAACAAATGTTGGCACGGATGTGGAGAAAAGGGAACCCTCCTACACTGCTGGTGGGACTGCAAATTAGTTCAACCATTGTGGAAAGCAGTATGGAGGTTCCTCAAAAAACTCAAAATAGAAATACCATTTGACCCAGGAATTCCACTCCTAGGAATTTACCCTAAGAATGCAGCAGCCCAGTTTGAAAAAGACAGATGCACCCCTGTGTTTATCGCAGCACAACTTACAATAGCCAGGAAATGGAAGCAACCTAAGTGTCCATCAGTAGATGAGTGGATAAAGAAGAAGTGGTACATATACACAATGGAATATTATACAGCCATAAGAAGAAAACAAATCCTACCATTTGCAACAACATGGATGGAGCTAGAGAGTATTATGCTCAATGAAATAAGCCAAGCCGAAAAAGATAAGTATCAAATGATTTCACTCATCTGTGGAGTATAAGAACAAAGAAAAAAAACTGAAGGAACAAAACAGCAGCAGACTCACAGAACCCAAGAATGGACTAATAGTTACCAAAGGGAAAGGGACTGGGAGGATGGGTGGGAAGGGAGGGATAAGAGGGAAAAAGGGGCATTACGATTAGCAGATGTAATGTTGGGGGGGGCACGGGCAGGGCTGTACAACTCAGAGAAGACAAGTAGTGATTCTATAGCATCTCACTACCCTGATGGACAGTGATTGTAATGGGGTTGTTGGGGGGCACCTGATAAAGGGGGTAGTTTAATCACCATAATATTGCACATGTAATTGTAGATTAATGATATCAAAATAAACTTAAAAAAAAATTCCACACATTTCCTGGTGGTATTGAGGAAGAGGGGAAGTGTTAATACTTGCTTGGAATGCACTTTTCCACTCTTATACTGTCAGTATTTATTTCATATTTAAGTCACAAGTTTTGTAAGTTACTTATATTTGCTTTACTCCTTGGTCCAGTCTGGCAATCTAGTCTTTTAATTGGATTTATTCTAATTTACATGTATGAAATCATTAACATTGTTAAGTATTTATCCACCATTTTGCTATCTTTTTTCCATGTTGCTGCTATTGTTCGTTTTTGCTGGCTTTTGACTAAATCAAGAACTTTTTTGTTTTCCTCTACTTGATTGTGTATACCTTTTGATATTTTTTTATGTTTTATGTTTAACTTTTTGTATGTTTTCCTGTATTTGATATAAATAACTGTTATTTCAGTGGCAAATGTAGAGAATGCAACATGCTTTCCTATAGGTCAGTAGAATTAAGTTAAAAAATAATTTGACAAAGCATAAACCACATTACACTTTAATTCTTTTCTATATTATTTCATATTGTATTATCTAATATTATTTTAGTTTATCTTACATGTTATTTTTTATTATTCTTTTTATATTATAGTTATTACCTTACCTTATATTTTTACATTATTATTACCTTACATGTTAATTCTGTATATATTTTCAACCCATTCGAAAACTGCATTACTTTTATATCTGCTTTCATCTGCTTTTAGTTTGTCCCTTCTCCAGGTTTCCCAAATAACAGCCTGGGAAATACGGTTGAGTCTTTTCCCACCAGCTGGTCCCCAAATCTAATATTTTCCTTCTCAGCAATGTGGGACTACCACTGCTTTTTCCGTTTATTTTTGCTTGGCCTCTTGGCCTCCTGCACCAAGCAGGAAAAAATGGTAGTATTAGGCTCAGATCTTCACTCCTCCCTTTTCATATAATTATCTGGTCCCACAAGTCTTTAATTTTTTTGTGTAGCTCACTAGGCTATCAAAAGCTGCTTTGTTTTCTCCACCTACTGGTAGTGTCCCTGTGCCTAAGATCTTTGCTTGGCATATATGACTATTGTCCTTTACAACAAATTAGCAATAAAATGAGGCAAAAATCTGCAGCAGAATGGTGGTGCAATTCTTGCTGAGCTTTCTTTTTTTCTAAAAAAAGTTTCCCCTCAAATCCTGATGACCTTATTAGTTCCAAGATTTTCTCAAATAGGTATTTGTATGTATTTTATTCTGCTTTTCCAATTCTTCTTGGCCAGGACAGTGCTCTGCCACAGGTTGTTTCATCTTCTTGATGTTGGATATACCTGTATTGTGCTATAAATTTTGGTTTTATTTATTCTTCATTTATAGAATTATATTAGATGTTTTAAAAAACCTACTTGGCCAGAATCTCAATATTTTGTTTTCTTAAGGCATACTAGGCATACTTACTCTCTATTATTTTGTTTTCGTTACATTTTCTGAATTCTTTGCAGGTCTGATTGAGCTGTTCTTTGTTTCTGCCATCTCCTAGTCATGGTTTCTTGTTTTCTCATGAGTTTTGGCATTTTCATTGTGAGCTGATGCTCTTTGGAACTTTAACCATGGGACCTTTTTGATCCCTGATATGCAGCTATACTTCCTCAGAGAGGACTTTAATTTGCTTCTGACAGGGACCCTGGGATACCACAAACCAGGGCTTCATGTTGCCCTCAAAACAGCAAGGCTCAAAGACATCAAGATTCAGCCTTTGCTCTGAGGTTGAAAGCTAGCTTCTGGCCTCACCGACCTCTGTGAATTCTCCTTTTTACACCAGTTTTGGACTTTTAGCATTTTCTTTGTTTTATTGTCAACTCAGTGATGCATTTAATATACTTTAATATTTTATTATAAAGGTGAAAACAAATACAGAATACCATGCCAAAATATATAGCTTTAATATACAAAGCAAATACCTTTATACCAACTCAAGAAGTAGAACTTTACCACTATCACCACCTGCTTTGTATCAATCATAAAATCCTTCTTTCCCCTCCAAAAATAACCATTATTCTGACTTTTATAATAATCACTTTCTTGCATTTCTATGTAATTTAATCACCCAAAGGTGCATTCATAGATATCAAAATTTAATCATGCCTATTTTTTTTTTATTTTTGAAATCCTTTATAATTTACAGGTTCCTTCTTACAATCATTTCTTTTCCTTATAATTCAGCTATCAAAAACAGAAATCCACAGACTGGATTTTGCCAAATGTGTATTTATGGTGATGGTTAACATGTTTCTCTCTTTTCTATATCATCCTACAAGTTGTGAGCTGGATCCAGAGGCTGCACCAGGTTCAAAGTCCATCTCCTGGACAGGTATTCATATGGTAGCAGCTATTTTTATCAACAGCTGCTGACATCTGGTTTTCCTTTATGTGATATTAACATCTTTTTATGTTCAGTGTATTGATCTATTTATTAATTGGGAGTTGTCAATTCTTGTGATATTTGTATTTCATCTTTTCTTTTGCATTTATTAATTGAAATTGTTTTATAAAAAGATACTTATCATCAACTAACTGGCTATCTTGTGATACAGTTTACATGGGAAAGGCAGAATAATGCTTGAATTGCTCATATACCCATTTTTACTGAAGTGAATTGATTTCACCTGAAGGTGAATTAGTGTGTGTGTGTATGTGTATATATTTATACACACACATATATATATATACACATATATATACATGTTTTTTATAATTTTATATTTATCATATTTTGTGTATACACAAGTGTATAAGTTGATAGATATGTACATATATAAAATACACACATTTAGTTAGTATAGATGTAGTTATAGTAGTTAGTGTGGATATAGTCAGGAATTCATAGATTTAAATATATTGGTACATTTAAATCCTTTGAAAATATTATCCTTAGAGAAGCAAAAGCTTCCTCTTTGGCAATTGACAGCCTTTGCACATTGCCTCCAAAGCCCTTTCAACAGGGATGCATATGTTCCAGGCTCATCTTGTACGTTTCCTGCCCTGGGCTTAGAACCAGTTATTTTTCCAAGAAGTCCTGCTTTCTTTTAGTAGGAAATCATAATTTAAAGCCATAACCGAAGCAATATAAATGCTCATTTTATTTGGTTGTTCATTTTTTATAGGCCTTCAAGGGATTTTTAATATATATTTTTATCCAGAAATTTTTTTCTGTAGGAAGGTTCTTCAGGTTAGTCTGATTTATCGCAAGAAAATGAAGTCTATTGCACACTGTCTGACTATATTTCTACACCATGAATAGTAATCTAAAGTTTAATATACATGGCTAAATCAATTTTTAAATTCAATCCTCTATTTGTGGACATTTTCCCCCCCAAAATATTAGATTTGTATAAGCAACATTTCATGTAAGTAAGTCTTTGTATATAATCCTAATGATTTCCATAGTTCAAATTTTAGGTGGAATTGCATGCTCAAATTTTCTACATATTTTAATGGCTTAGAAATAAATTTTTTTTTTTTGCTATTTTTCTTCCATGTAGAGAATATAGAGAAGGCAGTGACAATGGAACATGAGCACGCTAATATTTTCATTGTAAATTAAGGTACTAGGAGATTCTGGTTTGTCAGTATGTCTGATAGAAACTTGGTCAGTATATTAGGTGCCCCTAGAACCTAATCAGCATCGAGCAAACCCTTAAACCTCAGTTTTTGAATCTTTAACCTGAAGAAGCAAGCTTTGGATCTGGGCTGATCCAGTTACACGAGGCAGACAATACCCAAGGGCGGCCTTCCCTGAGCTGGGGAAGAACCAAGGAGATAAATGTGCTGCGCCAGCCCCTTCAGTGTAGAGGCTGCAGGCAGTTTCAGAGATGAAAGCCACACTCTCCCTCCTCATCTGCTTCCCCATAATTCCCACGGAAAGGCAGCCTCAACTCCCTGCAATCACCTCCACGCTCACCTCCCCTTTGTAACCTTTTCTCTTTTCTAACCCCCATTTGTAACCAGTGACCTGTGCTAGGAACACAGACTTCATGCACTCTGTTGCTCCCACCGCCCAGAATTAGCATCTGGAAAAGGGGCCCCAGCAGTGCTGTGTGCCGTGGTCTGCGTGGAAGCAGTAGCCCAGATGAGAATCTTTGTCCCGGGTGTGGAGCCCCAGCCCCGGATGTTAAGAAAGGCTTGGTTTTCTGGGAAGAGGGGGCATGGACTGTACATATGATGGCCATCACACAAGGCAGACATCATGAGGGAAGAGGGTCACGCATTAACACAGCTGGCAACCCACAGTGCTAAATTGTCCGTAAAAGCGGTTGTTAAAGCCAGAGGGGAAAAAAATGCAGCCCTTTTGCAGACACTCCATAGGCTGCTTATTCAGGGATTTCACAAAAGCCCAGGCCTGTAATGAAGCTTCTGGTACTCCACATCCCGGTGTGACCGGCCCCACGTGGTCCAGGCACATCGAGGCCTAACTGATGAGGGTCTGAGGCCTAAATGCAGCTCTGATTGCAGGAGTTCCAGGGAACTGCTGCCAGTTAGGGCTCCTAGGTGAGGGGGAATTTCTACGCTCCGTGCCTAGTGCTCAGCTAATGACTGTTATGAAATGAAAACGAATTTAGGGAGAAATGGAATGAAGGAGGGGAAGGAAAACCTCCAGGCCAAATTCTGTAATCTGATAGGCCCTCCGCAGGAGGAGACGGGAGAACAAAATGCCCCGAAATACATTTTGCTCACTCCACACCTGAAGACTAGTCAGCTTGTTGCAGTTCAGATTGGGGCTGGTGCTTCTGGTTGTGGAAGGTTACTTGAATCGGAAAAGCTAACACCTTAAAAATGTAGTGCTGCAGTCTCATTTCCATCAATTATAAAACGCAGCCCTCACGCTGTAGAGGCAGGCAGAGTGGTTTAAATCCTGGCTCAGCCCCTTAATAGCTCTGCGCAAGGTTCTTCCTTCTCAATGCTTCCTTTTCACCATCTGTAAAATTTGGGGTGGCCTGGCACCTTGTGGCATTATTGTGAAGATCAGAGCAAATCATGAACCCATGCAAGCAGCCTGACACACAGTTAGGAGTTCAGACCCCTGACCTTCACCTCTTCTTGGCTGCTTCCTTGTTGCTGTGACCCATGGCAGGTCAGCTGGTTGTTCTGTTTGAATAATACCGTCAACCGCTGAAACAACTGCTGGCTTCTATGCTTACCGGATGCCAGGCGCTGGGCTGAGTAGGAATCCTGTCCTGATACCAGCTTAGTGGCTGAGGCACTCAGGGTAGTGGTTTCTCTCTTCTTGGGCACCATCTTCTCACCATTCACTCCCTTCCATCCGTGTCCCTCTGCTGCTCTCCCTGG
The DNA here is from genome assembly GCA_032199065.1 of Smutsia gigantea. Taxonomy (NCBI): domain Eukaryota; kingdom Metazoa; phylum Chordata; class Mammalia; order Pholidota; family Manidae; genus Smutsia; species Smutsia gigantea. The sequence goes on from JAVSCE010004492.1 coordinate 146,886, forward strand.
CAGGACAAAGGTTCGGGCTGGCTCTAGGCCTGGACTCCTGTTGCCAGGACTGACTGTGGGGCATGAAACCTGGGGCTGCTGATGTCCAGGTTATAAATGCAGGTGAGTCCAGAAGCAAGGGAAGGTCTGAAATGACAAGTCAAAGTGTAAGAGGATCTAAATCATCTGAGCTTACAAAGTCTGCCATACCCAATTGTCAAGATAGTGCCAAGGAGATTCAGGGGGAAGATTCTAGGAATATTCCAAAAGCCAGCTTACTCAGGGCCCAGGAGTCTTTGTGGTATTTCTGTGGCTGGGCCACGTGAGGAGGAAGGCTCTGGGGTTTTCCTGCAAAGGCGTGCTCTTGGACTCCTTTCCCTTATGCCATATGGTTCTCCTTCCCCATGTTTTTGTTCTGTTTTTAGGAAACTTTCTTTGTAGGCATGGTAGGTGGATTTCTGTAACCTCTCCTCCTAGGCTAAACCTTTCTAGCAGATGGGCATTATGCCTACAAGAAGTCTCACAGATCCGTCTGCCCCGTGCACTCCTGTTCACACCTACATCCTTAAAAATAAAAATTTAAAAAGTAGCCAACAGTCACTTTCTCACTTTGTCACCTATCAACCAGTACTCAATCTAGCGCCATCTGGGTCATGTCCTGTAACAGCTATGGAACTTTGCTTGCCAAGGTCCTAATGACCAATGGCCTGTTAACTGCGAACCCTAATGATTGCTTTCCCATTTTTATTTTCTATGCCTTCGCTACAGCATTAGAGACCATTAGGCTAAAACAAAATCCTTTCCCTTGTCTTGTTTTCTGACATGACTCTGGCAATTTTCCTCCCACACTGTATCCTCTCAGCAGCTCACTTTCTCAAATACCCTACAGTTACAATCCTTTAATTTCAGGAGGACCTGCAAACCCATGACCTACAGTCCAGGGATCTACAATTATCCCTTCTCGACTGGTCTTCTCATTTCTTCATTTTTGTTTTCTTGTCTTCCATCTCTCTCTCCCTCCCCGCCCTCCTTTTTTTTTTGGCTACATATTCTGTGAGAGTTTTCCAGGGCTACCTTCTCAACTTCTTAGTTTTTCCTCTCTGCTATCTTATTTTTTTATAACTTCCAGGGCCTCCTTTTGGAACTCGCAGTGTTTCTTTTCTTGGCACCCTGTTCCTGTTTCACGGTTGCAATTGTTTTTCTTATTTGAAAACATGGAAATAAATTGTTTTTCTCCCTGCATAGTTTCTCTTTTGCTGGGCTGTACTGAGTTACATCTGTTTTGGTTTCTATAAACTATCCTTATATGTTTGTCAATCCTTGATTTCCAGCTCTTATTTCAGAGTCATCCTTACAAAGCTCACTGGGATCTCTGAGTACCTGGCTATGGCTGGTAGACTTTGAGGGATCTGGCTGGGCCAGGTAGTGGGGGAACCTCTTGTGTTAGTTCTTTAAGCCTTTCCACTTGGCACGGTTGGATTCCCCTGTGAAGACCCCACTAGTTTCTTGATCAGTGGGTGCAGAGCTGATTGCCATCATTCTTTGAGCTGAATAAAAATAGCTCAGGTTGCCAGTACCCGGTACCCACACATGCATTCAAGTCCCCTATTTTTAGTATACCGACTCCTGTCCTAAGTGCCTGTTGTCCACCAGTACAAAGAGTTGCTGTTGTGTTCTCTCAAAACACACATCTCCAGTTCCAGGAGAGGGAAAGCCTGGCAACAAGCCAACCTGGGAGGGTGAGACGATCTATTTCTTACATCAGTTTCCAGCCAGTCCTCATTAATTTAAATGTTCCTTCCCCTCAAACTGGCTTCTAGCATGCCTGGTCTCCCCAGTTACTGAGACTTTGGAGGTTCTGGTGCAAATTGGGTTTGCTCTGGGCTTCTCCTCCTGCTTGGTTGGGGTTCAGTTTTGTCAAGCTTCAAAAATACTTTGCTAATCGTCCATTGGATTTACACCATTAAAAATTCTGTTGTTTTCTCTACTCTGATCTTCCCTATATTTGGTGAGTTTTACTTTAAAAATGTCTTCAGACTTACTTCAGTGAGATTTCAGGAGGGGATAGAAGTAGCTGTAGGTGGCTGACCTAACATCTTACCCCACTCTCACTGGCTTTATATTCACCTGAACTAGTGGCACACACTCCAGAACAGCAAAAATTTCTAAGACTCTTCATTTCTGAAGGTTTCTTTGTTTCATTCTTGTACTTGAATGATAATATGGCTGGGAATAGCATTTTTTTGTGTGTGTTTCAAAAATTACTTTTCTTCGTTACTTTAGAGATAATCTCTATTATCTTCTTGAAAAACGGTGGCACCAGTGATAAGTCTCATTTCTATCTTCTCTTTCCTTTGAAGGTCATCTTCTCCAAATCTCTGTAGCTGTTCTAATTTTCTTTATTCTTTAGTGTTCTGAAAAGTTTCTTCTCTTTCCTCCTCAATTTGCTGTTAACCATATGATAAAACTTCTGAATCTCTCACTTATCCTGCATTTGGGGGATGATTCTTTAACCAGATGTTCTCCCTCCCTGGTTGGCTCCACAGCCACGCCCACTCTACTCATTAATTTAACATGTTAGCATTGCCTCTTCATTTAGAAACCCTAACTGACACTTAATACCTCTTGTCATGAGTCCTGTCTTCTCACCCTGATGTATTAAAAATATCTGCCTCTATTAATTTTGTAGAAATGCCTTTCTGGTGTTCTTCTCCAGACATTCATGTTTCCTCATGAATTTCTCTTTTTTCCTCTCAAAATGTTGGTCTTCTGCGAGAAGGGAAGGTACTGGTACTGGGTAGATGTTCTGGTAGCTTCTGTGAGACGAGATGATGCACTTTTATACCTTTGAGTCATCGGGCACAGAACACTGTTCCACTCTGCCAGCCCCGGCCTTGGTGGTACCTAGGAGTGGGGGCAGGTGAAGGATGGAGGGAGAGGTCAAGTTGCTCGGTGGTTCTTTCTGTTCTCCAGCCAAACACCCACTGGTCTCCTTGCCTCTGCTTTTTGTATCCACCACCTTAGAGCAACAACTCCAGGTCCACTCCCACCTGCCTCTCAGCCCTCTCCTGAATGTGTCCTGAGTTTGGTATCCTTGTTGAGTCCAATCCCATCTACATTCCATTTTTGAGATTCTTCACAATATCTGATCCATTGATGGCTCTCCTTTTCATTTTCCATTATTATTACATGTATTTTTAAATAAATATTTTAAATAGATATTTTCTATAATTTCCATGGATTTGTAGTGAAAGTGTAGCCTGTAGCTTACCTCATATCAGCACCTTATGCCCAATCCAGTGTCTTTATTCACAAGTATCTGCCACGTTCACTCTTCTGCCCACTTCCATTGGCTCCCATCTCATCACACCCGCCAGAATGCCCTTGCTAAGGCTGCCACATCTTCCATATTGAAAAAGCCAATGGAAATTTTAGCTCTCATCTCATTAGGTTCCTCAATAGACTAACTTAATCAACAATAACCTCTCTCTTTCTCTTTTCTCTTGTGACATCATAGTGTCCTCATTTCCCTCCTGTCTCTCAGTCATTTCTGCCAGGCCTTCAGGCCCTACCCCATCTGTAAATGCTGAGATTTTTCATGTTCACATCTGAAACTTCTTTCTTGGTGACTTCATTGATTTAAATAGCTTTTAATCCCATCTGGAATGTGAAATGATGCCTCTAAAGGGAATCTATGTATTCAGATCTCAGATCTTTCTTCCATGGTTTAATCAGATATTTAATTGTCAGTGTGATAAAGTCCTTCATTGCCTTACAGTTATCTCACAGAAGATGATTCTGTCAATAATCCACATCAAAAAATTGTCCTTAGTTGCTCTCTACTGGTTCTTAATCCTGTCCATCTGATATAGTGCTCTGTGTTTATATATCTGTATCTCTATATCTACATCTTACATCTTGAATTAGTTCTGTGCCTCCCCCCAGCTCTTAATACCAGTACCCTAGTATAGGCCTTCAACTTTATTATCACAGGCTGGCTTCCTGGAGGCACAGATCCTGAGATGGAGATTAGCAATTAGCGTACAGGTTGTTTACCAAGGAGTTCTTTGGGGATCAACACTTTAGGATGGAGTGGAAGGAGGTAAGACTGGGCAGAAGGAGGAGCAGAGCCACAGCACCTTCCCAGGGAAGGTGGCAGCTGACCCCAAGGGAGTGCTATGTTGAGGTATTCCTCTGGAGTCTCCCACTTTAGGGGGAGGAAGCTGGGCCTTTGTACTCCACACTCAACAGTCATGAGATGTGAGTTGCTTCCTAAAGAAGGTGTGACAGTGGTGCCAGCAGTTTCTCAGCCAAGACAGTCCTCAAAGGCTACCAGCCAAGGTCTGTCTTCTGCAGCTCTCCACCCACTAAGGGCATCGGTTCCTTGTCCCTGAAGAGGGTGCCCCTCCTCAGGTCCCAGTGGCCACCACCCTCATTGTTTGGGTCACTGGAACCACCTCCTAAATGATCTCTCTGAGCTCCCAGTCTCCTCTACACCCTAATCCATTCTCACACAGCTATTTAGAATGAACCTTTTAAAAAAGGATATTTTGTTTTATCACTTTAGTGGCTTCCTGTTGTCTTCCAATTACAGTTGAAGCTTATTAACAGGATGCTATAAAGCTCTTTCCTATTTTATCACATAGGTACTTCTCAGGCCTCAGCTTTCATCTCATCCATATTCCAGTCATGCACAAATACTTGTTTTCCTGAACATTGCATTGTTTTTCATATTCCTGAGCAATTCACTATTCTGTTGTCTCTGTTACTAATGATATCTTTTCCTCTTTTCACCTGCCTGTCTTCTGCCCCTCCTTTAAAATTCAGCTTGGGTGTCACCTACACAAGCCCTCTGTGATTACCTTTCTCTTAGCATCTAAAACAGTGTCTTTTCCCTATCCGTCTAACTCCGTCATTATACTTAAATATACTCAGGGCCAAGAGCTTAGTCTTTTTCAACTTTCTATCTGTTGTAGTAACTGTGAAAGGTACTGGCTGCTAATTACACTGTAGGTAGGTAGGGGAGTCCCCCGCCCATCCAACAATTCTCCAGGTCCCAGCTGAGTTTCCTACAATTCAATTCATTTCTGACACTATCTACCCAGAGAGCATCAGAATACAGGTTGAGGGCTCAGTTCTGCAAGACTGCCCCTCCCTTCAGATGTCAGTCGCAAGCCCAGGTTGTTACCTGTGTTTCTCACCAAACAGCTACAGGTTGGAGGTTGCTCTGACCCCCTTCCTGGGCTTCCTACACCAGTCATAAATCCAGGTTGTTACCTGCACTTCTGACACCCTGGTTATAAGCAGAGGCTCCCATGATGCCCACCTTGCTTTCGATTAATTTATGAGAGCAGCTCACAGAACTCAGGAAACCTGTTTACTTATTTATTACTAGATTACTGATTTATTAAGAAAGATATTAAAGGATACAAATCAATAGCCAGATATAGTGATACAGAGAATGAGGTCCCGAGCAAAGGAGCTCCTGTCCTTGCAGAGTGTGGGGCCTGGCACCTGGGCATGGAGAGGTATTCTGGTTCAACCTGGAAGCTCTCCAAACCCCCTCCTATTGGGTTTTTATGGAGCTTTCACTGCATAGCCATGATTGGTTAAATCATTGGCCATTGGTAACTGTTTTAACCTGTAGCTCCTGAACTTAAAGTTCTGCTGCTTTATTTATGGTTGGTTCCCCTGGCAACTAGCCCCCATCCTTTGCAAAAATTGCCTCCTTAGCATAAACCCAGTTATCATGGAAGGGGTTGGTTATGAGTAACAAGACACCCATTTTACTTTGTGACCCTAAAGCATTTCAGAAACTGAGGACAGGAGACCAAATATTATAACAAAGGATGCTTTCACTGCCTCTATCCCTCAGGAAATTCCAAGTGTTTGGGGAGCTGTGAGCTAGAATTGAGGATGAAGATTAAATATATATGAAAAATATGCTTTGGTCATCTGAATGATCAAATATATATTTCCCATAAATCACAATATCACAAACTAATACAAAGCATATATCCCAGAAATATTTGTTGAGTTAATCAGCACGTGAATAGTGAGCCCAGGGGAAGGTTAGCAGGACAAAGTGCAGTGATGTTTCTCATGAGGCACTTCAACTGGCCTTGTGGAAAAACCACATAAAGGCAGACTCAGGCGCAGAAGGCAGGGCCTGCAGAGGCAGTGTGTTCTGGTGAGGAAAGACACTGGATTTGGAGCCGGAAGTTCTGATAGCAATTCCTCCTTTTTCATTTATTAGCAATGTGACCTGGCAAATAAGTTAACTTCCTTGGATCTTTGCAGTCTAATCTGTAATACCATGGGATTGGGTTACACCATCCCTAAAGTCTTTATAAAATCAGATTATTGAATTGTTTTTCCAGCAAATATCTGATGGTCCTCCAGAAAGTTCGACTCTGAACTCACCCGTAGGTCATAGATTCTTGCCTAATCTTGCCCTACAAAAAAGAAAAAAGAAAAAAGAAAAAAAAGGCCTTGCTCCTGTTTTATCTGACAACCCTGGAGCACTTATCTCTCTACCTAACCAGCCTGTCTGAGAGTCAGGCCACACGCATCTCTGAATCCCTTACTCATTTAGCCGACCTGGAGCTTGTCCTGTGATGGCCTGTGGTGCCTCAGGTCCCAGGAAGGGTAGGCAAAACATCTGTAGACCTCTGAAGAGGAACAGAATATGTGACCCCCAAAATATGCCACTTTGCCATGTGGATTATTTGGAGCTGAAGGCAATCAAGACCTGGCAGGCTTAGTTAAAATGTTTACCTCTCCATAACTATCTAAAAGAATATGGATAAGGGTCCTGGCTCAGAGAGAGCTATTACTAGAGATCACTTTTATCTGAGTGACCCATCTATAAGGCCTGGCAAACACCTAATTCTGAAACATCTGCTCTTTTTATTATCCTTTGAAGCCGCAGGCCCTTTTCCCATTCCTAAACTCAGGATGGCATGTAAACCTCAATCGCCTGACCTATTTTTGGGTCTGGTAGGTACATATTTAAATTTGTCCTTCTTCTGTTAATCTGTTTATGTTAATTTGATTAGAACCTAGCAGGATAGAAGGAAAGCTTTTCATCACCAACATCATCAAGAATACTGGATGACTCTGGGTATTATGAGCACCTGAAGACTCTCCCTGCCTAGGGAATCATAACTGTTAGATCTTAGATCCCCACAGCATCTATGTGGAAACTAGCATGCGTTGGTGACGCAGAAGAATTTGATTCCCTCCCATAATTAATGGAAGAAGGGAAATTTATAAATCCATGTTACTGAAATGTTTGCTGTTATCCTTATTTAAAAAATATTTTAAAAAATAAATACAACATATATTCCCAACTCAATGTGCAAATGGTTTGATGTTTATGAATCACAGATCACTTTTCCCTTAAGTTGCTGTTTATGGGGAAACAGACACAAAAGTTATGTGTCTTGCCTCGTGTCTCAGTGTTTGTTCTGATGGAGATGAGAACATTTCAATTCATTGAAATTAACTGTGCTAACGGCTATGGGTCCTTTCCTTAGAATTTTTCTTTCTTGGGAAAAACAATCCTTAAATAACTTTGGTCCAGCAGATTGCAAAACATGTTTTTGGCTGCATATTTGGAGTAGCACATCGGAACACAATTCTGGTAAAGAGAAAAGTTACGGGGAAATAAAACTCTGCTCCTGATTCACTTGACATGACAAGAGCCATGTGTCATGGGGTCCTCTGACTACTCACAAGTGCTATTGTCTGTGTAAGAGGTTCTGTGTCTCATGAAGGGACCATGTACCATGTGGCTATGCTTGAGACTGGGGGTCACTATGTCTCTCCCCTTTTCCTGCAAGGTATCTCTACTGGTTCTGTGTGTGGTTCAAGTGCATGATGGTGGCCTGTGGATACATAAACAGTTCATACCTGGAGAGCTGAGCTTCTGGTTAGGGGCCAAGAGCATGGCCATAGTCACTGACCTTTAAAAACAGAACATAGAAAACTGGTAGCTTTAAATCTGAGACTTTATTATATCTCTCTATTTCTTCATAATCATTGCTGTCATCATACATGCACCCACATAGCCATAGTTGAGGCTGTAATCAGGTTTGGCATCCAAAAAGGGAACTAATAAAGAATGTAGATGCCATTATCCCCAGCTCATGGGAGACAATATTATTAAACTGATGTTCAAGAGAGGGGATCATGAACCCCAGGTTAATAACAGTGCCCAGAAAAGACACACAGTTATTAAACTGGAGTATTTGGGAGAAGAGACCAGGAAGGCAATGCTTCTATATGAAAATGAAAGCCCCACATAACCCTTATCAGGATATAGTGACAGTATTAGCTTTCGGAAATGTCCTCTGAGATCATGAATAAAAGGTCTGAGATAAGTAGCAATTACAAAAATAAGTGTGTATCCTCAATGTAATACATTTCATGTGTTAGAGTTGTTTAATAATAACTTTACTGTGTCTCTCCAGGATACAAAGCCTAGAATTCCCAACTTAGCCATTGAGGGTTTCAAAGAATTTTCCCAGACACCTTCATTTCCCTTTATTAATATGCTAGTGAAATTATTCTTTTGTGCTATCCATTTTGTAGAAAGAAAATGCTTCTGTAGTGTATGACTAAGAGACCGATTTGTTACATGAGGTGAAATTAGCTGAGGTATTACTTCAGCTTGGCACACACTAACCCTTCCCGAGATATTGATTTGATCTGTCCCTAATGGCACAATCCATTTAGGGAATGTCCCAGCAGACTGTGGGACACAGACACACAGAGAACAGGACCTTCCTCTGCCTCTCACCCTCCCTAGGCAATCAGGATCCTTTGTTTCAATTACATTTAATACCTATTGCTTCAACAGCCCTTAGCTTGCTGTGATTAAATATTGATACTGTTCTGTCAATTTGGGATTCCAATCTTTTTTTTTTTTTTTTTTTACCTTTGTGCCTCGTTTTGTTGTCTCTGGGAAAAGGGTGACCCTTATATTCTCCAAAGAAATTTATATAAATGTAGCCAGCTCCTAATAGTTTTTCTTTTAAAGAAATTAAATTAAGACATCCTTGTAACTGCTACCACTACCAGCTGTAAGGGTCCTCACTTTCTGCCAGGCTGACTGAGGTCTGGTTTTGGAAGTGAACCTCATAGCAGAGTCACATTCTCCTTATCTTTGTACCTTATCTTTGTATGCCAGCACAGTCCCTGGCACAGAGCAGGCAATCAGCAACACGTTAGTTAAGGTAATTAAATGAAAAATATCCAGTATCTCTCTTTGCTCTTCATTTTTTCATTATTCATATAGAGAGTCCACAACATGTAAGTCGTGGACAGTCTAATTCTTCCATCCTTTAAGAGATGAGGTTTGGCGACTTTTCCAAATTTCATATAAATGGCTTATGGTGGTGCTGAAGCTAAAACCCAGGTATCCTGTAGCCCAGATCCACAAAGATGAGGTTTAAGGAAGGTATTTATTTATTTGCTAATTCAGCACTCCCCCCCGCCCCCGATTGGATGTGCTCTCTAAAGGAAGGTGCCTGTATATCCGTTTGCCTATAGAAGGAAAGGGAGAAAAGAGGAAACTCTTGAAGCTGGATATCCAAACCATGGATGGAATCTAATTTATAGGGAAAGGGGTGTCTCCAAATAATTCACAGCACTGTCTGTTCCAAGCAAGTGTAAACAAACCAGAGCAGCAATGAATTCTTGGTGGTTGCAGCCTGCTGGGGAGAAGCAAAATGATTTGCTTTAGCGTATTCCTGATGAGTTGACCGGCTGCCCAGAACCGAGATCCACTAGCCAGAGGGGTGCAGGAAATGGAGACCTAAATCTCAGCTTTCTGTGGCCCATAAATGTCTCCTGCAAAGACAGGGTGGAACAATTTGCTGCCTCACTGAGATGGTCTGAGATGAAAGTTTGAGAGGCTTGTGCCTACAGCCTGCAGTACAAGACCTGCTTATTAGAAACCAGCCACCTCTTACCTTGCAAATATCACGAGTGGGGCAGGGGAGAGACTCCCCCACCTAGCCAGGAAGCATCCCTATGCTGCTGCTGAGTCAGGCAACCTGTCTCAAAGTGTCCTGACACCTGCACTGGGATATTTAGGAGATGGTCATCCTCTTTTCTTTCTTCACTGCCCTCCTAAGAAGAGAAGCAACTCATGGGATTGGTGAGACTGGAGGCAGGACTTGAGTAAGCACCTGTCTGCTCCTTCCGTTCTGCCTCTTTGGAGTGGATCTGGTGGATCTCCATGCAGAATGCCCCGAATCATCCCTTGGTAAGCTCCAACACACTGCTCAGATCCAGTCCTGCTCCCAGGGATTAGGCCTTGGTTCATCTGGGGTAGAGCTCTGGGCCCTGATAGCTTTAAAAGTTCACCATCTGGTTCTGATGCGCAGACAGTACAGAGAAATAATGAGCTAAACTGCCCCCAGAAAAACACCTCCTCTCTCTTCTAGTAAACAGCCTGTACTAGTGGAGGGCTGTCACAGGCTGAATTTTATCTCCTCAGAATTCATTTGTACCTAAGCCCCAGACCTCAGAATGTGACCATGTTTGGAGACTAGGTTGGTAGGTGGTTGCTAATCCAATCTGACTGGTGTCAGAAGAGATTTGGATACAAAACACACAGCGGGAAGACCACAGGAGGACACAGCAAGAGGAGGCCCACCTGCAAGCCAAGGAGAGAGACCCCAGGAGAAACCAGACCTGCCGACATCTTGATAGTGAACTTCTGGCCTCCAGATCTGTGAGAAAATAAACGTCTGTGGTTTAAGCCACCCATCTGTGGTCGTTTATTATGGCAGCCCTAGAGAAATAATTTGAAGGCTACCTGAGATGCCTTGTGGCAAAAGGGATGAGTCTGTCCCTTTAGGGAAGGTATTAGCACACCCAGTTGTGGTGGAACATTTAAAAAGAGTTCTTATGTATGTTTTACCAGTAATAAAGTTGACTTTCTTTCTCCTCTCTCAGACTAATATGTTATATCTCATTTTGTTCCAAACCAGAAATGTGAAAAGTGTGAATGACTATCAGTTTAAACCCTGGGACGAGGTATTTGGTGTCTTTGGCCCAACCCCTTCAGATGGTTATGAGTTATTTTTGCATCTGGAGCTACTTTGCATCACACCTGACCCATCCCTGGGTGGGTCAAAGAAGTCAGCTCTGGCGAATGTTTGGAAATGTGCTCAGCCTTTGTGACAAGAGCACTTCTTCCTTCCATTTAAGATATGTAAGGAAAATGGAAGTAGCTTTTGCACATTTGTATTCTATTTATCTTAAAGTCTTTAAAACATTTATACAGAAATATCCACAAGATATTTATATAAAAAGAGAATGTATTTCTCAGGATAAATTAATATCAAAGAGCCCAACAGCATAATCATAACACCATATGCCTTAATGTTAAATGCTGCAGAAGGGATTTGCATAAAGTTCTTGTCCTGTGAAGATTTCAGGACCCACTATAACCAATCAGAAGCCCTGTATTTATGAAGTCACAGTTGAGGAAATTTTCAGTCTATTTTCTTGGGAGAGTTGATGAAGGGCATCTTATTTTCTTTACTCAATGGAGAGCCCCAATGGGGAGCAGAATGAACATCAGCTAGGCTCTTTTTACCATTCTAGAGCTGCAGAGAAAGTACCAACTTGCTGGGAGATGTTTTCAGCTGCCCAACTCACACAGAAAGCCAAGATTGTGTTGTCTGTACTGGAAATGATTGTAAACAGTACACTGGCTCATTGCAGTGGTGCCAGCCCCTAATTTCCTAAGTGCTTGTGGATGATGCTTTAACCAAGCAGCACAGGACAAAGTGACTAATCTGGTTTGCAGCTGCAATGTTAACCGGCCAGCGGCATTACTGCACACTTGCCTAGAAAGAACAGCAATGCCTAAATGGATGACTATGATTTTTAATGTAGATGGAAGGTCTAATCACCATGAACTTATGTTGGCAACTGACAAACTGTTATCCAGATCCTGGAAACCAGCAGACTTGGTGTAGGAGATAAAGGAGGAAGAAAGCAATTTGAGGGAGAAGATGGCAGAGTTTGCTCAGGAGCTCAGATGAGGCAACAAGGTTTGTTACAGGACAAGGCAATGACGTGTAGCTGATGGTCAGCAAGTGTGGATGAATCAAATAATCTGGTAGAAAAGTGCAAAGGGACTTGGAGTCAGGACTCTGAATTTGCTGCTGATTCTTAATGGTAACTTAGGATATTGCCCTTGTCTCTTTCTGCATCTTTGAAGACAATAGTTGTCTCTCATTAACTTCCAGAGAAAGACTATTTATGCTTAGAAATTAATGTTCATTGTCAAAGCTCAAGAGAGGATGAACGTCAGGTTTATTCAACACCATCACCTGCATGTGTGGTGATTTCTGCGGCTGCTAGTGCTGGGGTGGAAATGCAGAGCCAAGGTTCATTCTATTTGGAGGGTGGATTTAGGGAAATTTCTCACTTCCTCTTTCACTTTACCCCCTCCTCACATGCACCTGTCATTCTTTTTCAGACAAAATTAGGGGAAAGTAAACATTTGTCTGGGAAAACCCTGAAAACACAAACATTTCACAGGTGGTAGGGTGCTGAGAGGTCTGTATAGGAGCAGTGAAGGCTAAGGCTTCTATATTTCATTAGTGATGGGAGTCAGGCTTGCCAACTTGAAGTATAAATATCAAGAGAAAAGAATGGGCATCATTGCCTTACTAATCAGAAGCCATAATCCTAATCTAATCAGAATTCCTTGGGCCATTGATGAGGGAAGAGTTAGGATAACTATTACATGCTCTAATTATGCACTGAACTTCTCCTTCACAGTAATTAGCAAAAATAATTTTAAAATATCCAGTATCCAGATATTCTTTGTCAAATATTTGCCAACTTTGCTTTTCCTTCTAGGCGTTTCTCTTCTCTGCTCTTTCCCCTCAAGAGGGGAGAGGAGGAATAAAGTAATTGCCCTGGTTTGGTTTTCAAAAGATTAAGCCCTTAGGAGAATGAATGGTTAATAAAAAGAAAATAGATTTTAAGGGCATTGGTAAGAATATTATTAATAATATGAACCATGCAATCTGAGATGGATAATAACAGGTTGTAGCTGTGGGGGGAAGGGTGTTCCTAGCCCAGGGAAAATCCCCCTTTGAGTCCTATGAAACTGAAAAAAAAGTCAAGGGAAAGAGTAGGTTGGGAGAAACCATTTTTATTGCTCGCAGCTTGCTCGAACTTGGTGGCCACGCTCAGCACTCTCTGACCCCTCTGGCTGCAGCTCGTGATCTGCTGCCTCAGCGCGCTCTCACTTCCCGCCCACCCCCTACTGGGAGGAGCTCCATTGGCGGGATGTTGGTGACTGGCAGATGCCAGACCAATTATGTACCAGGAACAGAGGGGAGAAGAGAATGTCCATTTTCTCTCCACCCCTTGCCCCAGAAGGAGGGGAGGCTCTGCAGTGGTAAACACTTATTAATATGAACTAAGACTGGGTGGGAGATTCTGGAAATTTTGTCAGTTACCCCCCAGATGGTCCAGATGGACATTCATGTCTCCCAGGATACTGGTATTCCCCAAGGTGGATTCAAAGACCATCAACCAAGTTCACTGTCCCTCTAGGACTAGTAGGTTAGTGTGTGCAGTACAAACGGATCTAGTCTCTCTAAAAGTTCTGGTCATTTACAACTCTCTCCATCGGTTTTCACCATTGCACTGAGCTCCTCTGAAGACTGCATACCCCATCTTTTTGCTTTCCCGATCTCAAGAGTATACACATGAATTTTAAGCCTCTTTAAACAACAAGCTGTAAAGCCACCCTGTGTTCAGTAACTTGGTTCCTAACTACAGACCAAAAATGTAGTAAGATGTGGCTTCCCAAAGGAGGGACCCATGGGTGATCACTGTAATCTATTGAAGTATTCCCTCAAATTCTGCTGGTTGAGAAATTTTTAATTTGTCCCATTATAAGCTCAATATTGTTGATTTTTTAAAGCTCAAGGTTATTTTATACTACTTTATTCTTAGTAAATAGCTGATATTCTTTCTACTGATTTCCTAGCATGGAAGCTTGTATGGCCATAGATGGCTACAACAAGGTCTTATATTCCACATGGCTTTTCTTCAATGGGACCTTGACGTTCCTCCCATCAAGTGGTGGTGTCTGTGTTTCTCCCTTTAAACCGGGGAAGAAAATGGATACTTCAGAAGGGACAATGTGATTTCTGAGGCTACATCATAAAAGCACAATGTATTTCCACCTTGTTCTCTTAAAGAACTTGCTCTTGGAACCCAAGATCCAGGCTGTGAAGGAGCCTAGACTAGTCCATATGGACAGACCACATGGAAAGTCCATGTTGACAGTTCATCTGAAGTCCCACCAAGTAGCCAGCATCAAGTGCCAGACGTGATTGAAGGCACCGCCAAACAATTCCAAGCCCCAGAAAAAACTTACCTCAAGTCTGAATTTTTCCAGTTGAGGTCCCAGCATCATGCAATTGCACAAGCCATCTGTTATGCCTTGTCCTAATTCCTTACCTATGAATTCCATAAGTATAATTTCTAAAGAAGTATTTAGTTAGTTTGTTACACACTAATAGATTACTAGAACAACAAGGAGCTAACAACAGGTTAACCTGTCAACCTTCAAAACTGTCAGGGTGGAAGTGGTGTTATTAGAATGCCATGGAGCCAGAGCCAGGGTGAGTGCAGTTATACAACAGAGAATAAAATTCAGCAAGATTATGCTGGAAAAATATTGTTTCCTACTCCTCTTCAGATTCTTTTGGTATTTTCCTTAGTTATGTACCCTCAGCTATTTTTTTTTTTGTAGGAGAAGACATGCTTGACTCATGTCAGTTTGTAGGGAACTTTAATATTTGACTTCCTCTTCCAGCCCCCCTTTCTGCCTCTACATACTTCTGATTGTAGGTTACAGGTTGGACATCACACTTAGTATTGGCTTCTTGAGAACCAACAAACCCTAACTCTTCCTGGCTTTTATCCTATCAGATTTCTGTATCATATCACACATGACTGAAACTCATTTTTCCATAAAAATCTCAAATATTGCACCATCCCCAATAGGCTCACTGATGAATTTTACCAAACATTAAAGGAAGGAACTAAACCAATTCTTTCCAATTTCTTACAGAGGGTAAGAGTTCAGGGAATACTTCCTAACTCATTCTATAGGGCTAGCATTACCCTAACACTAAAGCCAAACAAAGAAAAAGACATTAAAAGAAAAGAAAACTAAAGACCAATATATCTCATGAACATAGATGCAAAAATCCTCAATGGAATATTAGCAAACATAATCCAAAAATTTGTTAAAATTATTTACCACAACTCAGTGAGATTTATCCAGGTATGCAAGACTGTTTCAACATTTGAAAATCACTTAATGTATTAATCTCATCAACAAACTAAAAGAGAAAAATAGCATGATCACATCAATAGATGTTTGAAAAGCATTTGACCAAAATCCAATACCCACTCATGATAAAAAGCCTCTGTAAACTAGGAATAGAGGGGAATTTCCTCAACTTGATAAAGAATATCTACAAGGAACCTATAGCTAACATCACACTTAATGGTGACATACTTGAAGCTTTCCCATTAAGATTAGGTACAAGGCAAGGATGTCGCCTCTCACCTCTGCCTTCCAACATTGAGCTGGAAATTCTAGTTAAGGCAACAGCGAAAATAAAAGGAAATAAAAAGCATATAGATTGCAAAGGAAGACATAAAACTATCCTTGTTCACAGATGGTTTGATTGTCTATGTAGAAAAATCCAAAAGAATTGACAAAAAACTCCAACTGGAATTAATAAGTAATTATAGCAAGTATATTCTAGTTTAATATATACAGTCAATGACTTTCCTTTACACCAGCAATGAACATGTGGTATTTGAAATAAAAAAAATCTTTCATATACCCACTCCCCAAATGAAATAGTGTACATCTAAGAAAATATGTAAAAAATCTATATGAGGAAAACTATAAAACTCTGATGAATAAAACAAAAGAAAAAATAAATTAATGAAGAGATATTCCATGTCCACCTAAAAGAAGATGTAATTATTATCAAGATGTCAGTTCTTCCCAACTTGATTACAGAGTCAAGAAATTCCAGTCAAAATCCCAGCAAGTTAGTTTTTTGGATATTGACAAACTGATTCTAAAGTTTGGAGAGGCAAACCATCCAGACTAGCCAACAGAATATTGAAGAACAACAAAACTGGAAGACTGACACTAGCCAACTTCAAAAATTACTGTAAAACTACAATAACCAAGATAGTGTGGTATTGCAGAAGGATGGGCAAATCAATGCAACAGAATAAAGAGCTCCAAATAAGCCAATGTAAGTATAAACTCACATAAGTATAAGTATAATCAACTGATCTTTCACAAAGGAGCAAACGAAATATAATGAATCAAAAATAGTCTCTTTGACAATGGTGCTGGAACAACTGGACATCTACATGTGAAAAAATGGAATCTAGATACAGACCTTATACCATTTACAAAAATTAACTCAAAGTGGATCAGAGACCTAATGTAAAACATAAAACTATAAACTCCTAGAAGATAATATAAGAAAAAATATAGATAACCTTGGGTAAGGTGATGTCTTTTTAGGTACAACACCAAAAGCATGATCCATGAAAGAAATAATTGATTATCTGGACTTAATCATTAAAATGAAAATCTTCTGCTCTGTGAAAGACAACATAAATAGAATGAAAAGACAAACCATTGACTGGGAGAAAATATTTGCAAGACAAATCTGATACAGGACTGCTTTCCAAAGTATACCAAGAACTCTCAAAAATTAACACTAAGAAAACAAACAACCCAATTAAAACATGGACCAAAGACCTTAATGGACACTTCACCCAAGAAGATATACAGATGACAAATAAACATATGAAAAGATGCTATACATAATATGTTATTAGAGAAATGAAAATTAAAACTGTAATGAGTTATCACTACACTCCTATTAAAATGGCCAAAACCTGGAACTCTGACAACACCAAATGCTGGTGAAGATGTGAAGCAACAGGAACTTTCATTCATTGCTGGTTGGAATAACAGTACAGTCACTTTGGGAGATCACTGCTTATGATCCTGCAATTTTGCCTTTAGTATTTACCCAAATGAGCTGAAAACTTGTGTCCACACAAGATTTTGTACATAGATATTTATAGTAGCTTTATTCATATTTGTTAAACTTGAAAGCAACCAAGATGTCCTTCAGTTAGGAGAATGGATAAGTAAACTGTGGTAAAACCAGATAATGGAATATTATTTGGCACTAAAAAGAAATGAGCTAACTGAGCCATGGAAAAACCTTAAATGCATATTACTAAACTAAAGAAACCATTCTGAATAGACTACACACTGTATGATTCCATTTATATGACATTCTGGAAAATGTAAAGCTATGATGACAGTAAAAATAATCAATGGTTGCTGGGGATTGGGAGAAGTGGGTGAGGATGAATAAGTAGAGCACAGATTTTTTAAGGCAACGAATATACTCCATATGATACTGTAATGAGATACATATCATTATACACTTGTCCAACCCAAGGAATATATAACACCAAGAATGAGTTGTAACATAAACTGTAGAACTTTGGGTGATTATGATGTGTCAATGTAGGTTTACCAATTGTAAAAAAATGTATCATCCTGGTGGGGGATGTTGATAATGGGAAGGATTTGCATGTGTCAGTGCAGGAGATATGGGAAAAATCTGTGCATTCCTCTTAATTTTTCTGTGGACATAGAACTACTTTAAAAGGATAAAGTAAAAACTCAAATATCTCGATTCCATTTTGGCCATTTATTTATTATAAGTATCTTGACCCCCGATGTCAGTGCATCTTTGCATGTAAATGTGTAGATCACACATAAAGAGACATGTGGGTTTACTTGTTTTATATCTTCCCTGCAGTATGCCACTGTATATATAACACAGAACTAAAAATATTTGGAATGGATTATAATATCAAGACTCCCTTAGGAGCACAGTCTCACATCATCTTATTCTCAGAGTTTAAATGACTTTCCAATTGTCTAGCTTAAAGATTTTATACTAACATTTAAATATACATCCTCTTTTGACTTACCCTGAATGGATATAGAGAAAATAACACAGAGAAAATGATCACAAAACCTGCTCATACATGCATTATTCTTTTACAGAATTGAATACTGCCATCAAATGTGGTTTCAGAAAGCAGAGCATATGCAACCCACTTGAATTCTCCCCTACAAGGTATTTCTACCTTGTGTACACATAATGCTGCAGATGTATTTCCATGTCACATTTTTCCCTTAGAATCTGTGCAAAATACACTTGTTCACTCACAATTTGTTTTACAAACAACACCTACGAGAAGTAGTCTTTCTCTTCTCAGAAACAAGTGCACCGCTACTGTTATGAATGATCTGCAAAGAACAGACCAGAAGACAAAGCTTTGTACTTTGACTGATGTCTTTTTGAGGAAGTCCCTAGAGTTTTTGTTTGTTTGTTTTTTAAGAGTAGACAACTGTCATTGAAAGGAATAAACCCTGGCAGGAAAAATAGATGAATATTTCAACCTGGTGCTATTTTGCTTTCGGCCCAGAAAGGCAAAACACATTTTGCTAATAGATTTTTTTTTCTCCTGTCACATGTACTGCAAGTTATAGAACGCAAATTATGGTAAATCTCCTCTTTGCATTAGACACAAATAAACAAAAAGTGCCAGCCAAACAAAAGAATGTGATTTATAATTCTCCACCATGGCATCTCTTTCCAGCAATATATAATCATACTGCCTCTCTGATTTTTACAGCTTAGGACGGAGGGGAGAAATCACTTTTTTTTCTTTTTACTTTTGCTGATGAGAAATAATAAGTAGAATAATAAAATCCATCCATTTTCCTGAGTATATTATGGAAAAAGAGCAGAATTCCATAGCTGTTTATTAATCGGTTGGATTTGTAAATGCAGAATATTTGACTTAAGCTCAATCTGTGCCAAAACAAATATCCCCAGGTCATTCATGTTATATATTGAACCATTTTTCTCAGATTAAAATCTTCCAAGTGGTGCCTCTGGTGCTGTGATTATTCAGGATCTTGAAGGCTTACTGAAGACTGTTTTTTTTTCTTTTGATGAAAAGGGTGTTTCCCTCCAACTGCAATTCTCCTGAGCTGCCTCCAGTTCATCAGGTGTCCAGAGGGTCCTCTCTGTGTCTCCACTCTGAACCCTCACTAGCAAATGAGTGTTGTGGTGTCAGCTGCCACAGGGTGATCAGCTATCTGTAGACAAGGGAGATGTCAGTTGATAATAGGATCACCTTTTCCATTTAATATTTTGTAGGATATTTATTTTTGTCAGATTTTATTCAGGGACTTGATATGTTGCCTACTTTATAGTGTGTTCAATCAGTCAACATATGATTTCTTCCTTTTTTTCCCTAGTCAATAAAAAATCTTTGTTGAGTCCTTACAATATGAGAGGTTAGATGAATATAGCAATTAGTTAGATGAGATCCATATCCCATAAAGTTTACTTACCAAAGAGAAGACCAACAATTAAACAAACCCATGGATAAACAATATTTTGTTTATTTACAGTCTGTGATGACATTATAAAGGCCATAGAGAGAGTGGTGAGATAGAGAACAACTGGAAAAAGTCATTTGAAATAAAGTCGTCACCAATAGACTTTTCAAGAAGGAGCTTTCTGAGTTGATCTTTGAAGAAGAAGGTACCAGCATTGCATAAAGCTGGAGGAAGAGTGTTTCAATGACAGTGTGCAGCATATGTACCTTTCCAGAGATGACAAAGGCTTTAGCATGCTCAGAAATAAAAGGTAGGCAGTGGAATTGACATGTAGTTAGTGAAGAAAAGAAATCTGAGATGAGAAGTAGAAAGAGATAGGTTATGGAACCAAGTTTGTATTTTATTCTAAGTGCAGTGGGGTAGTGTTGAGAGGGTTTGATCCAAAGAGTGATGTAATCTGATTTATACTTCTGAGAGATCACCTTGGCTCCCATGTGAAAAGACGTAGCAGCACAAAAGTAGATTGGATATATCATTTGGAATCTATCTCAGTGATCTGGAGAAAAGAGGATGGTGACTTGGACTACAGTGATGATCATGAAGGTGGAGAGAACTGAGGTATATTTTGAGAGTAAAGCCAGAGGGATTTGATGATGGAGGAAAGGTGGAGAATGAGGGTGCTGTGTATTTATGGATGAAGTAGCAGTGGTATTTAATTTGATGCACTGTGATGCTGATTTTTTTTATAACAAACCCTGGATGAGAGGCAGGAAGAAGATATTTGGAGATATCAAAAGCTCAGTAATATTGGGCAAGTTCTGTTTAATATGACTATGAAGACTTCCAAGTGAAAAATGTACACATCTAGTACCTAGAGAGATCCAGATAGAGATTTAGATATGGGAGTCATCAGCATAGATATGATATTTAACGATATCACATGAGCACCTGGGAGAGAATGTGAATAAAGATGGGAAGAAGGTCCATGACTGAGGCTAGGTCATTTCAATATGTAGGGATCAGTTGGAGAAGTAGCAAAGGGGCAAATGAGAAGAGATGATCAGTGAGGAGGGAAGCTGATCAGAAGAGTGTGTGGTCAAGAGTCCTAGAGAATAAAGTGTTTGAAGAAGACAGAAGTGTTCAAGGGTATGAGACGCTAAAAGCTGGCAGCAAGGAAGTGCTTGATGTCTTTTAAAAGTTGTTTTAATGAGGTTGGTAGAGATACAAGTCAGACTGGAGTGGCTTCAGAGGAAAATGGTGCAGATAACAGATACCAAACAACTTATGTAGAGGTCCGGGTCTTTTGCTTGATGTGGTTGAGAGTTCATAGTGTGTACTGAACTATGCTTGATTCTAACCTTGATCTCTAGATCTTTAAATTATAGGTATTGGTATTACTTACTTTATAGAATTATCTTGAAGGTAAAATTAGGTAACATATCTAGACCACTTATAATAATGCTTGACCAGCCATAATGCTCAATAAATGACACTGAATTGGAGCTTTTGACTGACGCACCAAGATAACAATAGAAATTACAAAGTGAGATGCCAATGCACTGTGCCACACATGTCAAGTAGGATTTTTCCAGAAAGATGTTGTGACTTTTTAATCCCCCTCACCCATGGAGACATTTGGAAGAAGTCAAAATATGAGAAGAGGTTTTGAGAGAACCATCCATGGGAGTGCTGTGGGACCTCCGGCTGACCCATACCCAGAATCCTCCTCAAGAAGGCTCCAGTGTGTTGTCTATTATGGGATACTGTGGACCAGTATCTGACTCCCACTTAGAAAATCTACAGGGCAAGAAAGGAGGGTTAAGTGAGATGCTTTGGATAAAGGATAGTGGTGGGTTCTGCCCTAGGGTCATGAACCAGACCGTAGATCCTAAGTGACCTTGAAGGAGTTTGGATCCCAAAGGAAGGAAAAGTCCATGTGGAGTGGACTGATGAATATACCTTGGATAAGAAGGAGCAAGAGCTGGAAAAGCAGAACTCAGAGTCTGCGTCCTTGGAATTGCAGTATAGGAGCGGAGCAGAACAGGAGAGACCCTCAGAATCCAGGACAGTATCTACAGGTTACAGAATCAGCTTGAACATCTGCCGCCTTAAGACGGTTCAGTGAGATAAGAACTTTTTTTATGTTTACAGGTTTAAAATCCCTCTTTTCTCCCCGCTCCCCTGCCCACCCCTCTGCAGGGTCAGGAGGAGACTGAGCAGAAGGACAGAAACAGTGGGCTACTCTGCCTTCTCAGATGGCCTGAAGATCACCTTCCACAGACAACTGGGGGAGAAACAAAGAAGTCTGACCTTGGCATGAAGATCAAAGTGTTGATTATCCTTTTGGATTAGATTTCTGTAAATAAAGTGACTAGTCTCCATGGGTGTCTAGGAGAACTTGCCATGAACACATCTTCTTCTAGAACTATGGCATCCCCTGTAATCCTGGCCCCAGCAACTGTATGCTGGACAGTGAAGAGTGTTGGCTGGATTAGGATCCCCCACTTACCTAGGCAGCCTCCAACCAGGTTATCTCATCTCTTTGTGTGTCAGCCTTCTCATCAATAAATGAGGTACAATAGTATTTCCTACCTCTGGGCATTTTTATGAGGGTTAAACAAATGCATGTATCTGAAAAGTTTAGAACAATACTCATTAAAAGTAAATAGCTATACATATTATCTATTGTCAATACTTTTGCTGACAGGGTTTGACAGTGACAATGCTACTGAAATAGCCTGGCATTTCCAACCATGGTGTTAACCACAGGACACTGAGGCAGAGATTTTGAGGCATTAAACCATAATGCTGGGTGATACAAACTTAGGGACCAACCCAGGAGTAGACCACATTTATTATGTGCCCAGATTGGGCAGATAATGGCATGTGGCAGTTCCCGGGCTCCTACATCTTTCCTATTTCACTCAACCCATCTCCACCCTCAACCCTTTCTACAGATTACATAGATCAATTGCAATTTTCTTTTTCACCCACAGCATTTCCTCAATTTGTTCAGTTTATTCTTCTACTCATGATCTCAGCCCCTGTTTCAGATGACAGTCTCCTAAAGACACTGGGACCCTGTCTGTTTGCTCAAGGTGCAATCACATACAACTGTCCTACTGACTCACTGTGTTTGTTAACTCAGAATACATTTCTCCCAAACACTTGAAGCTTCAGAAGAGAGGCCAATGGCTAGAGTGATGGTTTGGGGATTCAATTCCCCTTTCATTCCTATAAATAGCTGCTTTAATTTGAGGCTGGGGCCCATTTCTATGGGAACCTGGCACTCTTGCTGCCTATAAATCAGGGCTGTCAATATTCCCTGCCGTCAACCGTTAACCAGAGCCAATTGCATAGGAATTTGTGTTGCCCACTTCAGTATCCTTGGGCAATTTCCTTTCTGGTTTGTCTGGCCTTGGCTAAAAGTTCTGGATTCACATTCCAAGCAACATTAAATTTCTTCTCCCATACACATTCATGTTCACAGCCCTTTAGAGTTTGATAAATTGTTTCAGTTCCTACCAAATCCAGCTTAGCTTGGCAAATCCATCAGACCTGCCAGCATTTCACAGAATGATTTTAGAGGGGAGGCTATCTTGTCTCAACTGGTAGCTCCTTTATAGGCAGAATGCCCATAAATTTGTAATATTCCAAGTCACAATGTGTGCCTAGCACACTGTAGGCAATAACAATGACAATAATAATTATTATTATATTTGGGCTACCTATCCTGAGAAATGCTCTGAAATGCCTCCCAAAGGCAGCATCCTTTGCAATATTTTAAATTTTGCCATTTTACTTGTTGCTCAGGCACCTTATGTTTAACAGCTACTGGTTGATAGAAATTCATTTGGTATAATATTTCAACAAATTTATTAAGTATTTAGGGAGCCTATTAGGTGAAGGCATTGTGCTAAGCTGAGAGGGGACACCAAAGAGGGAAAACACAAGATTCTCATCCCGGAGAGATTAATAATCTCAAAGATGAGACCAGAATACCGGCCTGGAGCAACACTTTATGAGAACCAGAGCCATCAGAGCTCCAGGTGGTAGGCTCTGAGTCCAGCAGTGAGGGAACATCACGGCTGGCTCCCAGAATCAGCAAAGCCTTTTTAAGGATGCGACATTGGAGCTAGACCTTAGAATATGTTAAACTTTAACCTGACATGGATGAGGACTTTAGGTGAAGGGATAGTCTTGGTGAATGATCTTTAGGAAAGTGTTCCTTCTTAAAGGAGAAAAGAGCAAGGTGGAGTGAGTTGAAGTTGATGCAGAGAGAAAGACAAAGAGCCCTAGACTGAGAGTTAGGAAATGGTTCTCAGCCACTAACAATGTGACTTCAGTAAGTCACCAAAGGCACACAGCTCAGTCTCAACTATAAAATGAAAAGTTGAGTTTCATATTCTTAAAAGTCTAAGGATTGCTTTGTTTCTCCTGTTAAATAGCCGGTGACCTTTGTGCTCTCTAGTTGTGTGATATCTCCATGTGGTGACTATTAGGATATCTTCCTCATTTAATAAAGAGAAGCTCCCACCTCACCTCCTTCAAGCTGTAATATTTGTCTTGTGCTAAGTTCCTAGGTGTGAAAGAACATGAATGTTTTTAGTTTGGTTTCAGCAAAGCTATCCAAAATTGTACTCTCCAGTTAGACCTTTATTCCAGAGCAGGACCTTCTCACTAGCTCATGAGGCATCTGAAGAGCCCCTCTTTCACCCATTTGCCAATTCTCATGCCATATAAGTACCACATCCATCCCACCCAACTGCCCTGCCCCACAAGGATTCTTCAGGCCGCAGCTCAAATTTCACCTTCTTTATGAATCCTCACTTATTTCTACAGACCCACGATTTCTTCTATCTCTGATCACATGAACAAGCCATTTTCAGTGCCAGACAACTGCGCTGTGAGAATTGTCTTTTTTGTAAGTCATTCCGGGAGCACAGGTCTTGTTGCTCAAGAGTGCATGCTCCTCAGTGGGCCAAACCCCACATTTGCTTAGTATCAACGGTGCCTTATTTAGTTCTATATCATGGCCATATAAGTGCTTACTGTATCACAGAAACCATAAGATTTCACCAACTTTAAGTGCAGATTTGATAAACAAGGAGGTTCCTTTATGTGGCTGTATTATACTTGAGAGTTGTTGGCCATTTCTCCAAGGACAATTGGAAATGCTTGGATCTATGGGAGGAGAGGAAGAAAAGAAGGGATCAGACAAACGTCCTCAGTAAATTCTTCCTAGTGTCCTAATGTCATGTGACTTTGCTAGGTGGAGACTCTACTGTGCCAACTTGCCTTGGGATATATCGATTCTGAGAATTTAATTCTACTGAAAAGAAGCAATCAACACTCCAGTACTTCTGCAGATTTTCAATTAATGAGAATCAACCTTGTCAGGTTCATTAAAAGAACTGTGAATAAGAAGAAGCAACAGACAATTAGACAAAATGGTGGGACATGTTAATTGGGCATTTTATTAAATAATTCAAGAGACACTGAATCCAGAAGTTCTAGGGCTTTTGCAGGAAATTTATCCTGCTCATGGGGTGCAAAAACAGAATGGCTGCTAACAATCCTTCTAGAGTTTTGTACTGGGGAACAACAGAACTGAAGCCCTGAAAACATTCACAGCAAAAAAAAAAAACCTTTTAAAAACAATTTAACACATACTTAAGAATGGAATTAGTTTCCCTGAATAAGGCATAACAAGTGGTGAAAATCAGCCATGGATTAAAGATGGCGGTGTGAGAGGTGAGACAGAAGCTTCCTCCTAAAACCGCATATAATATGAAAATATAATTAATACGACTAATCCTGAAAGAGCAACAGGAAAGAGGGCTGTGCCAAACTGCATACACCTGGAGAAAAGAATAAACCTCATGGAACAGGGTAATGTACTAAAGCCATGGCCTGGCTGGACCCAAGCCCTTCCCCCACCCCAGCTCAACAGTGGGAGGAAGAGAAATGGAGTGGGGAGGGAGTGGAAGCCTGGAACTGCTGAATACCTAACTCCGGAGATCTGCTCTGGGAGCACAAACCTACATTTCATGGTGCTTTCATGGTCTCTCGTGATTAGAGGTTTCTAAAGCTAAGACAGGCAGAATACCTAGAGAGACTGAGATTCCAGCCACTTGTGGAAAGCAGGGACCCATATCCGGCTGCTCTGGGACAAAAGAAAGGCAGGCAGTCTGACAGACTTCCTAACAGCAAGAGGACTGCTAAAGCGGCAAGGATTGCACAGAGCTTTCTGCTCAGGAGAAAGAACAGGTAGGCAAAATTGTCCAGGTGTACTCTGCCCAGCAGGTTGGAAACTTTCTCAATATTCCAGTGCTCCAGCTCCCTGGCCGGCTACACAGCTCAAAGGACCTTGTCTGTGATATGCAGCGTACTGCGCCTTTCTCCCAGCCAGCCCACCTGGCTTGTAAACCAGCAAACCCTACCCTGGCTTTAGGTCAGCTAGAGGGAAGCCCCACCTACAGCAACTACAAATGCAAAGCATAGAGGCTTATACCTCTGTGCTCGGCCCATTGTTTCTGGCAGTGGAGGCAGGCATAGCAGCCGGGAAGCAGGAAACAGCTCCTTCCTCCCCCCCAGACACCAATGTTGCTCCCCTGTGGCCCCCGACATTGCTTCAGGGGCGGAGCAGCTCCAGAGAGTGGAGCTTCTGGGCACTAGAGGGCGCCATATACAAAGAAACCTGTTTCAAAGTAAAATTATGAATACAACCCCTGAGAAAGATTCGAGAAAAATTAAACAATAGAAAGAATCAATGAAAGCAAGAGCTTGTTCTTTGAGAAAATAAACAAAATAGATAACCCCCTAGCCAGGCTTATCAAGAAAAAAAGAGAGTCTACACACATAAACAGAATCAGAAACGCGAAAGGAAAAATCACAACGGACACCACAGAAATACAAAGAATTATTAGAGAATACTATGAAAAATTATATGCCAACAAACTGGATAACCTAGAAGAAATGGAAACTTTCTAGAAAAATACAACCTTCCAAGGCTGACACAGAAAGAAAAAGAAAATCTGAACAGACCAATTATCAGCAATGAAATTGAATTGGTAATCAAAAAACTACCTAAGAACAAAACTCCTGGACCAGATGGTGTCACCGCTGAATTTTATCAAACATTTAGTGAAGACCTAATATCCATCCTCCTTAAAGTTTTCCAAAGAGTAGAAGAAGAGGGAATACTTCCAAACTCATTCTATGAGGCCAGCATCACTCTAATACCAAAACCAGGCAAAGATACCACATAAAAAGAAAATCATAGACCAATATACCTGATGAACATAGATGCAAAAATACTCAACAAAACATTAGCAAACTGAATTAAAAAATACATCAAAAAGATCATCCATCATGATCAAGTAGGATTTATTCCAGGGATGCAAGCATGGTACATTAAAAAATCCATCAACAAAAAGGAGGACAAAAACCACATGATCATCTCCATAGATGCTGAAAAAGCATTTGACAAAATTCAACATCAATTCATGATAAAAACTCTCAATGAAATGGGTACAGAGGGCAAGTACCTCAACATAATAAAGGCCATATATGACAAATCCACAGCCAACATGATACTTAACAGGGAGAAGCTAAAAGCTTTTCCTTTAAGATCAGAAACAAGACAAGGATGCCCACTCTCCCCACTTCCATTCAACATAGTACTGGAGGTCCTAGCCAAGGCAATCAGACAACATAAATAAATAAAAGGCATCCAGATTGGTAAGGAAGAAGTTAAACTGTCCCTATTTGCAGATGACATGATATTGTACACAAAAAACCCTAAAGAATCCACTCCAAAACTACTAGATCGAATATCTGAATTCAGCAAAGTTGTGGGATGCAAAATTAATACACAGAAATCCGTGGCATTCCTATACACTAACAATGAACTAGCAGAGAGAGAAATCAGCAAAACAATTCCATTCACAATTGCATCAAAAAGAATAAAATACCTAGGAATAAACCTAACCAAGGAAGTGAAAGACCTATACTATGAAAACTACTAGACACTCCTAAGAGAAATTAAAGAAGACACTAACAAATGGAAATTCATCCCATGCTCTTGGCTAGGAAGAATAAATATTGTCAAAATGACTATACTACCTAAAGCAATCTACAGATTCAATGCAATTCCTATCAAAATACCAACAGCATTCTTCAATGAACTAGAGAAAATCATTCTAAAATTCATATGGAACCACAAAAGACCCAGAATAACCAAAGCAATCCTGAGAAGGAAGAATAAAGCTGGGGGATTATTCTCCTCAACTTCAAGCTCTACTACAAGGCCACAGTAGTCAAGACAATTTGGTACTGGCACAAGAACAGAACCATAGACCAATGGAACAGACTAGAGAGCCCTGATATAAATCCACCAATATATGATCAATTAATATACAATAAAGGAGCCATGGACATACAATGGGGAAATGACAGCCTCTTCAACAACTGGTATTGGCAAAACTGGACAGCTACATGCAAGAGAATGAAACTGGATTATTGTTTAATCCCATACACAAAAGTAAACTTGAAATGGAACAAAGACCTGAATGTAAGTCATGAAACCATAAAACTCTTAGAAGACAACATAGGCAAAAATCTCCTGAACATAAGCATGAGCAACTTCTTCCTGACCACATCTCCTCAAGCAAGGGAAACAAAAGCAAAAATGAACTCATGGGACTACATCAAACTAAAAAGTTTCTGTACATCAAAGGACACCATCAACAGAACAAAAAGGCATCCTACAGTATGGGAGATTATATTTGTAAATGACATTTCCGACAAGGGGTTGTGAGGTTAACATCCAAAGTATATAAAGAACTTACATGCCTCAACACCCCAAAAAAGCAAATAACCCTATTAAAAAATGGGCAGAGGATGTGAAGAGACAATTCTCCAAAGAAGAAATTCAGATGGCCAACAGACACATGAAAAGATGCTCCACATCACTCACTAATCATCAGGGAAATGCAAAGTAAAACTACAATGAGATATCACCTCACACCAGTAAGGATGGCCAGCATCAGAAAGTCTAAGAACAACAAATTCTGAGGGGATGCAGAGAAAGGGGAACCCTCCTACACTGCTGGTGGGAATTTAAGCTAGTTCAACCATTGTGGAAATCAATATGGAGGTTCCTCAACAAACTAAAAATAGAAATACCATTTGACCTGGGAATCCCACTCCTTGGAATTTACCCAAAGAATACAACTTCTCAGATTCAAAAAGACATATGCACCCCTATATTTATCACAGTACTATTTGCAGTAGCCAAGATATGGAAGCAACCTAAGTGTCCATCAGTAGATGAATGGATAAAGAAGAAGTGGTACATATAGACAATGGAATACTATTCGGCCATAAGAAAGAAACAAATCCTACCATTTGCAACAACGTGAATGGAGTTGGATGATATTATGCTCAGTGAAATAAGCCAGGAGGAGAAAGACAAGTGTCAAATGATTTTCCTCATTTGTGGAGTATAACAACCAAGAAAAACTGAAGGAACAAAATAGCAGCAGATTCACAGACTCCAAGAAGGGACTAGTGATTACCAAAGGGGAGGGTATGGAGGGCAGGTGGGGAGGGAGGGAGAAGGGAATTGAGGAGTATTATGTTTAGTACACATGGTGTGGGGGATCACGGGGAAAACAATGTAGCACAGAGAAGGCAAACAGTAAATCTGTGGCATCTTACTGTACTGATGGACAGTGACTGCAATGGGGTATGGGTGGGGACTTGGTAACATGGGTAAATGTAGTAACCACATTGTTTTTTCATGTGAAACCTTCGTAAGAGTGTATATCAATAATACCTTAATAAAAATTTTAAATAAAAAATCAGCCATGGAGTCTTTGCTCTAATTTACGCTAAGTGGACAATGATTGATGCCAAATTGCAGAGGAATACCTGAGAAATTACCTACCACAGTCACACAAATATCAGAAGAATTTATCATAATTAATGGTATTGCTCTGAGAACCAAAGGAAGGGTGAGGAGTTTGCATTTCTTATAAAGTGCTGACTATATTATTTGCTTCAGGTAATAATTACACAACCCAGGATTGCTAAATGGCAACAGTTAACATGCAGGAATTGTAAACATGGCTCTGGCTATAGGCAGGCTCAGTTTAATCTTCAGCCTGAATGTGAGCTGGCTGTTTCCATAACATATAATGTGTTAGCTCATCCTTCCCATCTTTTGGAGGAACAGAGGTTAGCAAGAGCAAAATAATGTGAATTTCTAATGCTGTCCCAATCACCTCTTGGGGCTATTCTAAAGAAAGCCTCTGAATATGAGGCTAAAGTGACAGCTAAAATAATCACTTTGGATTTCAAGATCTGTCCCTCAGGACCTCAAAGTTTTACATATCTGGGGAGGTGGTACACATTTTCAGATACAAATAAAATGAGAGAAGGTCACTGATACATTTGATTTCTGCTACATGTCATCTGAAGTACTTTATGTCCAATCTCTTATGTAACACTCATCCCGTGAGGGTAGAGTTATTATTTCTGTTGTACTAATTGAGAGCTGAGGCAAGGGGATGTTCAGTGAATGCTGATAAGAGGCAGAGCTAGGACCGGATCCAAAGCCTGTCTGGCTCCAGATTCCAGGATTCTTCCATCCTTCCATTCTAGAGAGAGATCAGCCAACTGCCATGGCATGCCTGTTGCTTCTTTACTCCTGGGCCACCCTTTCAGCTGGCAATACTTCTGCCCTTGCTTCTGACCTACACCGGAGCCTATGGAAGTCATCCCTATGCTACATGACTCAGTGCCTTTCTAAACATGAAGAATGCCCTGAATCCAAATATCAGAAATTCAGCAAGGTAATTTAATGAGAGCACTGCAGTAAGGTTAGTACCATATTGCTACGTTGTATTGTGTATCCAATATTTTCATGATACACAATATGAGATTATAATATTTTTACAAGTAGTCAATTTACATTGATTGAAATGTACTTTCTCATCTACAGTTTTCCTTGCACTTCCTCACTGTAGAGACATTGGTCAGGCAGATACTGGCTGTCTCCCCCACAGTTAGGGTGTCAGGACATAGTTTGCTCTGGCTGAACTGCTCCTGGGGATCGGGGTGGGGACTGCACTCACCCTCACTGACCTCACTACCCCTGATAGGTGTTTGGAAAAGGAGCTTCTGGCCTGGGATGAATTCTACGTTGGGACTTTTCACTCTGGATGCCGAGGACTGCTCACTGGTGCCAGTTTTAGATGGAATTCCTCAGTTGTTACATGGCTCCAACCACAAGAGATTGTGGAATTAGCCAAAGCCCTTCCAGGCTGTTATTTATATACTTCTCACAGGCAGGCTATGTCATACATAGTAACAAAAATCTCTATGTGTGTGCACGACTTGGAAGGCTGATAAGGCCCATTGTTTCTTCCCTGTGCAGTTAATTCATCCTCCCAAGGATGCTTCCATTCCCTGATAAATGAGGGACTCTGGGGTTGCTTCTCCACTCCGCCATCAAAACACTTTGATCATCTGTCCACCAGTGACTTATTTTGCTTGTGTTACTTTACTGTCATTGTCTTACCATTAAATTGTAGGTTTCTTCAGAGTAAGAACAGGCCCTATTTCATTTTGTTTATTGCCTTGCTCATGATCTGGCACCAAGTAAACGTCTAAGAAAAGGCTGTGGAATGAATGGAAAGGGACGAGGCATGGATGACTGGACATCGCTGGTATCAAACCCATGATCCTGGCCTTATCATCGGGGCCCTGACCATCAGAGCTAACCAGCCATGGCCAAGAGGCATCAGTCTAATTCCCAAGAACAAGTTCCAAGAGCAATCTCACAGACATCAGGGAACTGGCACCCTGAATAGAGTTAGAATCCATTCACTGCAAAGTATACTTTGTCCCTTTGCAAAGTATACTTTGGTGTGAATAACGAGTAGAGAAAACTAAGTGAGAAAGTGACTTAACTTTTAAGGGTTTTTTTTTTCCCCTAAAGGAATGGTTTCTATTATTTTCAGAGCTTCCGCTACCATCATCCTGACTGTTGTTCTGTTTTTCTTGTAGATATCACACAGCTCTTTTAATGGAGCGTATACTATATGCAGAGAGTTGATAAACCTAATGGCCAGGAAAAGCACGGCTGGCTCTCATGACTTTGGACTGACTTCCAAGGTCTAGCGCGTGATGAAAATGAGGCAGTTTCACTTTGTCCTTAGTATAACTTTGACGGCAGTTTCCCCAAAATAATGGAATAATGGTCAAGGAAAATGGAAACCTCCGTAGGAGATAATGTCATGCCAGAAAGGAGTTTGGGCATCCTGGCCTCCCAGAGCTTACCTGTGGAGATCTGCACAGAAGTTACTCCCTAAAAGAAATTGTATTTTGTGTTCTATTATCTGATCGCAAGAATAGGATGGGCAGGGTGGGGGGTGGAAAGGGAAGATGTTTGCCTACCAATACAGTCAATTCAGTGAGAAAATCCTATAAGATATAATGAAAAAGTTAGATAGATTTTGGACATAGTTTCAAATTCTGACCCTACTTCTCACTGTGTGGCTTTAGGCAAGTTACTGACATTCTCTGAGCTTCAGTTCCCTCACTTGTCAAATGAAAAAATACTACCTTTGGTTTTGGGTTGCTATAGGAATAAATAAGACAATGCATACAAACTCATGCGAAATACCCACCGCACAATAGATACTCAATAAATATTTAGTTCCCTGTATCTACTTAGAGTTGTGAATAAGTGATTTTATACCCTTTATATCTCAAATAGTCTCCTTCTGCTTTTGTCTGATTGGCTCCTATCAAATTCTGCACAGAAGGAGTTTCTTCTATGAAGCTTTCCTGGCCCTGCAAATGGAGTCACTCTCCTTCCTCAGATCTACACCCCAGCTTTGTTACCATACTTATGTTCTTATATGCATGGACATGTGTTAACAGTATTTCTATATCTGCCTTTATTCATTGTGTGTTTTTTGAAACAAGAGCGTCTTGTCATAGTCTTCTCTACAGCCTCAAGTAAATAGCAGGGCTTGGGTTATAAATAGGAGGCAATTTTGTACTCTGGTTGTTTAACTCAATATGGGAAAATTTGGGAAAGTGGAATGCTTTTGGTGAGGCCTGAGATGGTACATAGGATGGGGTGCATTATAAAGGACAGTGTGGCAGCCAAGCTGAAGACAGCGCTTCCATTAAACATTCTCTGGGGAACTGATGGCACTTTCACTACTGAAGGGACATACTGATTCACATTAGGCATTAGGTTTTTTTTTAATGTATGCTGCATTGGTGAACTAAGAGATATAATACAAAAATGTGTCCTTTAAAAATAACTCAGCAACATCCATGGGTAATTAACTGAGCCTAAGAGAGGAGTAAGATGAGAAAGGAATGAGTTAAGTGACTCCATCTGTGGTTCAGGTGATGGGGCTATGTGGAGAGAAACAGCGGATCCATCTGGGGTCCTGGGGCTTTGTAGAGGAGTACCATTGTTTTATGAAGAAATAACACACCTGTGTTCTGAGTTGGCCAGCAAAGCCAATCTGTTTCACATTTTAAACTCAGCTCAATTGTAAAATCAACAAATCCCTCTAGAATAGAAGTGTGTTAGGATCACATCCCCTTTCTCTGGCTCAGTGTCAACAATCCAGTACCAATGTCCAGGGTAGAGCTCTTCTCAAATGCAAGCGGCTTCAGCACCTGCCAGCCTGGATAGCGGCATCAGGATTGTTGCCTGGTTCCCATTGGCCAATACGTGGTATCTTCAGTAATGCAAAACCTGAGGCAAACCCAAAATGAATTAATACAAAGTTCTACAATAGTTGTACAATGTTACCTTTGAAAGCCTGCAAAATAAAAAGCAGGTGAAAATCAATACATCAATATTTTCTGTAAAAGTAAAATGAAGAAACAAAAAAGCCCACAGTGTCATTTTTATGGGCTTTCTTCACTGGAGTCTGCAAAGGCTATTGTCTCTGTGCCTGTGTGTATCTCTGTGTGTGTGTATTTGGATTAGAAGGGCAGTGGACTTGGTGGTACTGATCTTGGGGCCCAGAACAATGTACCAGTATCATGTGTTTACTCCAGCTCTCATTTAGCAGACATTCAAGATTTATTAAATTAATTTTTATTGAGTTTTATAAGGCAACTTGATACTGTTTACTTGTTTTTCCCCAACATAATGTGGCTTTTTTAAGGTGAAGGTCTAGCACTAGCAAAGTGGTATGTCCTTAATACAGAGCCTGTGACCTGGTAGATTGCCAGTATATGGTTAATGATTAAGACAAGGGGAGGGAAAAGAGAGAGAGAGAGAAAAGAGGAAACATCGATAACTAAAACTCGATAATTCCTAAAGTTTATTTACATTCGTAGGAGCAGTTATCTGGTACAAGTTTATTTTCACATGCCTCATGACCCAGGGCAACGGTCGATAGCCTACAGTGCTGGTGGTGGCATTCGGACTGACTGTCACTAGTATGTCATCTGGTAACCTGTCTGCTGAGCCCTTGTGAGAGTGACCATCCACTGCACTCCCATCTCCGGATTTTGGAAGATTCAGAGTGTGAATTAAACACCCAACTTCTCTCAGTTTGAACATCCTGAATTTCCACTGATCATTCCAACATTTTCCGCTACGTTTGGTCCCACCTAGACCCACACAGGGGCATGTAGTTACATGATTTCTTCTGCATGGGGCATGGGCTTTCTAACTGGCATTTTAGAGTGAATGCCCACGTTCTTATTATATAAACCAAGGAGGTGACTGCAAATGCAGATATTTCAATCTAGGTTGTGGAAAAGCAGGATTAAGATGTATTTGCCTAATTAAATATACCTGCAGATACTGGTTTATCAACTGAAATACAGTCAAATATGCTGTAAGTGCTTACTCAGACTATTTTTGGAATCAGCAAGTCAAGGAGTTATGAGGTTAAGTCCAGCTTTTCTCACTAGGCCAATTGTTCTGGCGTCGTCATGAGCTGTCTGACGCAGAAATCACTAACCATGTATGGCTACTAAATTTAAATGTAGATGAATTAACACTAAATGAAATTAAAAATTTAGATTTTTGTCACATCAGTCACATTTCAAGTACCAAGAGCCACATGTGGCTTGTGGCTGCCATGTTGGAGATAACACAGATGAACATCTTCATCATTGCAGAAAGCTCTATTGCACAGTGCTGTAGAACTTAACGTCCTTTGGAAAATCTGAAAGAAAGAAATGACCTTTAGGAGACCACCATAAGATTTTTGGTTTGTTTGTTTTTGTGGGGTGTTTTGGTTTGTTCTGTACTCTTGTAATATCACTGGAAACAAGAAACAATTTTTTGCTCTTTGTACATGGTGCTTCACGATGTTTGACACCCTTGTTGGGAATGGGGCTGTTTTTGGACTGATGTGTAAATCACAAAACTATCCAATACAAGGGATAGAGGACTGTGGCCCCCAAAAAAGTCCTGGTTACTTTTTTTTCTTTCAGATCACAATTCTATGCTTTTCTTTCTCTTCAAATGTTTGCATTGTGCCTTGATACCAAAATTCCATAGACAGTAGAGCTGATCTTCCCTTCCCTGTCCACCTTAAAAGATACAGAAATGGTAGGCCAGTAGCAGGCATGTCCTGGGGCAAGTGGGACCTGCCTCATCAGTTGTAATTTCTCTGATGTTATGAGTAAAACTCTAGTGGGATTATGGGGCCCTGTTTATGAAGTGTATGGAACCAAAATATCTGAAAATGTATAGATGCACAGTCAGCTCATAATTAGCAGAATGGACATTTCTTGTTCTCTTTCCTTTTTCCTTCCTCCCTCTCCCCTTCCTATTTTCCTCCTTCCACCCATAAATACATGTGAGAGTGTCCATGAGATTTGAACAGACCAGTGAACAAACACGGTCCTTATTTTCATGGAGCTTAAGTCAGGGAAACAAAAAAATATTACAAAATTAACTATTCAAGAACATTCTCATAAGTACCATAAAGCAGGAATGCAGGATGCTGAACAAAAAGCCCGAATTATGAGAAGACTTGACTTGGCCTGAGGAGTAAGAGATGGAAGACCACTGAACAACTGATATTCTGTTGACCCTTTATTTATTGATTGATTTATTTTGTATGTGAATGTATTTTTTTGTTGTTATCATTAATGTACAATTACATGAGCCACATTATGGTTACTAGACTCCCCCCACTATCAAGTCCCCCCCACCAACCCCATTACAGTCACTGTCCATCAGTGTAGTGAGATGCTATAGAATCACTACTTGTCTTCTCTGTGCTATACTGCTTTCCCCATGCCCCCCGCCTCTACATTATGTCTGCTAATCGTAATGCCCCTTTTTCCCCCTCATCCCTCCCTTCCCACCCATCCTCTCCCGTCCCTTTCCCTTTGGTAACTGTGAGTCCTTTCTTGGGTTAACCCTTTATTAATTCTAATTCTTCCCACATGACAGGCTAGGCAACGTGTGTTGCATAAGCATAAGACATTGCTGATGTTTTGCTCATGAAGCTGTCCTCAGAGCAAGAGTTACAAATTGCCGCAGGTGGGAAGAATGGAAGACAGTTGGGAATGGATGAGGAGTGTGGGGTGCTACTGTGAGCAATTTTCTATAACACAGAAATAAATTTGTTCTGCCAGGGGCTCAGGAGGGGAAAGGTGAGGGTACACACATATTTCATTGTTGGCATTTATGTTTTCTTGGCAGCTTTGTTACTCTGGACCCATCAATGCCAACTCAATGATCCCAGCTTAGCTTTCTGGCTCTCACCACTGCATAAAAAAAAAGGGTTTCTAAATCAGATCGGATCCCCTGATGACATACACTCAGCTGTCCCCATTGCTGCAAGCTTGATCTGGCTTCTATGGCAACATTAAGAGTTGTGCTTTTCTCCCTATTCATCTCTTTTGTCCTTCCCTATTATTGTCCTTTTTGCCACTGCATCTTTGTCTTCCATCTCGATCCTGCTCAGATCCTGGCTGATGCTAAGGTATGGCTGTCAATTGCTGATGCCTTTGAAATTCTGAGCGATTACTTATTAAAAGGTTTGGGGTCTTCCTTTTGATGACATTTAAGACATATGATAATGTATTAAAATATATGTACCATCTTTCTGATTTTGTGTGTGTGTATGTGTGCATATGGTAAGTCTTTTCTCAAACGTGCTCATGCAGTGTTCCTTTTGGAATGCAGTTGTCTCCTCAAAGTGGCTATCAAGGGAATTAGGACTCAAATTAAGGATTATTAAAAAGACATTCACACTGAAATATGTTATTACTGCAAAAGCTGTTCTTGCATTAGCAAAATGAAGTTAGTGAAACAAATGGCATTTACAGCTGAGGTTCTAAATCAAAATTCTGCAAAGCATTTCTGTTTTTCTGCTCCAATAGCATCCTCTCCTCTGCAATTCTGTCATCATGCACTTTGGCAAGCACCTTATTTTATAGAACACCAGGCAGGCTTAGAAACTCATAGAATGCTTAACGACGACTCCCCACATATGCCCCAAACCCTGGCTATTTCTCCTTTTTGGCTTTTGGAGAATCAGCTCAGCAGCAACTGGAGCCTCTGGATGCTTGATTTAGGAATTGAGAACTATTGCAATGTGTCCAGTCAGCTATTAGATTTGCACGGTGCTATATGTTCAAGCTACTAGATGAAAAGACACAAAAGCAAACATTCTACAGCTTTTCCTAAACTCTACCACTCTCCTGTATTCGCTAGCTCGCTTTTGGTTCAAATACTATTGGATCATTCTGCTGGAAATTGGGTCTTGAACTTTGATTCTTCTCTCTTCTCACCTTCCCCTTCAAGCAGCATCTGAACCCTTAACCTTTTGTTATCCTCCATGGTATTTCTTTTATCTGCTGCCTCGGCTGCTGTCCTTCACTTTTATCCCCCCTGCTCTATGTCACGCTGTTACGTTTTCTTCCCTGTGTCATTGCAAGGATGTCTTAGCCATTCTCAGTCTTCCGTCTCACCCTCCGCACTCTGCTTCTCCTTCACTCAAAGAATCCATCCACAACTCAGACATAAGGCACAAACCTCACCATATGGCTTGTACTAAAATTCCATCACATTTTTACAATGGGCATAGAATTCAGTTTTAACACCTTCACTTGGCATTAAAAGGTCCTCTGTATTATTACCTTTGCTTACTTTACAAGCTTCATCTGATTTTATGTTACCTCTGAATTGATTGTGGTTTTCCTATGGACTGCTCCACCACAGCGTGATCTTTCTCCCCTCCTTTATGCTATACACACATATACACAGACACACACTCCCTCTCTCTCCATGCCACCCCACCCCACCCCTCTGCCTGGCCAAGTGATTCCTTTGAAACTGAAAATTGCTGTGCAGCAAGTCTTCACTGAAACTCTGGACTTACAGGCTGAGTTGAAACCCTTATCTATGCTCTCATAAAACTCACTCTCATAAAAATTACACTCCCCAGGAGGCTTTTTAAAAATAACAGATTTTGAGATATAATTCACACATCATAATTCATCTATTTAAAGTGTACTATACAGTGATTTTTGGTATTTACACAGAGGTGAGCAACCATTGCCCCAATCAATCGTAGAACATTTTCATCAGCCCAGAAAGGAACCTGGTACTCAGTCACTTCCCATTTCTTACCAAGTTCCTCAGCTCTAGGCAACTACTTGCTATTCTATTTCTTGTCTCAATAGATTTGCCTATTCTGGACTTTTCATATAAATAGAATCACATAGTATATAATCTTTGTGACTGACTTCTTGACTTCTTTTACTTAGCATGAAGTTTTCAAGATTCATCCATGTTGTAGCATATGCAGTAGCTCATTTCTTTTCACTCTTTTACATTTTAAATATTACACTGCATTGATGTACCACATTTGATTTATCTATTCATCAGTTGCTTATTTGGGTTGTTTTTACTTTGGGGATATTACAAATGATTCCTTTGTGAACATTCATGCACAAGATGCTGGGTGATGTTTCGGTTCTCCTGGGTACATACTTAGAAATAGAATTACTGGATAATATGGCAATTCCATGTTTACTCTTTGGAAGAATAAACAGACTGTTTTTACAGAGTGACTGCACCGCTCTACATTTCCACCAGCAGTGCTGGCTGGTTCCAGTTTCTCCACACCTTGACAACACTTTTTATTATCTATTAATTGAGGAAGAAATGGTGAAATGGTATTTCATGACGGCTTTGATCTCCTGGGTGGCAAAAGATTATGATCACCTTTTCACATAGCTTTTTGGCTATTATTATATATTCTTAATAGAAATATCTATTCAGATCTTTTGTGCTTTTTCAGTTGGGTTGTCTTTTTATTACTGAATTGCAAAACTTCTTCATTTATTCTGCATATGAGACCCTTATCAGATATTTGACTTACAAATATTTTCTTTCATTCTGGGGGTGGTCTTCACTTTCTTGATGATATCCCTTTAAGTTCCTTTTAATTATGATGAAGCCCATTTTGTCTAATTTTTCCTTTAGGTGTTTGTGCTTTAGTGTCATACCTAAGAAACCATTGCCTAATCCAAGGTCACAAAGAATTCACTGTATGTTTAACATTTTTATAGTTTTAGCTCTTATGTATATAGGCCTTTGATCTATTTTTCGTTACTTTCTGTGTATTGACTAAGGCAGGGATCTAACTTCATTGTCTTACATTGTTTACATTCTGTTGTCCAGCACCATTGGTTAAAACGATTATCCTATCCCCATTCACCTATCCCTTGGATTTGTCTTGACTTCATGTTGAAAGTGAATTGACCATAAATGTGAGGTTTTACTTCTGGATTCTCAGTTCTGTTCTGCATACCTATTCCATCTAACCTTATGCTAGCACCGCACTCTCTTGACTACTGTAGTTTTGAAATAAGTCTTGAAATTGAAAGAGTGAGTATTAAAGCTTGGTTTTTCTTTTTCAAGATTATTTTGTATACTCTGGGTCCCTTGCATTTCTTTAAGAATTTTAGGTTCAGCTTATCAATTTCAGCTGGGATTTTGAGTGTGTTGAATTTGGAGATTGATTGAGGACATATTGCCATTACACTGTTAGGCCTTCCCATCCATGCACATAGGATACCTTTCCATTTATATTTATTTATTTAATGTCTTCCAATGTTTTATAGCTTTTAGTGTATAGGTTTTAGAATTCTTTTCTTAAATTCACTCTTAAGTCTCTTATTCTTTTTGAGGTTATCTTAAATAATTTTTGTCTCATTTCATTTTTCAAATTTACATCACAAATATATAAAAATTCAATTGATTTCTGTATATTGATCTTATATTGTGCAACACTGCTGAACTTGTTTATTGTTCTAATAGTTTTCTAGTGGATTTGTTAGAAATTTCTATATGTATGGTCATGTCATATTAAAATAGAGTTTTACTTCTTCCTTTAGAATCTGGATGTCTTCTTTTTCTTGCCTGATTATTCTGACTAGAACCTCCAGTACAGTGTTGAATAGGAGAGCATTCATCCTTATTTTTTTTCCTGAACTTAGGAGAAAATATTCTCTCTTCACTATGAAGTATGATGCTAGCTGTGGTATAAATAAATAGATAGATATAGAGATAGACATCCTTTATCATTTTCAGGAAGTTTCCTTATCATCATAACTTGAGTGTTTTTATCATGAATATGTGTTAATTTTGTCAAACACTTTTTCTGTGTCTACTTAAACGGTCCTTCACCTCTTTTCTATTGATATGATATGTGATGTTAATTAATTTTTATATCTTTAATCAACTTTGCTTTTCTTGGATAAGTCCTACTTGGTCATAGGAGGGAATTATACTTTTGGAAGTATAGTTGATATATAATATTATATTAGTTTCAGTTGTACAACCTAATGATTCGTATACATTAGGTTGTACATTCGTATACATTAATCAATGCTCACCATGATAAGTATAATTGCCATCCATATCACACAAAGATATTACAATATTATTGACTATATTCCTATGTTGTACTTTTATCTCTGTGATTATTTTATAATTTGAAGTTTGTACCTCTTTATCCCCATTACCTATTTGCCCCCTCCCCATGGCAACCAGCAGTCTTTTCTCTGTGTTTATGAGTCTGTTTATGTTTTGTTTGTTTTCTC
This sequence comes from Smutsia gigantea, assembly GCA_032199065.1. Taxonomy (NCBI): domain Eukaryota; kingdom Metazoa; phylum Chordata; class Mammalia; order Pholidota; family Manidae; genus Smutsia; species Smutsia gigantea. Next base: position 187,540 of record JAVSCE010004492.1, read on the forward strand.
ATTTGTTTTCTTTTTTAGATTCCACATAGAAGTGAAATAATATGGTATTTGTCTTTCTCTACCTGGCTTATGTCTTAGCATAATACCCTCTGAGTCCATCCATGTTGTTGTAAATGGCAAGATTTCATTCTTTTTTATGGCTCAGTAATAGTCCACTGCATGTATGTATCTTTTTTATCCATTCATCTATCAGTGGACACTTAGGTTGCTTCTACATCCTAGCTTTTGTAAATAATGCTGTAATAAATATAGGAGTGCATGTATCTTTTCGGATTGGTGATTTGTTTTCTTCAGATAAATTTTCCAAAGTAGAATTACTGGGGAAGGTTTTTAAATGACTGAATCTAACAATTCTTTATAAGGCTTCATTATCTAACTTCCCTTAGGAATCTTGATATAGATCCATTTATATTTTCTAATTCTTCCTCAATCAATTTTTGTAGTTTGTATCTTCCTAGGAATGTGTCCATTTCATCTATGCTATATAATTAGCTGGTATACGATTAACTGTTCATAGTATCTCTTACAATTTCTTTTTTTTTTATTTCTGTAAATTTTCTGGTGATATCCTTCTTTCATTCTTGATTTTATTAATTTTGTTTTTCTCTTATTTTTCTTGATCTAGTTAAAAGTTTGTCAGTTTTGGTGATCTTTTCAAAGAATAAGTCTGTTGATTTTTGATACTGTCTTTCATTCTCTATTTAATTAACTTCCATGTTAATTTTTATTATTTAATTCCTCTGTTTATTGTAGGCTTTGCTTGCTCTTCTTTCTCCAGTACCTTAATGTGGAAATTAGATTACTGATTTGAGATCTTTATTCTTTTAAATTTAGATGTTTATAGCTATAAGTTAAGGAAAAGATAAAGTAACATTCATTTGTAATATCTTTTTAATTACATAATTAACTTTTCTAGTATTTTCTCTTTGAAAACCTTTTTTTAGAGAACTTATAGGTTCACAACAATATTGAGCAGAAGTTCCAGAGATTTCCCATCTATGCCTTGCCCCCACAGAGTATTAATATCACACACTAGAATGTTACATTTTTTACTAAGGATGAACATATATTGATACACCATATTGCCCAAGGTCCATAGTTTACTAAGGTTCACTGATAGCATTTTTCAATATATAATGATGTATGCCCATCATCACAGTACCATACAGAGTATTTTTACTGCTAAGTATTCTCTGTTCTCTGCCTATTCTTTCCTCCATCCTTCACCAATCCTTAATAATCACTGATCCTTTTTTGTCTCCATAATTTTGTCTTTTCCACAATGTCATATAATTGGAATTATAGAATATGTAGACTTCTCAGATTTCTTCTCTCACTGAGTAATATGTATTTAAAATTCCTCTGTATCTTCTCATGGTTTGATAGCTCTTTTCTTTTTAGCACCAAATAATATCACATTGTCTGAATGTACCGTGGTTTATTTACCTATACACCTACTAAATGGCATTTGGTTGCTTCCAAGTTTTGGCAATTATGAATAAATCTGTTTTAAATATTTATGTGCATATTTTTATGTCACTAGAAGTTTTTAGCAACTTTAGGTAAATACCAAGGAGCATAATTGCTGGATCATATGATAAGAGTATGTTTAGTTTTGTAAAAAACTACCAAACTGCCTTCCAAAGTGGTGTACCATTTTGCATTCCCACCAGCAATGAATGAGAGTCCCTGTTGTTCCACATCCTTATCAGCATTTAATGTTATCAGTGTTCTGGGCTTTGGCCATTCTAATAGGTGTGGTTGTTTTAACCTGTAATTCCCTGATGACATATGATGTGGAACATATTTTCATATGATTATCTATCATCTGCATATCTTCTTTGTTTAGGTGTCTGTTAATATCTTTGGCTCACTTTTTAATTGGGTGTTTGTTTTTTTATTACTACATTTTAAGATTTTTTTTGTGTATTATCAACTGTGCCTTTTGCAAATATTTTCTTTCAGTCTGTGGATTGGATTCTCATTTTCTTAACATTGTCTTTCACAGAGCAAAAGTTTTTAATTTTATTAAAGTCCAGCTTACCAATTATTGTTTTCATGGATTGTGTCTTTGGTGTTGTATCTAAAAAGTCATTGCCATGACCAGTACCCAAGGTCATCTAGGTTTTCTCCTATGTTATCTTCTAGGAGTTTCATAGTTTTACATTTTGGTCTGTGATCCATTTTGAATTAATTTTTGTGGAGTGGAAGGTTTGTGTCTAGATTATTTTTTTGTAAGTGAATGCCCAGGTTTTCCAGAACTGTTTGTTGAAAAAACTATCTTACTCTATTGTAATGCCTTTGATCTGTTGTCAAAGATCAGTTGACTAGGCTTATATGGGTTCATTTCTGGGCGCTCTATTCTGTTCCACTGATCTATTTGTTTATTCTCTTGCCAATATGACTCTGTCTTGATGACTGTAGCTTTATAACAAGTCTTGAAATCAGGGTATGTCAGTCTTCCAACTTTGTGTTTCTCCTTCAATTTTATGTTGGCTATTTCTCCATATAAACTTTAGAATCAGTTTGTTGATATCCATACAATAACCCACTGGGAGTTTGGGATTGCACTGAATCTATAGACCAAGTTGGGAAGAACTTATATCTTGATAATATTAAGTCTTCTTCATGGCATCAAAAAGCTCTCCAATTATTTAATTCATCCTTGATTTTTTTCATCACAGTGTTGCAGTTTTCCTCATAGATCTTGTACTTATTTTGTTAGATTTACACTTAGGTATTTCATTTTTGGGGATGCTAGTATAAATAGTGTTGTATTTTTAATGTCAAATTCTACTTGTTCATAGCTAGTTCATATAGGAAAGTGCTTGACTTCTGTATACTCACCTTGAATCCCACAACCTGCTATAATTGCTTATTCATCTAACAGGTTTTTGTTCATTCTATCAGATTTTATGCATAGGGAATCAAGTCATCTGCAGACAAAGAGAGTTTTATTTCTCCCTTCCTAATCTGTATACCTTCTGTTACCTTCTTGTCTTACTGCATTACTTAGAACTTCCAGTGCAATGTTGAAAGAGAATTGTAAAGTGAGACATCCTTGCATTATAGCTGGTCTTGTAAGGAAAGCTTTGAGTTTTTTTTACCATTAAGTATGATGATAGCTTTGCCTTTTTTTTTTTTTTAGATAATCTTTATCAAGTTAAGGAAGTTCTCTATTTCTGGTTACAGAGAGTTTTATCAAATGCTTTTCCTGCATCTATTCATATAATCATTTGATTTCTCTTTTTAGCCTGTTAATGTAATGGATTATATTAATTGATTTTTGCATGTTGAATCAGTTCTGAATACTTGGGATAATTCTGCTTGGTCATGGTACATAATACTTTTTATTCATTGTTGAATTTGATTGTTAATATTTTGTTGAGGGTTTTTGCATCAACGTTCATAAGAGACATGAGTCTATACCTTTCTATCCTTGTAATGTTTTTGTCTGTTTTGTTGTTGTTCTTGTTATTAGAGTAATGCTGGCCTCATAGAATGAGTTAGGAAATATTCCCTATGCTTCTATCCTTTGAAAAAGATTGTAAAAAATTGGTATATCTTCCTTAAATATGTGGTAGAATTCACCATGAACTCATCTAAGCTTGATGCTTTTTGCTTTGGAAAATTATATATTATTAGTTGAAAGTTTTAAATAGATAGAGGTCTATTAAGATTATCTGTTTCTTGTGTGTTTTGACAGGTTATGTCTTTCAAGTAATTGGTTCATTTAATCTGGGTTATCAAATTTGTGGGCATAGGTAAATGTGTGGTTA
>JAVSCE010004493.1:0-33521 GCA_032199065.1 Smutsia gigantea
CAGTGACCCCAAAATCCCTCTGAAGCTGCTGTGGCCAGGTGAGCTGTGATTCTATTCCCCCCCTTCTCTCTCTCTCTCCTCCATCGGGGATTATTCACACCAAGTATCCATTGCTGATTCTATTAAGACACACTAGACTGCCAAGTCTCTTGCTTCCTTCCTCCACATTTCTGAACAATTCTCAGAAAGGCCATGTATTTTCTATTCACGCAAACCACCCACTTCTCCACCCCTGCACACACTGATGCATACTTTCTCCCACGCCCACAAATACCAACAGCATGTGGGTTTCAGCACCCCAAACATGAGTCAGCTGGGAAGCTGAGAAGGGAGTGTCTCACGCTCTGTCAACGTCGTCACACAGCCGCGTAAACACACATAACAGTGAGCATGGACCACTTTAACTCCGATGGGTTAAAAATTAATTTCTCACAAGCAATGTAACAGAAAACCTCGTAAGAACTGTTTCAAAAAGCCCAATTTTGACTTCACTGTGTGAGGGAGTTTCCAAAATTCATATTTTGGTATGAAAAGTTTCTATAGTGATCCAAATGCATTTAACCCGTTAAGGATATTACGAACACTTTGTACACATATGTTTAAGCATCATCATATATATATGTGACAACATCACATAAGAATGACCCATGAAAAGTCCCCACAGAGACTCATCTCAAACTCCTGGGCAGCAGAAGTGGACAAAGCATGGTTCCCAATTCAGGCCACAGCTTGAATATCAAATTATAGTATGAAAAGGCTGAGTGTTTTTGTGGTGAAAGCACCCGAATTCCGTAGAGGCTAAAAGGAAGCTCAGAAAGGGAGAATAATGGCCCCCAGGAAGATGGCTCAGGGTGGGGGGCAGCAGCTCTTTCTCTCCAAAATGCCTAAAACGCCCGATATCTTCTGCCATCTCTCTTTCTGAATGACCCCCTTTTCCCTTCCCACTTCTCTGGGGCCAACTCCACTCCTGGCCCCCGCCTCTCCCACGACAGTTTTCATCAAAGGTTTTCTATGTTTTCATCACAAATACAGTCTTAATACATTCTTAAAGGGGCTACTAATAATTACTGAGCACTGACTGTGTGAGAGCAGCTGTACTACATCCTGACAGTGTATGAGATAACTGTAGGTGTAACGGATGCTTTTATTTTAATGGAGGCATTGTTTATTTTAATGTCATTAGAAAAAATATATAGCTAGCATGTGATTTCACATACGTAACTGCTCAAAATATGTCTAAGTTAAAAAAACTGATTTCAAGTTGATTTTCTTTTTATAATTAATAATCATATAGGGCAAAATCAAACTATTGATTCTCCCAGCCTCACATGTGCTCCTCTTCCGGGATTCCCCAACTCATTAACGAGCACCACTGTGTTTCCAACTGAAACCTTTAAGTCCTTGATTCTTCTTCCTCTGTCATGCATGCTACACCCTTCCCATCAAAAAATTATCAATTCTTCCTTCAAAATAGTCAGAAGCCAGGACTCTCACCACTCTCCTGCCAACACTATGACCGAGCCTCCATCCTCTTGCACCCCGACAACTGCAGCGTCACTCAGCAGGTCCCAAGCTTCTATTTTCTACTCAAATGCTTCTCAACAGAGGGCTTTCTCCAATCACAAACCAGATCACACCATGTCCCTTACTAAAAACCACCCGAGAATATCACATCACACTTAGAACAGAATCCAAAGTTCACACCAGGATCCACAAGGCTCCTTTGGGCCTCGGCCACCACAACTCCCACAATGCACTGCACTCCAGCCACACTGGCTCCCTGATGCTCCCCAAACAGGCAGGCCTTTGCATCTGCGTTCCCTCAGGCAGGAATCCCCCTTCTATATCCCCTACTTCATCTCAACTAATGTTGAGAGGTCTTCTTTACCACTCATTTTAGAATGGCCCCTCCACCATTCGGTCTGTGAATCCAGACTATTCTTCCTTACAGCACCACCTTATGTTATGTTATAGATACTGTGTTTTAAATAATCTGTATTTACTCATTGTTTACTGTCTCCCTTCCTAGAATATAAGCTTCTTCAGGGCAGTATCCTCTGCACCTACGCAGGGCTGGCCACACAGTGAATGCTTGGTGATACTGGAGGCAATGAACCATACGCATTCATCACAGCAGAACTGAAGGTGGAACCTCACGGCCAGAGTGTGACCACTGTGGCTGAGAATGTAATGTGTTAGTTCATTTAATACTAACAGCACTCCTGGGAGTCTTCTTGGTTGGAGAAATCAAGGTTCAGGGATGTTAAGTGACTTGCCCAAGTCCATGCAGGACTCCTTCTCTGCTTTATGAGGCTGTGAGGGCCCAAGCTCTTTTGAACACACCAAGCTGCTTTCCAAAGCTCTTCTTTTCTTCAAAGGAACTTCTAAGGTCCCACATTGCCTGGGGCCCAAAGGTACAGCTTCTCAGGATGGCACTCCATGGAACACTCTGGATCTGGCCCTAGCACACCCTCCGAGCACCATGTCAGCAAACACTAACCCTTCCTGCAAGCCTCCACTGACCTGGTCAAATTACGCAATTCACTGCCCCCAACACATCGACGCTAGAATGCCATACATATCGTGTTAGGGGTATACATGCCTTCTCCTATGCTGGACTGCCAATGCAGTGAGGGTGGCACATGCCATATCTGTATATCCCCAGGCCCAGTAACCACAGACTGCAGCCCTCAGAGCCATCTGCTGAACGATGGTATTTGAGCAGCTCTCGCCAGACTCAGGACGGTGGACAGGTCAGTGAGCCACCCACAAAGCCTGGACACCCTGTGAACAAGGATGTCATGATCACCATGATGGCAGGAGGCACCTTGTGTGGACATCCCTGCCATCCCCTTGTCTTTCATCAAGATGCTGTGTGCTTAAAGCGAACTATCCTACCTTTAAAAGATTCCACAACTACCCAGGAACACATCCGGCAGCTGGTAAAGCTTCTGTCTAACCTGGGCCCCTTGGGGTCCACCACATCTAGAAGGGAGGGAAGCTTGCAGCCACTCTCCTCAGCAAGCCTTGTAGGACTACAGCAGTCACCACTTCCAGCATTTGTTCCAGTCCAGCTAGTATTTCTGGAATGTTCACTACAATGGGGGCATTTACATAGGGGTCCTGCCCTCTGGCAGCTACAAAGCAGAGGGCCAGGCCTACCTAACTCAATGACAAGGCTAACCAGCTAAGCAATAGTAAAATAAAGGGGCAGCCAAAGGTTTGGGGAATGTGGGGAGGGAGAGAGAGTATCCCACTGGGGAGACCTGGGAATTGCTGTCTTAGAAGAGCAATTCAAGAGTCTACACAAAGCCTGTCATTCGTATGCAGAAGTGAAGTTCACCCTCACCCTCAAATTCCAGTACTTTAAGAACCTCAAGGACAGGAGGACCAATCTCTGCAGCATCACTGTAAGGCCAAGGCAGAGCACTGGACCTGGCCACAAATGCTTTACTCATTATTTCACAAATATTTAGAATGCCCGACACTTAGTAGTGGTAAGTGCTGGTGACACTATTCACTGTAGATCACGAGTGCCTAGCTTCAAGGACTTCACTTTCAAATCGTGGGGTAGACAAGTCCACAGGCAAGAATAACAGATAGCCACGTCTAGGGAGGACCCAGGGGACTGGCAAGCTGACCTACCTAGTAGATCAGAACAGGCCCATGGTGCCAACACGCATGTGCACCTATGTGCACACGTCAGGAGGATGGAAGGGCTGGAAGACAACAGCGACAAACCCACAAGGGTCCAGAATAGGGGTAGGTGTGAGTCTCGGAGCAATCTTCCCACTGGCTGCTCTCACCTTATGGATAAAGAAACTGAGGCTGAAGGAGGCACAGAGAGAGCGAGCCAGACCGTAACCCAGGCTGCCACGTCTCCAATCATTCCCTCGGTATAGCCTAGAGGTTAAGAGGGGTTCTGGAATAAGACTGCTTGAAATTCATCCTGCCCCTGCCACTTACCAGCTGTGTGGCTTTGGGAAAATGTCCACCTCTCTGTGCCTGCATTTCCTTATTTGTAAAACACGAATAGAGTACCTATCAGGGAGCTGCTGTGAAAATTAAGCTTGCCAATATAAAACAACTGGCACGAGCACAAGTGCCCGCTGCTGCTGCTTGTGATTATCGCACGACCGCTCAGTGCCGGGGGTGGGCGCACCACCCGGCTCCCCCCCGTCCCTTCCGACTCTATTAGGCTCCCACCCTCCACGCGCCCTAGACGCTCGGGGACGCTGGGACCACGACGCCGAGCCCCCGACGGCCGGGCTCAGAGCGCACGCGCGGGCCTCGCGGGGCCGCATGCGCCCCCAGGCTCCGAGATGAGAGCGCCTGTCCTGGGAGAGGGGAGGGCGGCGGCCACACCCTGCCAGGGAGAGGAAGGCGGCCCAGAGGCGGAGAGGGGGCCGCTGCTGCACCCGACAGGCCCCCCTGGGCTCCCAACCCCCCAGCCCAGAATGTGGGTCTGTTCCTCACACTCTGCAGCAGGCTCCTCCTCTGCGCCGCCATCTTGGAGGGACTCCCGCGGACGCGCCCGCCTCCCGGCAGAGCAGGCGAGAAGGGCGGCTAGAGCGGCCTGAAGTCGGCCAGCAGTACGGCGCTGCCAGGGAGCATGCGCCCAGCGCCACTCCATGGCCAAAGTGGGGACTGTAGTTGGAGCGTGTGCGCAGGCGCGTTGTTCCACCTTTGCTCCAGGGGAAGATAAAGGGAAGGCTTCTCTGAGTGATTGCCCTTCGCGGGTCATTATTGGCGCACTTTCTCCAGGATTTCTTTCAGGTGGGGCTCGTTAGGCCCCGAATTTTGGGTTCTTTATGAACACTGTGAGGCTGGCGGGTGGGGTGGGGGAAGGGGAGGGCGAATTGCTCATTCACTCAAGCATTCGTTGGGTGACCGTGCCAGGCCCTATAGGAGTGAAGCAGCAAGCAAGACAGGCCCTCAAAAAGGGAACATTTTAATAGGAGAGGGAAACATTTACAAACATAAGTCATTTCAAGTGCTGCTAAATGCTAGGAAGAGAAGTTGATGGATGTGATGAGGCATGGAAGTGTGGGTTAACTGGCAACGGGCAGAAAGTCCGGGCAGGAGTAGGGGGCGCTGTGTGTGGGGGGAGGTGGCAGGAGGAATGCGAGCGTGTGGGCTCAAGAAACGTGCGTGCCACAGAAGGCTTCTGCGCCAGGGACAGATGGAGGGGGACAGAGAAGAGCCCCATGGGGCCTGCTCTGACCTTGCGGGCCCCACGCAGGAGTTAGATTATTCATCTGGAAGACAAAGGGAAGTTGTTGACTTCTGAGCAAGCCATTGGCATGATCCAATTGGTAGAAAGATCCCTTTGACTACAGTGCACAAAACATTATTTAGGGGGATTGGAGTGGAGACAGGATGACCAATTAGGGGACTTTTGTACTAGTTCTAGGCAAGAGATGATAGTGGTTTGAGTGGGCTGGTGGCACTGGGTGGATTTTATTTAGGAAATGAAATTGCCAGAGCTTGATCACGGATTGGTTGTCGGTGGTGATGGGAAGAGATCTTCCCCGATTTCTGGCAAGAACAGCAAGGTTCTTGGGGAGGGAGAAGGGAATGAGTTCATTTCGGACATGTTCAATCTGAGGTGCTTTTGAGACACGCAAGAAAGGAAGTCAGACCAGTCCTTAGAGAGGGTTAGAGGTCAAAGCAGGGGCTGAGCTGGAAAAGGCAACAGGGAATGAGCAGCTGGAGAGGCTGGAAAGACAGAGAGAAGGGAACATGGATTGAGGGAGGGTTGGAAGAAACTTGAACCTGTTTAAATGCTGAAGGAAAGACTTACTAGGGAAGAGCTGATGATCCAGAAGAGGGAAGAGGAGGCACCGAGGACTAGGATGGCTACTCACCATCTTGCTGTCCTACCAACAGTGCTCCACATGGCCCAAGGTGACTGCTTAAACTCCAGCTACTTTGAGTTCAGCCAGCAGGAAAGAACGAGGAAGGTAGGAAGATGGCATCACATCCTCTTTTTCTTAATTAACGTACACTTACTTGCAAGCAATCTCCCTTCCCTTGTAAGGAGACCTCCAGAGGTTCCTATGACTTGTCCTTACATCTCATCGGCTATAACCTAGCCCCATGGCCACATATCACTGGAAGGGAGGTAAGGAAATGTTGGCTTTGGACTGAGCAACAGTGTGCCCCACTACAAACAGTTTCTGTTGCTAAAGAAACATCAGAAAATAGATACTGGAAGGCTATGAACAGTCTCTCACATGAACAGAGGTGGAGGGGCCAAGTGGTTTGTTGAGAAAGTCCGGAAGGATTCAGGATTTGATGCCCAACCCACTCCATCTAATCCCTGCCCCATATTCTGTCACCTGTGTGACCTTGAACAAGTGTCATCCCCTCCCTGAGCCTCAGTGTCCTCTTCTGTAAAATGGGAGTGACAACCTGCCTGGCTGGTGACCGCAAGGATTAAATAAGATACCATGGAAAGACTGACCTGTAGTAGTTGGTGTTTGTTACATTCGGATTACAATTTAATTTTTTTAACCTACTGTATGCCAGGCATTTGCTGGATGCTTTTTCATCATAACTATTCCTCACTCCAACCTGGTGAGATGGGTATTATAATCATCCTTATTTTACAAAACAGGAAATGACTGTTCAGTGAGTCACCCAACAAATAGATGTAGGGATTTGAACCCTGGTCTTATGATTCTGATGTTGTGATATAATAAATATATATTTGGTCTTCATCACTGGTTCTTGGCACAGAACTTAAAAAACCTCAAATGATAGAGGTGGTAGAAACCTCTTTTGTTACAGTATTTGGTCTTTATCCTAGCTTCTCAAAGATTTTGGAATTTCCTGAGTGATAGAGGTGCTAAGGAGCCTCTTTAGTTATTCATAGCAAGCCCCTTCAACCATCCTGGGGTTCATGTTAATGAGATGACTGGTGGTTGATAGGTAGACCCTAGATAACTTTACTTTGGAGGCTGGTTGCCAGAGGAAACAATCACATTTTTAGAAGGTTAAAAGTTTCAGCACTCCTTTCTGGGGGGCAGGGAGATGGGGACTGGGGATTGAGTTAAGCACCAGTGGCCAATAATTTAATCAGTTACACCTACATAATGAAACTTCCAGAAAAACCCTAAATGAAGGGGTTTGGAAAGCTTCTGGGTTTGTGAACGCATCCACATGCTGAGCGGGAGATGCACCCCAAACTCCATGGGGCCAGAAGCTGCTGTGCTCTGTGGGCCCCTCCAGATCTCACCCTCTGCACCTCTTCATCTGGCTGTTCATTTGTATTCTTCATAATATCCTTTATAATAAACCAGCAATAGCGAGGGGATTTTGTGAGCCATTATAGCAAATTATGGAACTGAGGATGGGGTTGTGGGAATCCCTGATCTGTAGCCAAATAGGACAGAAGTGTGGGTGACCTTGGTGCCAGGCAGCTGCATCTGGGGAGATCTCTCTCTGTGCACCAGGTGAAACCTCAACCCGGACAGCGGAGGGAGGGCTCTTGACTGATCAGGAAAGAATTCTCTATCCAGAGGAAACCAGCAAGAAAGGAATTCGTTAAAGCAAAAGTAGAAGCAAATGGCGGCAGCCATGCAGGCAGTAGAGAGCGTGGAAGAACAGAAGAAGAAAAGGAAAGTTCATTGAACCGCTCAGCGTAGGGCAAACCCCTTCCCAACTGCTAAAGCCAGGGCCACCTGGTGTCCAGTGTCCACTTGATCTGCATGCATGGGAAGCCCACCCATTTGGTGTGGAAGTGTTCTGCTGTTGAAGGTACTTAAACCCTGGTAGTTGTAACACTCAAAGGCCTTTCCTGGAAGCCCTGGATGGGAAGCAGACCCTCCAAGGCCTTTCACAGCTCCACCTTGGTGTAACTGCTGGACATTTCTTAACAACCATACAGTTTGCTGCCTCCATCTTTGAATGCATTGTCCCTGCACTTGACTACCCGCTGAACTGCTGCTCCATCTTCAAGGCTCATAGCAAATGAAAGCCCTTCCCGGAAATTGTTCTTGATTCCCCACCCTAGGCATTATTCTCTCAGGCAATTTTGATCATTTACAATCATAGTTATTGTTTGCAGTGACCTTCCTGAGGATATGAACCGTGGCAGTTCAGCTCAAAGTCTCTTAACAGGCCCCAGGGAGGCTGCCTAGCAAATGTGTGTGGCATCAAATTGGTTGAAGAGTCAGATGGAGATGAATGGATATATTGATAGATGAGGTAGCTGGAGGACAGGCAGTCCCAAGCTCCCCAAGTGACTTGGAGGGGAGCTGACTTCCAGACCCCCCACCCCACCTCTTTCCACACCTGACCACCTAAACACTGCAGTGTGGCGGGTCCTCCTTCCAAAATTCCTCAGGTCTGACTTTCCAGAGAGCAAGAAGACACTAGCTCAGCATGGCATATGGGATAATAAGCATTAAGTCAGTGCCTCCTGTTTGCAGGCATTGGGCTCCCAGGTGGTGGGGGTGGATACAGGGAAGTCTGATGTGGACAGGTGTATTTCTTCTCTGGAGACAACATACCTGGGGACCAGGCTGTGAAGCAGAGCCTGTTATTGCCAGGACAACACTATGGGTCACACTGTGGGTTGTAATCAGTCCAAGACATGCTTCTGCCAGAGGAACAAAGATACCACAACTACTGATCTTGATAACCTTTTAAACAGCCAGCGGGAACTCTGGGCCCTATCACGGACCCCAGATGGGTGGGTCGCCGAGACAGTCCCAATGCCTTGTGAAGTGCACACACAGCTGGGAACACAGATAACACTGCCACTGCACCATGACCTTCCCAAACCCTAGACACCAGAAGAATGAACAAATGTGCAACCAGGACCACCTTCTGAGAACAGAGAAGGCTCTGCAGGGAAGATCAGAACCATGCTGGCCATAAGCTAACACAGGCTTTCTGCCACAGCCAGCCCCACAGAGCCAGAAGATCCCTTCAGTCCTGTGTTTGGCTTCACAAACAGCTGTTGCAGTAAATCAGGTCTGCAGATAACAGCTTGGAAAGGTGGCACTAAGGACACTGAAGAACATTCTGAAGAGAAGAACATGTCTGCCCAGCACCCCACCATCCTCAGCCTCACCTTCCCCTCTGCTTTCTCTATTCTGGCTAGGAACCTGGGCAGTTGTTTTGGCCTGGGTGCCAAATGAGAGCACAAAGACCACCTTGGACCAAGCTGTTTGCCTTTCTGGATTTTTCCTGGTCCCAAGCATTTTGCCATGTGGCTGTGTGGTCTTGGTATTGATCATCATGGATGCATCAAAGTCCTTTGACTGGATACACCCTTATTTTCAGATGTTAGCTACTCAGCTTGTTTCCAATTGGGGGCTATTATAAACAGCTCTGCAACAAAGGGTTTAAAAACTATTTATTGAATTTCTTAGAGGAACATAATAAAACATATAGGAGGGGAAATGATTTGCTTTGTAATACTTTAGCAAAGGGAAAAAAAAGAGATGGACCCAAGGAACAAAATCTCTGTGATCTAGAGTGATGTGGGTGGGGTTTCGGGGTGCTGTTCTTGCCCTCTTTTGTATATGTTTGACATTTTTCATAATAAAAAGTTCAACATAGATATGGTAACACAGTCTCTGTCCTCAGGGAGTTGACAGTCCAGTGGGAAGCACATAAGGAACTGGGCCCTGGCAGAGCAGTATGACAAGTAGCAGGACAGAGCTAGGGGACCAGAGGAGAGCCTCCTCCCTCTGGCTTAGGGAATCAGAGGAGGCTTCCCAGAGGAAATGACAGCCGAGACTGGAGGGATGCAGAGGAGGTGATCACATGACACCGAAGGGATGTGCACCCCAGCAGAGGTCATCAGCAGGAGCAAAGAGCTGGTAGGGAAAGCAAGCGCAGCAGATAAAACCCCAAGCGATGGTCTGTCTGGCTGGAGTGTTGGTGAGGCTGAGCTGAAGCTGGAGCAGAGGGCCAGAGCCAGTAGGAGTCTGGGTGACTTCCACGTGCCGGGCAGCTGGAGGAGGATGAGATCAGTGGTGCCTTTGACGGTCACTCCAGTCTCTTTGACTCCTGGTGCAGGATGGATTGTGGGTGGTGGAGAAAGACTGGGCCTCCTCATGTTTGTAGCTTTTTGCTTCTCCTGAATTACTCCTTTAAGATCATTTCCAGAATAACCATTGTCATTTTTACTTCAGTTTCTCTCTTCAAAGAGGCTGTAACCTCTTTGAAAGCAGGGACTAGGTTTACCCAACTCTGCAACTGCAGCATTTAGCACACAGCAGTCACTAAATAAATGCTTTGTGAATGAGTGAAATTTTACTGAGCATTTATTAAGTGCCAGGCACTCTTCTCAGTGGTTTACACATACTACATTGTGAGTGGTGTTTTCATAACCACCCTTTGGAATGTGTTACTATTAGCCCTAGTTAGTTCAGGTCCTCCAAGGAGCAGACAGCAAGACAGGATTTTGGGGGGACACACCTGTGAAAGGAAAAGGTGGGGGAGCCAGAGAAGGCAGGAGTGCTGTCGGACAAGAATGCAGGTGTGACTCCTGAGTGAGAGATGGGGCCCAGGAGGATCCGGTAGGAAGAGTCTCACATGGCGGGTAGTACAGTACCAGGAAAGTGTCAGCCATGCCGACTAGAAAGTCCTCCAGCCGAAGTCATGGTTAAAGGAGCCTGTGTCTCCCAATAATTGGCCTGCATATTTCTCCTTTACTCAGTCACTGGCTGGGAGCATCTTGTTCCTGCAACCTTGGCAGGAACATGAGGGAAGATCCAGAAGGGCAGCAGCTGGGAACAGTGTGTCAATGACGTGCCCAATCCCCACCTTACAGTTGTAAAAACTGAGGCCCAGAGAGGTAAAGTCACTTGCCCAGGGTCACACAGTTAGGAAGAAGTTGAGCCCTTTGCTTCAGAGGCCATCTCTGGGACCCCATCCCATAACAGTGTTGTTATGGGTTGGACTGTGTCCCCCAAATTCACATGTGGAAGTCCTAACCCCCTCGTGTCTCAGAACTTGACTTCATTTGGAAATAGGTTGTTGCAGATGTAATTAGTTAAAATGAGGTCATACTGGAGTACTGCAGACCCCTAATCCAATATGACAGGTGTCCTTAATTATAAAAGGGATATTTAAAACAGAGACACAGGGAAACCACCATGGAAGCACAAACTCAGAGAGGAGGGATGTGCCTACAAAGATTGTATAACCAAAGATTGCCAGCAAACCACCAGAAGCTGGGAGAGAGGCACGAACAGATCCTTTCTCATACCCTCCGAAGAACCAACCCTACTGACAGCTTGACCTTGGGCATCTGGTATCCCGGACTGAGCAACCTCAAATTTCTATTGCTTAAGCACCCAGCGGTGGCACTTAGTTACAGCAGTCCTAGCAAACTCATGCAGGTGTGAACATCTTTAGCGGCAGCAAAACATGCAGACGCCCGAGGTCTTAGGCTAAGAAGCAGCTTCAGGCTGCACAGGAGAAACACTGACCAGTTTTTCCCTGGTCCTACTTCCACCCCCTTGCTAGCTTTGTGAATTCCTGGAAAGCTGAGCCATAATGCCTGTTTCACTGCATGGAAATGCATGCAAAGATGTCTGAACTGTAAAAGGCAAGGTGATGCTATTGTTATTATAGAGAGGAAACTGAGGACCGGGAAGTTGGAGGGATCAGTCAGGACATGGCACAGCCGTGATTTGAACCCAGGCTCCTCAGAGCCCCAGTTAGACCCTGACATCCCGTTGTCCCTGCCAAGCTCCTGGAAATGGCCAAGCATGATAGGAGCCAATTCCGGCAGGAACGTGCCCCAGCCTCCACCCAACAGTGTGAAGAAGGATGGGATCTTTCCAGGCTTGGTTCCAGCTCCTGACCTTGGTCAGCTGTGCTCCTGGCCAAAGCAATGTCTTGTGAAAATCCATTCCAGCTTATCTCCTGTGGGTTGGTCCTCTGGAGGATATCCCCTGGCTAGCTATCTGCAGGCTCAGTTGTGGCCATCCTCCTATACTTGGCCCTCAGCTCTGGCTATGAAAGCCTCTGGCTTCCAAATAGTCCAAAGGAAGCAGGTCCTTCCTGAGGCTGCCCATCTGCCAGGCAGGCTGTTGCCCCACCTGGCGGCTCCTGGAGGAGCCTCTCCTTCCAGGCACTGCAGACGCCTCCCCCAGCCCCCCTAAGCTCCCACTGCCCACCCTAGCATTCAGGAGCCAAAAGAAGCGGAGTTACCTGGAAGACGTTGAGAGCTGACAAGGAGGGAGGCAAGAGGTGTCTTCCCTGAGCATCCAGAGGGCTGTGGGAAAAGAAAGACCAGAGTTTGGATCTCTACGGGAGCCTGCTGGCTGCATGTCACGCCATTCAGCTGTTCACTGAAGGGTGTTTACCTAGCACCTTCTATGCATCAGACCCTTATAGAGGCCAGTACATACCATGTGATCGAGTTCACAGACTCTGGACACAGACCTGGTTCAAGTCCCAGCTCAACTACTTCCTGTGGCCTTGATGAATTGCTTAACCTGAGCTTCCTTTGCCTCATCAGTTAAATGGAAGTAATTTTACCATCCTCTTCAGATTGCTGGGAAGATAAAGGAGACAGAGGTAAAGGGTTTAGCATGCACCTGGCACCAGTAAGTACTCCACAAATAGCCTTATTACTGCAATAGAAGGTGCTGGAGGTTGAGAGTCCCTGCCCTTAACAAGCAAATGCCCTTAAGAAGAAATGTGTGTGAATTGGTGATTAAGGAAAACACCCTGGGTTCAGCATTGAAGGACAGAACTCCTAGATGGGGTTGGGGTGGGTAGAGTAAAGAGGACAGAGAGGCAAAAATCCAAGAAGGCTTCCTGGAGGAAGCAACAACCTTGGGCAGTTTACTAGCTAAGCATCCGATCAGTTGTTTATTTTCTTTAATAAGTAACTCTTAGGCAAAACTATAGTGACCAAATGCAGATCAGTGGTTAGAGGCCTAGGGGGTTGGACAGGTAAAGGGGCCCAAGGGAATTTTTTTTTTTGGTGCTGAGAATATTCTATGGCTTGATGATGGTGGTGTTTACACAACTGTGTCTGTTTGTCAAAACTCATCAAATTGTACACTTGACAGTGGTAAATTTTATTGCACCTAAGTTATACTTCAAGATAACAGATTTAAAAATAAAAAAGAACTTTTAATGTGGTTTATGTCTTATGTCTTATAAGATAATACATGTTCAATACAGAAAATGAAAAGACAAATAAGACAAATTAAATCACCCATATCTCACCACCACCTAAGATGTACCGTTAATAATTTGGTAAATATCCTTTCAGACTTACTATATATACCAATACATGTATATTTCATGCTTTTCTTTTGCAAAAATTGGGTGTCACTGTATATATATATTTTAAGTTTATTTTGGTATCATTAATCTACAATTACATGTGCAATATTATGGTGATTAAACTACCCCCTTCCTCAGGTCCCCCCCACCAACCCCATTACGGTCATTGTCCATCAGCGTAGTGAGATGCTATAGAGTCACTACTTGTCTTCTCTGAGTTGTACAGCCCTCCCGTGCCCCCCCAACATTACGTCTGCTAATCGTAATGCCCCTTTTTCCCCCTTATCCCTCCCTTCCCACCCATCCTCCCCAGTCCCTTTCTCTTTGGTAACTATTAGTCCGTTCTTGGGTTCTGTGAGTCTGCTGCTGTTTTGTTCCTTCAGCTTTTGCTTTGTTCTTATGCTCCACAGATGAGTGAAATCATTTGATACTTGTCTTTTTCGGCTTGGCTTATTTCACTGAGCATAATACCCTCTAGCTCCATCCATGTTGTTGCAAATGGTAGGATTTGTTTTCTTCTTATGGCTGAATAATATTCCATTGTGTATATGTACCACATCTTCTTTATCCATTCGTCTACAAGTATATATTTTTTTATGACCCGTTTTTTCCAATGAATATTGAAATTGGAATGTTTTATTGCCCTATTCTTCTATAATAAAGTTTTTATTTCCCTGTGGTATCCCATTGTAAAAAAATAACCAGGTTTAATCAGCTTCCCCTGTATGAGGTCTTGTGTTGTTCCCTTTTTCTCAGGATTACACTCAAAGTTGCATTGTATATCCTGTAGACTGGGATTCTTAACCTTCTCTGTGCAAGAACCTCTCTGACCTGGAGAAGCCTCCTCTCAAAATAGTATTTTTAAATGCATAAAATAATATGCCAGAGTTTACAAAGAAAACCAATTATATTGAAACACATTTATCAAAATATATTTTTTAACTGGGCTACAGTTGTCCAAAGAAGGTGTGAGATGTGGAGCATAGCTGTGCCAGCAGACCCGGATGCCTGCAGTGAGAAGTGGAGCAGACCCCTCTGTGCAGCCGGAGCTTCCAGCCACACCCAGCTGCAGTCCGCTGATCCCCACAGCACCCACAGATGTGTGATCTTTGTCATAAGCCGCTGAGTTTTGGGATGGAATATGTGTTATGCAGCAGGGCTGTCTGATACAATGGGGAAAGTAGCTTGCCTACAGACAGCATCACCCGAACTTACAGACTGACCCGGAGGATGGCAAATAAACACGTGAAAGATGCTCCACATCCTATGTCATTAGGCAATTGCAAATTAAACAAGGAGACACCACTACGTACATGTTAGAGTGGCTAAAATCCAAAATGCTGACACCACCAAATGCTAGTGAGGATACAGGGCAACAGAAATTTTCCTTCACTGCTGGAATGCAAGATGGCACACTTTGGAAGACAGTTCGGCAGTTTCTTACAAAGCTAAGCAGAGTCTTACCGGGTGATCCAGCAATTGCACGCCTTTGTATTTATCCAAATGAGTTGAAAATTACATCCACACAGAAACCTCTACTTTTGGATATAGATGTTTATTATAATTATTATATAGGTGCTTTATTTATAATTGAAGCAACTAAGATGTCCTTCAGTAGGTGAACGGATAAACAACTGTGGTATATAGAGTAACTCCAAACAGTGGAATATTATCAGAGATAAAAAGAAATGAGCTATCAAGTTATGAAAAGACATGGAGGAAGACAACCCCCACTGGGTCAGCCCACACCCAGCTCTCGGGCATGAACTCTTATCTTGCTCCGAAATCTTATTTTCCAATAAACTCTGAATACTCAGTGGCACAAAACAAGACATGGAGGAAACTCAAGTGCATATAGCTAAGTAAAGAAGCAAATCTGGAATGCCTAATAAGCTTTTAATTCCAACTACATGGCATTCTGGAAAAACCAAAACTTGATATCAATGGTTCTGAGGGTTTGGGAAGAGAGAGGGAGGGATGAATAAGTGGAGCACACGGGGTTTTTAGGGCAACGTAAATACTCTGCATGATATGGTAATGGTGGATACATGATATTATGCACCTGCCAAAACCTGCAGAATGTACAACATAAAGAGTGAATCCTGACTTAAAGTATGGACTTTAGTTAATAATGTTTTGTAATTGGCTTATCAGTGGTAACAAATGTGCCACACCAAAGCAAGATGTTAATAACAGGGTAAACTCTGTGGGCAGGAAGTATATGGGAACCTTGTATTTCTTGCTTAATTTTTATATAAACCTAAAACTGCTCTAAAAAATAAAGCCTGTTATGAAATGCAAAGAAATTGTGCTGTAGTTATAAATGTGCTTCTTACTAATGCATGTAGTAGCAGGATCTCACAGTGCGGTTAATAATGACAGAACTTTGAAACGTGGATGAGCGTTCAAGAGGTCTGCAGCAACTGATTTCTACTGGGGGCAAAGCCCCAGGTGTTGCTAAGTCTGCTGTGGCTTGCTGCATACATGCCTAAGTGAAGGAAGAGCTAAATCCCATCCAGAGGTCCCTGAAAACAAAGATTTCGTGTTTCTGTCCCCATCCAGGTAAGGTACAGTGACCTTTCTCTGACCGTAGGAGACACTCCTGGGAACAGTTTTGCTGGGTACAGAGTATGCACATTTTGGGGGTTTTGCTAGCGGTCAGAAAGTTGTCTTTCAATTTGCAGTCGCCACTTGCAGTCACGCAGCATATAAAAGAGCCTGTTCTCCTGTCTCCTATCTGCAGCCAGGGGTCCTCAAATTCTCCGTCCACGGGACACTCTGCTCCTCAACACTCAAATTAAAACAGCCTGAGTGCCAGCCCATGACAACAGGCCATCACCAGTTTGCCTCCCCAGATGACTTGCAAGCAATGCTTCCTGTTGCCTGCTCTGACCTGGCTATTGCTTGTCATCTCGGCCACCTTCCTTCCTCTGGACCACTGCCCTACTCCCCAGAACTGGGTCAGCTCCTGCCATCTGGTGACATCTCTAGGCTTCAGCTCCCGGGATGGCTTCTCTGGGCTCAGTGCCCTCCCTCATTTCCCTAAAACAGCTACCACCAGCCTAACAAAACCTTACTGCAGGTTTGGGGAGAACAGAAGGCAGATCTAACCTGGAGGTCGGGGCTGCCAAAGTCTACAGTCTGGGATTCTCCACTGGAGCCACACTGTCTGCCTCTCTTCTCAGTCTCAGCGGCTACAGTTCAGGGAAAGTGCATGGGGTGGCTGGCCTCCCGCTAGTGTGAATGGCCTTGACTGAGCTCCTATTGCCCAGAGTGCAGACCTCCACAGCCCCACCTGAGGGGGAGGAGAAATCCAGGCCTCTTGTTCAGCTGCTGCCTCTGCAGCATTGACAGTGGGCATATTTATTCTCTTCAGGGGCAGGCCCCACCGCATCACGGGGCCCAGCAGGCTAGACCATCATAATGAATGGCTACACATCCCAAGATCAGGCTGGTACCACCACCTGCAGTCCCTGCAGTCCCACAGCCCAGGCCAGTGTTTGTTAAACTTGGGCAGCCTCCCTCGATTGGTTTGGGAAAGGGCAGGCCTGCCTCCATCATCCAGCCTGTTCTCAGATGATGGGATGAAAACACACACTCGTGTACCTGCACGCGTGTGTAGAAGCACACACGTGATTTTCCTGCATAGAGCTAGCTGCAAAATCCAGATTAGAAAAAAAGGGTTCTTTAACTAGCAGATCCAGTTTGCATAACTAAATAGAATACTTCACATAGTTATCGGAAGTAGCTGGCTTCGGGATTCCCCAAGAGCAGCAGGAGGCTCTTACTTCGCAGCTGTCTGACCAGGAGGGCCCACGGAGGTAGTCTTCACAGAACCATCCAGAACAAGAGGAAGGTCGTTTTGCCAAAGGATTCTCTGTCCTGCCCTGGAATGCAAAACTCGTTTATAAGCCTCCAAAATGCAGTGTCTAGCATCAGCAGTTTGAAGATGTGTTCTCCTGTGGCACCTGCTGAGGCAATCATTTTATTAAAACTAATGTTTGATAATTTGGTAGATTAAAATGGTGCCTCAATTTGATTTAATTTGTATTTGTCTATGATGATTAGGAAATTAAACATTTTTGGATACATATGTTGGCCCACTTACATTTCTTCCTATGTAAATTGTCTGTTTAGATCATGAACCCATATTTCTGTCTGATAACATGTTGGAAATACTTTTCCAAGTTTTCTACTTTCATTTTAAATTCATGTATTTTTGACATTCTAAACATTTACATGTGTACATAGCCAAATCTCTCAGCATTTTCCTTTATGGCTTCTGCCTTCTGTGTTATGCTAAGAAAGACCTTCCTAACCCCAAACTGACATAAATATTCACTTAAGTAATCGTATTTACTCCGTCTAGGGTTTTAATGCAGTTTAAGGGATCCAACTTGATTACTTTCATATACATAGCTGATTTTGTATTACTGGATGACCTCTTCTTTCTCTTACTGTTTTGAAATGCTGCCTTTATTAGTTTTGTAACCCTTATACATCAGTCCCTTTGTATTTAAAGTCCCTACCTCCCAGGCATGTTATGGTGATTAAATGACTAACGTCTTCAAAGCCTTTAGCACAGGAGCAGAGAACCTGTTGGTTCCCTAGTTCTCTTCCCTTCTCCTCTTTTCCAGGCCCGCTTCCCCCTCCTCATGCCATGTGCTTCTACTGTTTGACCTTGGGATTCTGGAACTAGTTCCAGACACACAGAAGGTGCTGACTAAGGCCTCATCGCTTGGCCTCCAAACTGCTTTTGGCCTGTTAGCACCTCAGCCAAGGTGACCTTGCTCAGGAGGGCTGGATGGTCAAGTTCCCAGGGGAAGATGGTAATTACACAGCCCTGGGGGAGTCAGGAGGGCATCACAGGGAGGCAACCTTGGAGCTGGGTCTAGGAGGGATGAGGAATCAGGCAGAGAAGGGAGGAAGAGCACCCCAAGCCAAGGGAACAGCATATCAGAGTGTGTGTGTTGTGGGGTGCTGAGCAGTGGTGGAAGCTGAGTGTGGCAGGAGCTAGGGACAAGTCAGGGAGGATGTGTGTGCCTGGGAAAATTCATTTAAGTGGGAGAGTCACGTGATCATACTTGTGTTTTAGGATGATCACACAGGGTCAGAAGGCCAGGAGACCAGATTTAGGAAGCTGCTGAGATAACCTAGGTAGTAAGACGGGGTGGTGGCCTGGACTAGGGGGACGTAAAATAGAAAGACTGGCAATGAGTCAGAAGCTGAAGAGAGGGGAGTTGGGGTGACCCCCAGGTTGTAGGCTCAGGCAGCCGGGTTGGTGGTTCCTAATTCAGACCACTTTTCTCCACTTCCACCACAGCCACTGTGGTCCAAGCCACTCTCCTCGTGCTCCTGGACCACAGCAGGAGCTGCCCCAATGGCACGCCAGAGGAGGAGCAGGCTTCAGCCTGGGCTGGGGAGGACCAGGGGGTTGATGGAGAGGAGTAGGGGTGGAAAGGACACTGGAAAATCCAAAATATGCAAAACTCAGTGTATTTATCTGTAAAGTGGGGATCATCGTAGTGCTCATTTTGTATGGTTATTGTGAGGATTAAAGTCAATGTAAGGAAAGCACTTAGAACAGGATCTGGCACATTCCAAGCACCGTAGAGTGGGAGCAGTTACTATGATGATAGTTATTACCACAGCTACTGTTGCTAAGAACAGTGGCCGGGGTGGAAGCAGGCATGCCATTGGGGCAGCTCCTGAAGTTATTCAGGAGCGTGAGGCGGTGGCTTGGACTAGAGTGGCCGTGGTAGATGTGAAGAAGAGTGGTCAGAATTAGGAATGGCCGACAGCATTTGCCAGTGGATCACATGTGAAATATGAGGGAAGGGAGAGCCGGATTTTGCCCTGAGCACATGGCAGATGAGGTTGTCATTGACCAAGATGGGAGGAACACCAGGAGCTTGGCTTTGTGCCTGTTAAGCGGGCGACGTGGACTAGCTACCTCAGTGGAGGGCAGTCGGATATACAAGTGACTCAAGGGTGTGGGCTTGGGAGCGGTCAGTGTACAGCGGTCTGTAAAGCTGGGAGACCAGCTGGGCTCCCTGAGGAAGCGGGTGTGGAGGGAGAAGAGGGCCAAGGATGGGCTGGGGAGTTGGCCATGTTGACAGTGAGGGCCTGACCCATGCACCAACCAGCTGATAAAACTCTTAAGATATGCACCCCTATGTTTATCGCAGCACTATTTACAATAGCCAAGAAATGGAAGCAACCTAAGTGTCCATCAGCAGATGAATGGATAAAGAAGTTGTGTACATATACACAATGGAATATTATTCAGCCATAAGAAGAAAACAAATCCAGACATTTGCTACAACATGGATGGAGCTAGAGGGTATTATGCTCAGTGAAATTAGCCAGGTGGAGAAAGACAAGTATCAAATGATTTCACTCATATGTGGAGTATAAGAACAAAGAAAAAAACTGAAGGAACAAAACAGCAGCAGACTCACAGAACCCAAGAACGGACTAATAGTTACCAAAGGGAAAGGGACTGGGGAGGATGGGGGGAATGGACAGACAAGGGGCAAAAAGGGGCATTACGATTAGCAGACATAATGTTGGGGGGGCATGAGGAGGGCTGTACAACTCAGAAAGACAAGTAGTGACTCTATAGCATCTCACTACGCTGATGGACAGTGACTGTAATGGGGTTGGTGGGGGGTGGACTTGATGATGTGGGGAGTCTAGTAACCATAATGTTGCACATGTAATTGTAGATTAATGATACCAAAAAAAAAAAAACTCTTAAGAGAAGCCTGCCACCTTTTGAAAAAGCTTGAGAAGGCTTTCTGTTTTGTCACATCTCTCAAATGTTTGAAGTAGCATTTTTAGGATACGTCACTGGGGCAGGCCTGGCAAGAAACCAGAGATGGGTAAGCACAGAGGAGGATGGCTGGGTACCCAAAGCTGAAGTTTCTGCTGATGCAGAAACACTGAGCTGGCAGAATTTCTGCCTAAAACAGGCTTTTGGGATATGTGAATTACTAAGGTAGCTATATGCCGTGTACAAACAAGTTAACAAAGGGCAGTGAGGTGGTTTTGGAGGTGGACGTGTGTCGGTGCTTCAGGCTCTGCCCAGTGTGACCCTGGCTGTGCCATCTTTACAGCCCAGCTCCTCATCCGTAGAATGGGATCAGCTTAGTGATCTCTCATAGGCATTGAAAGACAGGAAATAGATAAATGTTTTCATAGCTCTGGCCCTAAAAGAAATATACTATTGTTTTCTCTATAATTACTAACACTAACACTTCTGACACCAAATGTGTGGGGTTTTTCCCCACAGTGACCAATTCTCTGACACCAGCAGGGTGTCCTACAGTTCAGTTCTGAACCTGTCTACCTGGAGTTGGTGACAGATCCCACAGATTAAAAACTCAGTCCCGGGGAAACTGCCCCCACTTCGGATGCTAATCACAAGTCCAGCCTGCTGTACTTCTGACCTACCAGCTATAAATCAGGGCTCCCAGGACCTCTTCCTCTAGTTCAATAATTTGTTAAAATGCCTCACAGAACTCAGGGAAGTGCTTTACTTACTAATACCAGTTTATTATAAAAGGACCCAGTGTTCAGGGGGTGGGGCTGGACGTTCCAACCCTCCAATCACATAGTTGGTTCCCCTGACAACCAACCCCCCATCCTCCGAGCTTTCTAAAAGCCACCTCATTACATACACCCAGAGTGGCTGAAAGGGGCTTGTTTTGAATAACAACAAACGCCCCTCTTGCGCCTGTCATTCAGAAATTCCGAGGGCTTTAGGAGCTCTGTGCCAGGAACTGGACTGGATGAAGACCCAATATATATTTATTATTGTAGCTCAATAGTACAGGTCCCCAGTCAAGTGTAGTTGCCTAACTGACAAGAAGACTACATACATCGGAGAAGAAAAAGATTCAGACTAGAATAAAGAGGAAATGGAGCAGGGCCTGGAATCGGTATTTTGGGCAGGGCTGAACTCATGGGCATGTGACCTGTGCCGTCACGCCGGCCCCCACCTCAGAATGGACCCAGCTCTTGGTTTAATGCTCTGCCTTTGCCACCTTGAAATTCTTAATAATTTATTCTTTGAACTTATGTTTTGGAAAGGAAGTCTAATGGGACAATGAAATATGTATGTGAGCAGAGATATACACCAGGTGGCAGCGAGCGGGCTCCGGTGGGCAGTGGGCAGCACTGGTGCCGAGCAGGTGGCCTGGCCACCAGCGTGCACCCACATGGCTGGGCAGTTTGCGATTGGGACCCCATGGGGCTGTGAGGGGGAGGAGAGGCTGGGCTAGGTTCTGTGCCCAGATTGGCAGCAGCAGATGGGTACAGTCCAGCAAGCCATGGTGAGGGAAGGTACTCTGCATGGAAGAGACTGTCCTATAGCATCTCCACAAAAATAGGCTTTTGGCCTAAGTTGGGCAGGAACTGCCAGCACTCACACAGCAATCTGTTGGCAAATTATCACGAAACCAAAGCGTATACGTGGATGTTGCAATAAGGCATATCAGGGAGTTGTTAGACTTCTTTAGAGTTTAGAATCTCCAGTTTTAAAAACTGCTGCAACATTGCAAAGCAAATATTCACAGGCTTAGAAACAGCAATTTAATGTAAAGGTCACATTCTGCAGAAAATAATTCTGTTTTCATAAGTTTCATTATTAAAGGAAGACAATCTTAAAATGAATTTTTCTTTGTAACAAAAGAACAATCAAATGTATAAACAGGTTATTAAAATTATATACAAATCATGAAGTCAGTTTCAGTTTCTTGTACAACTTACACAGGTTACAGAAGATGTCAGAGGAAACATTAAAATGGCCCTGTATAACTTCACATAGAAAATAAAATTTAGATGTATATGAAATTGATCTGTATGAAGAGTTAAATCTTCTCAAATGTTCTACAGGAATCATCAGCTCTAGAAGTATTAAAATTTATATTTTGAAATAATTTATCAGAGTTCTCCGAATGTGACAGCCTATAAAATATTAACAGCTCCAGTAATAGTTGTATCAGCAGAAAGCTCCTTCTCAAAATTAAAAATTACAAAAAATTATTTATGATCTTGCATTTGCCAGGACTGACTGTTGTAGCTTTCAGTTATAGCAATTGGAATGAAGTTGGCAAAATTATACATTCTGATGACCTCATTAATAAATGAGTTTGCAGAAAAGTGAGCCAGAAAACTAATGATCATATTAATAAGGCATTGTTATTTTATATTATATAAAAATATGACAAGATATTTTTGCAATTTTAAGTTTACAGTGTTACTCATGTATCACTATTACCCCTATTACATTTTATAAGTAATAAAAATATTTTCAAAGGAAAAAGCTTGTTTTTCAGTACCTTTAACTGCACTTTTTTTTCTTTTTACTGCCTTTTGAATAAACGGCCCTGAATTTTCATTTTGAACTGGGCCCTACAAGCTGTTCTGAAAACTAGTCTTTCTTTGAAAAGATGTTCATTTTTCCCCAAATTGTCCTGACTCTGTTAAAACCCCTTCAGGCTTTCACTGACTTCCCTAAATCCAATGAATGGCCATCACATAATGTTTCAAAATCCACATCAGAGCGTGTGCAGCTGCTCATCTTGGAAGGCTGGCACTCCACTGTGATGTCCTCCTCATCCCTTTCTGGCAGCCATCTTCCTGGACCTGAGACTCACTCTTCTGAGTCACCCCTTCTCGCCCCCGACCCACCTCAGCTGGCAGATCTGAGCCCTTTGGATTGCGATTTCAGTTTTTGAAGTCCTTTTGATGCCAGGGTTCTTGTTTGTTGAGCTGAATGATGAACTTAGCAAACACTCAAGGTAGGAGAGCTAAAGAGAGGGTTTTATTTAGAGATAAAGTGAGAGGACAGAGATCCTGGCTCACACCAGGAGAGGACAAGAGAGCCCGTAGTTGTGCATTATCTAGGGGATTTATAGGTGGTTGAGGATTTTTAGGAATGTGATAAAGGGCTTAGGGATGTGGACTTGTTAAGTGGTCTTAGAATGTTCATCCTTGATGAGACATTAAGTGTCTTTTATTATCAGTTCTCCAGGTAATTCTGCAAAATTAACAGAAGAAATTTACAGCAAATTCTTTCCCAGAATAGCATCTTCTTGGTCTGGAAGCATATCAAGACTGCCTGCCCTGCCCTTAAATTGGGCTGAGTTATTATCTGTTTGCTAAAGAGTTTAAGAACTGTACTTAACTTCCTTGGTTTTAAAAGGCAATCTTACCTTTAAGATGGAATCTTTCTTGCTTTTACTGTTGTTATGGCTGAGCTTGTTTGCCATATTAATTGCCCAGTTTGCAAATTACTTGATCAGGTCTGATGGAGGAAAAACAGCACATAGGCCTGGGCCTTTAGCATGCTAAAGTGCATCTTACACGTGATTACAAATGATTAGCATAATAAAAACATGGGCTAATCTGAGATACTTTATCTGTGGAATATTAACTGATCTCACTGAAGAATGACTCTAGAGTTTAATGTTTAGAACAGAGTTTTGGTAGGGGGTTTCTTTGCATACGGTTACATTGTTCTAATTATCCTGCCTTGCTTTTTCCGGAGGCCTTCACCCCACTCTGTCTAAGCCCACGGTCCCTGTCTCACTTTGGCAGGAAATATATTGCCAAGGGCTTTGGTAAACCATGATGATGAGGGCAGAAAGAGCAAGTGGAGGTGTGGCTATGAAGTAATAATAAAAATTAAGTACTAATACTTACAACAGTGTGTGGGTAAAATTGCAATATTTCCAGAATCTCTCGCCTGGCTTTAGTACATCTCCATATCAATAGGTGTTTCCAAAGGGTGGAGAAAAGTAGTCATCTCCATATCAATAGGTAATTACAAGGGCCAGCCAGGGACCTGGGAGGTTAGGTGGAGTTTTTTAACTCTGCTAAGACAGCTGGGTCGAGAGATGAAGGACAACTGCTTGTAAGCAATAAACAGGTTTCTTAAACTTTATTTCTCCCTTTGACTGATTTCGGTTTCAAAGGTATTTGCCCCCGGGTTTTCCCCTGGAGTTACACCTGGTGGTAGTTGGCAGGACCTCTGAACCCGAAATCTGTCTACATGGGTGTGACCCTTGGGCGGGCTGCCCCTAGAGATGGTGGGGAGATACCTGGAACCTCCCTGTGGATAGTGGGGAGGCCCCAGTGGCTGCAGCAGCAGGGGGTGCAGCTTCACCCGGGAGCCCCTATCTGTGGGGCTTCCAATTTGGGAGCCCCTAGTGGGGAATTGTTCTAGGATAAAGCACCTCCCAGAGGGGTGGGGCCTCTCCCAGAACTGGGGAAGGGTGGAGACACCGGAAGCTGCAGAATTAGCCTTTCGTGAGATAAAAGACTGCTTAGAGGCCCTGAATGGAGCTGGCATTTATAGGGTCTCTTTTCCTTGAGATAATAGAAAATGTTATCAAGGAGAGAGAGAGAGAGAGTTATCGAGGAGAAAGAAAAAGTTATGGAAGAGAGAGATGCCCTTCAGCAGGAAGTGGCAGAACCAGTAGGCAAGTTGTGGGACGCTATGAGGGAGAAAATAAAGTTGTTGAAGACTAAGAGAGTGGTCCTCATAGAGATACTAGCGAGACGGGAAGGGGCAGCAGGAGCGTGCAGGCTGTGAGAAGCCATGGGAGAGGTGAAGGAAGAGGTGTTGCCTTCAGCTCTGAAAATGGTAGACGGGACACCGGAGGAGGAGGTGCTGAGGGCAGGGCCACCACCGCCAGAGGCACCAGCCCCTCCCTTAAAGATGGAACCACAGCAAGTTACTCAGGGAGAGAGGCAGCCCCGTTCCCAGGTTGTGGAGCACTCCATGCTCCGCCCCTGTACCCAGGATGAGCTGGTGGACATGAGTATCCGGTATAGACAGAAGCCATTGAAACCTCTGCTTATGAGGCTTTTACATCTCTGGGATATGGGGGTGGAAAACATTCTTATGTCGGGTCCTGAAATGAATAGACTGGCTTCCCTGACGACTCACCCTTCCTCCTGCAGCGGTTGCAAAGTGCCCGTCACACCTCAGGGAATCGGACACTTCTGGAGTGGCTGAAAACTGCCATCAGGGCAGTTTGGCCTCATCAGGGTGATTTACCATATTTACCCACTAGCTGGAAAATGTATGTAGAGCTCCAACAGGTACTGCGGAAATTGGACATGAAAAATGTCTTCTATAATATGTACCCCCAAGGCCCCAACGAGGAGGTGTTCACTGTAGGAATGAGAAATCTGGTGCTGCAGGCAGCTCCCACATCTTTCTTAGGGAGGGTAGTGACTCTTATCCTCCACGTAGGGCAACCCATAAGTGAGGCTACTCATGCTTTAAGCAATCTGGGGGAGGTTGAAACAATAAGAGCGTGGAAGGAAGTACGGGCTTCGACTGAAAGGAGAGGTGCAAAAGGCCCCATGAAGGTCTTGAGGACCCAGATGTGGGTTGGTTTGATAAAGGCCGGGGCCTCATGCCCAGCCTGTGTCCCTGCAAAACTTCCCAGGGGACAGTACTCAGGATTTGCCTGGGCCCTCACCCCCACAGGAGGACTATTGGGCATTGTGGTTTGACAGGGGGTGTCAAGGTCCCCACCTTGGGGGACATGGTGGGGACCAGAGGCCACATGTAGAATTAGCAATTCATTGGTCCCCTGTGAATGTACATATCCTGGCACTGGTGGACACAGGAGCTGAGTGTTCCCTGATTTATGGCAACCCTGAGCATTTTCCTGGGACCCCTTCTGTGATAGGTAGCTATGGGGGTGAGGCAATTAGAGTGAAGAAAGCCCAAATCCCGTTGGGAATAGGGCATTTACCTCCAAAGGAGTATACTGTGTACATTTCTCCCATCCCTGACTGTATTTTGGGGGTAGATATCCTGCAGGACCTGTGGTTACAGACCACTGCAGGTGAGTTCAGACTGAGGGTACATGTGGTAAAGGCAGTTCTGAGGGGACATGCTAAGCACCCACCTGTAGCTCTGCCTGACCTCAGTGGGTGACAAATACTAAGCAGTATAAATGCCTGGGGGGCACAAGAAAGTTGGAGAAACTCTACAGGAGTTGGAGAAGGTGGGCATCATAAAGCCCACTCACAGTCCTTTTAATTCCCCAGTGTAGCCAGTGAAAATGCCAGATGGCTTCTGGCAAATGACTGTGGACTACAGGGAATTGAATAAAGTCACACCCCCTTTGCATGCTGCTGTCCCCTCTATAGCGGCCCTTATGGACACACTCAGTCATGAACTAGGGACATACCATTAAGTTGTAGACTTTGCTAATGCTTTCTTCTCTATTGACATAGAACGGGAAAGTCAGGAACAGTTTGCCTTCACGTGGAAAGGCCAGCAGTGGACATTCACTGTCCTTCCAAAGGGTTACCTCCACAGTCCCACCATATGTCACGGACTTGTAGCCCAGAACTTGGTCACATGGAAGAAACCACAAATGGTGCGGCTGTATCACCACATTGATGATATCATGCTCATATCTGATTCTCTTGCAGATTTAGAAGGCAGTTCCTAGACTGCTGCAGCATTTACAGGAGAAAGGATGGGCTGTGAACAGCACCAAGGACCTGGTTTGTCTGTAAAATTCTTGGGGGTTGTCTTGTTGGGTAAAACTAAAGTTATCCCAGAAGCAGTCACAGACAAGGTCCAGGCTTTCCCTACCACTATGACAGCATTACAAGAGTTTTGGGGTCTTTTGGGCTACTGAAGAGTGTTTATCCCGCACTTGGCACAAATTCTGAAACCCTTATACAGGTTGGTACAAAACGGCATCAGGTAGGACTGGGATGAGACATGTGCAGCTGCTTTTACTGCTGCTAAGCGAGCAGGCAAGGCCGTGCAGGCCCTGAGTGTAATGGACTCATCAAGGCCCTGTGAGCTGGATGTTCATGTAACCAAGGATGGTTGTGGTTGGGGTCTTTGGCAGCGGCTTGAACGGACATGCCAACCCATTGGATTCTGGTCACAGCGATGGAAAGGAGCAAAGGTCCAGTACACCCTGACAGAGAAGCAACTGGCTGCTGTGTACCACACCTTGCTGGCTATGGAGCCCATCACCAGAACAGCTCCGACCAAGGTAATAACCACCTATGCCATTGTGGGTGGGTGCGAGACTGGACCCAAAGGCCATGGAGTGGCATAGCATAGATGCCTACACTGGCCAAATGGGGCACATATTTACAGCAGTGTAGTGCCCTCTCTACTAGCCCCTTAAGTGGAGAACACTAATGCTTATTGGGGCGTATACCAGTGGAAAGCAGAAAGAACTTGCTTTTCAGCCACTGGTAGCTGACAGTCCTTATTAGGAGGTAAAAGCCCCTATACCTGAAGATGCTTGGTATACAGATGGCTCCAGTCGTGGGCAGCCCTCAAAGTGGAGGGCTGTAGCTTTCCATCCTAAGACTGAGACAATACGGATGGAGGATGAAGAGGGGGAGAGCAGCCAATGGGCTGAGTTGTGGGCAGTATGGCTCACGATCACCCAGGAGCCCTCCCCTGTAGTTGTCTGCATGACAGCTGGGCTGTCTATCGGGGCCTGACCCTGTGGCTACCAACATGGTACCATTCCAACTGGATGGTTGGTCACTGGCCCCTTTGGGAGCAAGAGTTGTGGCAAGACCTATGGGCCTCTGGTCAGACTAAGAATGTTACTGTATATCATGTGACTGGCCATTTGCCTTTGGCATCCCCAGGAAATGATAAAGCAGACACATTGGCCTAGGTGTGTTGGCTAGAAGGAAAGCCTGCCTCTGATGTAGGCCAGTGGTTACATCAGCGTTTGCTGCACGCGGGGCAAAAGACAATGTGTGCTGTAGCCTGTCGGTGGGGCTTGCCGTTGACCTTTGAAGAGCCCGGGAGGAGTGCCTCGTGTGCTCTAAGGGGGACTCACACCGAGTCCTGCAGCATCATGGGACAATAGTAAAGGGGCTGATACCCCTTGTCAGGTGGCAGATAGACTATACTGGGCCTCTGCCCATATCAGAAGGATATCAGTATGCCATGACTTGTGTGGACACAGCTACTGGACTATTGGTTGCTTTTCCTGCATGTTGTGCAGATCAGCAAACCATCGAAAGGGGCCTAGAGCATCTCTTTGCAGCCTATGGCCAGCCTCAGGTGATTGAGAACGATCAAGGCACCTACTTTACTGGACATGCATTACAAGAATGGGTGCAGCAATTAGGAATAAAGTGGAAGTTTCATGTACCATATAACCCTACCGGGGCAAGCATGATAGAGAAGAACAATGGTTTGTTGAACTCTGGCCTGAAGTTGGACATAAATAGTCTATGGGGCTGGTCAGTTTGCTATGGACAGTGCTACAGTGTTTGAATGAGAAGCTCCAAAAAGGAGCCTCGAGCCCTGTGGATATGTTAACACACACTGCTGCCTCTCCTATACAACTATATGTACAAACCAAAGAGGAGTTACTGAAGCCAGGATATGGCCAGCAGAGCAACATCCTGCTGCCAGCTCCTACTGGAAGCTGGCTTTGTGTGTGTATATAACAGCAGAGTGGTCCCCAAAGATCATGGCAGTGTACCCAAAATGTCCAGGAGGTAAGAGTATCTTAGGGGGAAGCTTTGTTTTATCTTTATGGCCAGTGCATGTACCTCCTTTAGCCCTATATACTGACCTATCTGTAACTCCCACAGGGAGTGGGGTGAAAGTCTGGTATACTAGACCAGGGCGAGATCCCATTCCTGCCACTCTCCTACCACAGGACCACTCTCTTGTATGCACCCTACCTGATGGGCAAGATTCGCCTATGCTGGTATCATTAAAACATGTATCTTATCGCCCTGTGGCCTGGATGCGCCCCCTGGTTGCAGCTGTTGTGTGATTGATTGTTCTGAACTCCCCACCTGTTCAGCTACCGACTGCCTGTGAATGGGCAGGCTGTGGACTTAAGGACTTTGAACCTAGCTGAATCCTCCGACTTGAGGATTATCATGATTTTATGTTATTAGTCTCATTACAGTGCTCCAGTTTTCTCGCACAGGCGCCATTGCAGAAAATGGGGAATGAGTAGATTGTGAGGCAAGATTTCTGGAGAGGTAGCTTGTGGGTAAAACTGCAGTATTTCCAGAATCTCTCGCCTGGCTTGAGTGCATCTCCATACCAATAGGTGTTTCTAGGAGGTGAAGAGAAGTAGTTCATCTCCATATCAATAGGGCCAGGAGGGTCCGGAGAGGTTGGGGAGTTTTTTATTCTGCTGCAGCAGCTGGTCGAGAGATGAGGGACAACTGCTTGTGAGCAATAAACAGGTTTCTTAAACTATTTCTCCCTTTGACTGATTTCAGTTTCAAAGGTATTTTGCCTCGGGGTTTTGCCCCGGAGTTACACAGTGACGCCAGATGTATGCCCTGCTGTCTGGTGAATCACAGTTCTATTGATCTTCTTGAACCCTGGACGGTAGTGGGGCATGAGGGAGGGGTTGTCACAGGTGAAGTCGGGGTTGAGTTTGGTGGAAGGCTCGACGGGCGGGTTGGAGCCCAGCCCCATATGGCCCAGGGATCTACTTCTTCGGGTGGGCAGCAGCCTCAGGAGCGGGCCTTCGGGGGGTGGCTGGCTCTCTGACTGCAAGCAGCTGCAGCCCTCAGGCCCCCTTAAAAGCATGGGGTGTGGGGAGAAGAGTAGGACCTGAGTGGACTGGACCGTGCCCCTCTCCACTTTCTCTCGGAACCCACGCCTCTTGTGGAGTCTCCTTCAGCCCCCTCCCACTCCCTGTGGCCCTCCTCCGCCTTGTGGACGGAAGCAGGCTCTTTGTTGGAGGTGTCATCACTTTTATGAGGCTTAGTCACGGGGGGGCCTCTTTATGACGGCCTCGGTGCCAAGCCACGGGGCCAGCCAGCCGGGGGGGGGTGTTTGGCCCGTGGATCAGGTGACCAGTTCTGCCCAATCAAAGGCTTCACGGCGCTTCCCAGGCTCGGACTGAGGCGGGGTTGTGGCTGGACAGGGGTGTGGGCGTGGCCAGCACCGTGACTGACAAGCCCACCGTGGCCGTGCTCACCTGCCCCTCCTCCCCGCGGGTCTGAGCTCCAGCGCTTTTAACTGGGAGTCATTCTCACACCCACCTCACCCCTCTGTACCTGTCCGTCATTTACTGATCGGTTCCTTCCCCAAATACATCTTGACTTCTTCCAGTCTTCCCACGTCCATGGTGACCTTGTCTGAACAACGAGCAGCGACCTCCTGACTGCCAGCTCACCACCAGAGTTGTCTTTTTAAAGCATGTACCAGGATGGTCACCTGCCCTTCAGTGGGTTCCACATCACTTAGCATGAACCAAGCCTCCTGTGGAGGACCCAAGGTGCTGCACAGTCGGACCCCTGAGGACCCTCTGGCCTTTCTCTCCTCATTCTCTCCAGTGTGCCTGCCACTCCCAAGCTCTTTCCCAGCCAGAGACCTCTGCATTTCAATTCTTCTCTCCAGAACGCTCATCAGCCCACTACCTTGCCACTGAAACGCCACTGATCCCAGAGAGCTCAAGCTAAGGGCCCCTTGCTCAGAGGGGCTGCACCTGAGCCCAGGTCTAAATGGCACACACCCCTGATATTCCCTTTCTACAAACCACAACTTACATTTTTGTTTGCAAGTTGGTTTAATGGTGTCTCCCCTGCTAGAAGACCATGTCTACAAGGGCAGGGACTGTCTTGTCGAGTATTGAACTCCTAGGGCCCAGCCAGTGTCTGGCACTTTATAGGGTCTGGATAAATATGCCAGCTCAGGATGGCTAACTTTAAAAACAGCATCCTGCATGCTGGCAAAACTGGACAGCTCCATGTAAGAGAATGAAACTGGACTACTGTCTAACCCCATACACAAAAGTAAACTCAAAATGGATCAAAGGCCTGAATGTAAGTCATGAAACCATAAAACTCTTAGAAAAAAACATAGGCAAAAATCTCTTGGACATAAACATGAGCAACTTCTTCATGAACATATCTCCCCGGGCAAGGGAAACAAAAGCAAAAATGAACAAGTGGGACTATATCAAGCTGAAAAGCTTCTGTACAGCAAAGGACACCATCAGTAGAACAAAAAGACCCTACAGTATGGGAGAATATATTCATAAATGACATATCGATAAGAGGTTGACATCCAAAATATATAAAGAACTCATGCACCTCAACAAACAAAAAGCAAATAGTCCAATTAAGAAATGGGCAGAGGACATGAATAGACACTTCTCCAAAGAAGAAATTCAGATGGCCAACAGGCACATGAAAAGATGCTCCACATCGCTAATCATCAGAGAAATGCAGATTAAAACCACAATGAGATATCACCTCACACCAGTGAGGATGGCCAACATCTAAAACACAAACAACAACAAATGTTGGCGAGGATGTGGAGAAAAGGGAACCCTCCTACACTGCTGGTGGGACTGCAAATTAGTTCAACCATTGTGGAAAGCAGTATGGAGGTTCCTCAAAAAACTGAAAATAGAAATACCATTTGACCCAGGAATTCCACTCCTAGGAATTTACCCTAAGAATGCAGCAGCCCAGTTTGAAAAAGACATATGCCTTAAAGTTTTCCAAAAAATAGAAGAGGAGGGAATACTTCCAAACTCATTCTATGAAGCCAGCATCACTCTAATACCAAAACCTGGCAAAGACGTCACCAAAAAAGAAAACTACAGACCAATATCCCTGATGAACGTGGATGCAAAAATACTCAACAAAATATTAGCAAACCGAATTCAAAAATACATCAAGAGGATCATACACCATGATCAAGTGGGATTCATCCCAGGGATGCAAGGATGCTACAACATTCGAAAATCCATCAACATCATCCACCACATCAACAAAAAGAAGAACAAAACCACATGATCATCTCCATAGATGCTGAAAAAGCATTTGACAAAATTCAGCATCCATTCCTGATTAAAACTCTCAACAAAATGGGTATAGACGGCAAGTACCTCAACATCATAAAGGCCATATATGACAAACCCACAGCTAACATCATACTTAACTGCGAGAAGCTGAAAGCTTTTCATCTAAGATCGGGAACAAGACAGGGATGCCCACTCTCTCCACTGTTATTCAACATAGTACTGGAGGTCCTAGCCACAGCAATCAGACAAAATAAAGACATACAAGGCATCCAGATTGGTAAAGAAGAAGTCAAATTGTCACTATTTGCAGATGACATGATATTGTACATAAAAAACCCTAAAGACTCCACTCCAAAACCACTAGAACTAATATCTGAATTCAGCAAAGTTGCAGGATACAAAATTAACACACAGAAATCTGTTGCTTTCCTA
The DNA here is from genome assembly GCA_032199065.1 of Smutsia gigantea. NCBI lineage: Eukaryota > Metazoa > Chordata > Mammalia > Pholidota > Manidae > Smutsia > Smutsia gigantea. The sequence continues at coordinate 32,523 of JAVSCE010004493.1, forward strand.
TACACTAACGATGAACTAACAGAAAGAGAAATCAGAAAAACAATTCCATTCACAATTGCATCAAAAAGAATAAAATACCTAGGAATAAACCTGACAAAGGAAGTGAAAGACCTGTACTCTGAAAACTACAAGACACTCCTAAGAGAAATTAAAGAGGACACTACCAAATGGAAATTCATCCCATGCTCTTGGCTAGGAAGAATAAATATTGTCAAAATGGCTATACTACCTAAAGCAATATACAGATTCAATGCAATCCTGATCAAAATACCAACTGCATTCTTCAATGAACTGGAACAAATAATTCTAAAATTCATATGGAACCACAAAAGACCCCAAATAGCCAAAGCAATCCTGAGAAGGAGGAATAAAACAGGGGGAATTACGCTCCTGACTTCAAGCTCTACTACAAAGCCACAGTAATCAAGACAATTTGGTATTGGCACAAAAACAGACCCACAGACCAGTGGAACAGAATAGAAAATCCAAACATCAACCCAAACATATACAGTCAATTAATATTTGATAAAGGAGCCTTGGATATACAATGGGGAGATGACAGCCTCTTCAGCAGCTGGTGTTGGAAAAAATGGACAGCTACATGTAAGAGAATGAAACTGGACTACTGTCTAGCCCCATACACAAAGGTAAACTCAAGGTGGATCAAAGACCTGAATGTAAGTCATGAAACCATAAAACTCTTAGAAAAAATATAGGCAAAAATCTCTTGGATATAAACATGAGCGACTTCTTCATGAACATATCTCCCCAGGGAAGGGAAACAAAAGCAAAAATGAACAAGTGGGACTATATGAAGTTGAAAAGCTTCTGTACAGCAAAGGACACCATCAGTAGAACAAAAAGACACCCTACAGTATGGGAGAATATATTCATAAATGACATATCCGATAAGGGGTTGACATCCAAAATATATAAAGAACTCACGTACCTCAACAAACAAAAAGCAAATAGTCCAATTAAGAAATGGGCAGAGGACAT